>OZ005653.1:158775019-159250019 GCA_963930645.1 Salticus scenicus
AATGAAAATAGTTTTTAATAAGATCAGGTAAAACAAAAATAAATAGATAAATAAATAAAATAATAATAAGTGTATATTAGTTAATAATGTTAACTTACATAATTTATTTTCAAAATTGTTCTAAAAATAAGGGGGGGGGGGGAAACCGAACGCCGCACGTTAAAAGTGCGATTTTTTCCGAAAGAGGTTGGCTGTGTAATTATTGAAGTTATCGCCAAATACGAAACTGTTTTAAGAAAAGTACTTATTTAGAAAAGAATTGACGAAAATCAATGAAAACTTTTATTTCTATTAATAGAAAAAACATTTAGGAACATGAAAATTTGCTTCAAAATTTCTAAATTACATTTAATTAATATCAATTATAAGCATTTTTGAAAGTCACAATTTCTTCCTGCCTTATGTCTATGGTAGCGGTGCGCGAAATTGCCTCGGGAGGTCAAAGGGAGCTTTCCACCAATAAAAAAGTATGAACACCTTGTCGTATCTCTCAGTCAAGGGTCGCTAGTTACAATATGATACTGGCGCCATCTATAATCTGTCAATAATAATAAAAATACTTTTAAAATCACATAAATTTATAAGGCAGAATAATTTAAGTTAAAATAAATTTTAAAAGTGTTTTGTGTTTTCTTTACATTCTATAACTAGCTGTGAATACCCGCTTCGCTGGGTCATTTTTAATAGCACAGTTATTTGTTATTAATAATCCATCAATACTTACTTGACAATTTGTTATATAAAAGACACATTTTTTTTTAATTGATTAATTTATTGATTTTTTTTTGTTTATACATAAATTATACATAAATATCTTATGACTAAGTATACATTAATATCTTAAATTATCTTAAATCAATTTATATACTAAACATTTCTACTGAAATACATTCTTATACACTACGTTTACTGTTTTGTGTTCTGGTGCATAAACAAATAAATTATCTTTCTGTCCCACGCGTGAAAAAGCTACATAGAGTTGGCCATGTGAAAAACAGGATTCTTTTAAATTAACCCCACAAAATCGGAACATCTGACCTTGGGCCTTATTGATAGTTATACTATAAGCTAATCTTAGTGGAAATTGTAATCTTTTAAAACAAAATGGTAAGTCATTCGCAATTAATGGAATTCTTGGTATAAAAACCAAGTTTCCTTTTTCTTTGCCAGTTAGAATTTCTGCCTCAATGATGTTGTTCAAAATTTGTTTTACACATAATCTTGTACCATTGCATAATTTTGGCGCATTAAGATTTCGCATTAATATGACTGGTGATCCAACTTTTAGCTTCAATTCATGAGAAGGCATACCAGGTGGCTCTAATGAATTTAAGAACTCTATCGGAAAGTTCAAATTTTCATCTTGATTCATCAATGAATCTATTGATTTATAGATTTTTTCCTCTCCCGGTATCATATCCTGTACTCTTTCATTTATTTGTTTTACTACACTATTTTTTGTAGCCAAAATTGCTCGTTCATACAACCATGTTTTATTCAAGTAATTTTGTTCTATTGATGGATAAATTTTTTCTATAAGTTGTTCTTCGGTATCTACTACATGACACAACTCTTCTGATAAAATTATTTTACCAGACTGTAGATCTAGTGGGTAGGTGCCATTTCCAATTTTCAGAAGATTGTCGGCAAACTCTTGTGCTTTTGGATCTCCAGTTATTAGTGCTCGCATATTTTCGGTTAGTGATAACTTTTCAACATTATTCCAAAAAATTGATCGTTTTAAACACGCATTTATTTCGTCAGCTGGTGTTGATTTTGGTATAACTGGTAATGTTTGTCGGAAATCTCCAGATAGTAGCAATAAAACTCCGCCCATTAGTTTTGTATTCTTCCGAAGATCTTGTAGTGTTCTATCCAGTGCTTCAAGTGATTTTCGATGAGCCATTGTGCACTCATCCCATATTATAATTTTGCACCGTATTAAAATTTGGCCACGTACAGAAGATTTTGTGACATTACAGACTGGGAATTCTTGATCAGCTACATTTAATGGCAAATTAAATGCAGAATGGGCTGTTTTTCCACCTTCCATTGATGTCGCGGCGATTCCAGAAGATGCCAATGCTAATGCAATTTCATTTTTTACTCGGATTGTTGCTAGGATTAAATTGATAAGGAAAGTTTTGCCTGTACCTCCTGGTGCATCTAAAAAGATAATCCCTCCTGTACTTGTGTCAATACGACTTATTATTGTGTTGTATACTATTCGTTGAGTTTGTGTTAATTTTGGTTTATTTTCATTGATATAACGTTGCAATTCTTCTACATTATAATTAGGTTCTTTTGTTAATTCTGAATTAAACACGCTTGATCCGCCTCTTTCAGGAGATTGCACCCCAAGAGCAACTAAATTTTGATTGCACATTGCGAAACATCGATCTTCTAAAATTATTAAAGCTTTATTATAAATATTATCGTTGAAACCAATATTCATATCTTGATTGTCTCTACGCACTCTTGCTAGAATATCATCACTCATACTATCACGATATTTCATCCATAGTCTATTCGGATTTGAAGGATTACATGTTGTTATAATTATAGCAAAGAGTTCACGTAATTGATTTGCTGTTGCTGTTTCTGCAGCCTCTTTCATTGCCTGTTCCCATTGATTGTCATTTTCTAATAAGCCACGACGCTGACAGGCTTCACGATATGTCTCGCAAATGTAACCATCTACCGTTCGAAGATCTTCAAAGGAAGTTGGTCCACGTACTTCATGGAGTAGTAAACGTAAATAAAAGCACTCAGCATTTTTTGGGTGTACCGTATATACTCGACCGATAGCATTATCTTTAAATACACCCTCAAATCCTTCAACCGGAACTCCTCTCTTTCGTCGATTAAATACTCTTCGTGATGAGTCCCACGTGTAATAACAGTGAATATCTCCATAAAAAAGAGTCTTAGCAAAGGGATCATTGAGACACAATTCGAAAAATGCCGTCAAGGTTGTATTAACAGGTTGGTTTGCAACTTTTTGTGCTGTTTGATTAGTAAAATATACTCGTTGTCCATTTTCAAGGTGAACTGCTAAGTGAAAAACAGCTGGATCTCTGTCATGAATCGAAAACCCTAATATACGCCAAACTGCTTCGTTACTATTTATATACCGTCCCATTTGATATCTTAAAATTTCATCGTTTCGATTTTCATCAGTAATTCCAAAAACAGTCATATCGCTTCCTTTGTTAATATATTTACACACATACTTAATTGACTTGACAGAACTGCAATATTCTACATTAATATGAGCATCAAACATTTTTGATAATAAAGGATTATAAGGGACAACCCATCGATTATCAATTTCAATTTCTTCGCCTCGTACTCTGATTTTTGCTGTAAATCCTCCTTCACTCGGTGGTCGACGTCGATATTTCGGGTATGCATCATCTCCTGTTTGCGTCTCACTCAAAAATGATCTTGGATATCGTTTTGAACATTTATTATCTTTCATACAGGGTGATTGCACATTAAGCGCTCCGCAAGGCCCATGTATCATGTCTTTCACGATTATTCTATACAGAACAGGATCTTCATCCGGATTTGGAAATTCTGCTTTGATAACGTCATCGATCTGATTTGAGTGAATTTTTTCTTTCAGCCAAATTAAATTGTGTGAGTGTGGCAATCCTCTTTTTTGCCACTCAATGGAGAACATCCAACTGATAACATTTCCAAAAATAGAACTCTTCACAATAGTATTAATAAATTTTACTTGTTTCTGTTTAAACACGCGCGCAATTATATCATGTCTGTCATATGGCTTTTGTCCATACTGTAATTCATCTTGAATTTCTTTCCATGAAGAATTACACGTAAACGTTATAAATAAATCAGGACGACCATATTTCCTTACATACGTCATTGCGTCTTGTGCATATTCAAGCATATGCCTAGGGCTACCAGTGAACGTAGAGGGCAAAATTACTAATCGTCCCAAATTTTCTATATCTCCATCATTGGCTACTGCATCCCGTAAATGAATATATTCATCCGATCGTAATTTATTTTGATTTTGGCGGATAAATAACAGTCTCTCTGCTTCAATTTTTGCTTGCATATCAACAATAAACTGTAAAAACAACTGCCGACAGTTGAGTATATGATTGTATTTATTTTCTCTCTCCATTATCCGATATGCATAAAATTCCTTAGAAGAAACTTTTTTGTTTGTTGGTCTATTTGTTTCTGGATTAATATGATAAATATTAAAATGGTAACCATCTTCACCGTGACAAAATATTAATGGATACTGCAAGGCGTCATACATGTGATGAGTTTCAGCGATACGTTCCAACTTATTACTTCTTCGTTGTACCACAATGTCTCTATAGCTACTTTCACTGTCCACCATGACTAAAGCTATTTCATTTACTTGAGGTGCATTAAATCGTCTTTCGTGCTCACCAATTGGCCTTTTATCTGCTCGAATGATTATTTTATAACTATCTGAAACCATTTTTTCCATTGCTGTTTTAAATATCTTTATTAATTCATTATTTTTATGAAGAAAGCGCTGTAAATAAAGAATTATACCTCGATGTAATCCTGTAAAAGTTGAAAGCCTTTGGTCCAGTTCGTGTTCTTCATTTCCTACAAAATAAACTTGTAAAAATTTCGGAGTATCATTTGGGAAAGACAATAATGATCCAATTTTATGATATACTTGTCCCTGTATTTTAAACACTGGATTGAATCCTGGTTCTTCGATTACTGCAGTTGCTCCAAATGAAGTCATTTGAAAGCATGCATTGTAACGCCTAATATTTTTTAAAAATTCTTTAGAATTATGTGTTTCTCCTTTCATAAATTCTAGGAATTCCGGTGGCAGAGATTTCAAGTCTGGTAATTTAATTTTACCATTCGAACAGCATGTACTCGGTGTTTCTCCTTTGAATTTTTTAGCTTTACAAAATTTACAAACTACATTCATTTTACCGATTACTACACTTGGATGTTGATTATAATTTCTAGTGGGATTATAATAAAACGCTTCATATTCAAGACTATATCCTCCCCGACGTTTTTCACGAATAGCATTTACGGTTGTTCCTGACGCTTGAGCTTCCATTTGATCATTTAGTCGAAGGTTACGCATTTTTATTGTATTTTGTATTCTTCTAGCATCTGTCTGTTCATTTGTTTCTCTTTTTCTTTGTAATCTTTTTCTGATTTTATCTGTCTCTCTAGAATCATTAAACTGCTCTTCAGTCTGGTTATTTCGCCTGAGATAATAATTTTCCCGAAGTAATGATAGACGCTGTTCTCTTTCTTCCGTGGTTTCATTTCTTCGCGACATCTTTTGCCTCTTCGATACAATTCGAGAACGCGAGAATACGCTCTTACGTTTTGGCATCGTTAGTGATATTTTTCACACTGCACTAAAAAAGAACACTAAACTTAATAAGATTTAATTCTTCACTGTAAAAAATATTACTCACTGTTATTTACAATCACACTGCTTATAAGTTTTCTTTTGTTACGCAATTCTTGTAAAAAATCGACTAAAGCACGGGCTTGACTTTTCGTCTTATATAGTCGCGAAAATTATCCCCACTAATTACTAAATTTTCTGGATTGTTCTACAAATTTCAACTTTTGAATTTTTTAGAAAATTTGAAAAGTATCGAGAATGATCCAGAATAATTTCGACCAATTAAAATATTGACATACATTTTAGAGATTTCCAGAAATTTCTAAAATATTTTTGATCGTCTAAAACATTAGTATATACTTTGGAGCTTTTTCGATCATTTTAGAATATTCTAGATCATTCCAGAGCTTTCTTAATCATTCTAGAATGTTCTAGATCAATTTAGAATTTTCTAGAACATTATTGGTTGGCTCAAATTTTAGGACTTTCTAGATCATTCCAGAAATTTCTAGAACGATCCAGATCATTTCCGATCAATAAAAATATTTTTGATCGTCTACAACATTTGCATATACTTTAGAGCTTTTTTGATCATTTTAGAATGTTCTAGATCATTCTAGAACTTTCTTGATCATTCTAGAATGTTCTAGATTAATTTAGAATTTTCTAGAACATTCTTAGTTGGCTCAAATTTTAAGACTTTCTAGATCATTCCAGAAATTTCTAGAACGATCCAGATCATTTCCGACCAATGATAATCACACATTTTTAGAGTTCACATCTTTCAACCCCTGTATCTGCAACACCCTTAGAGGTATCGACTTGCAACCACCATAGTGCACGATGGGAGCCTTGTACCTATTGCTACATACAAACACTATTCGTCTACGATATGTAGTTTTAGCTGCAAAGTGAAATATAGGGACACACACCTCAATTTTTATATATATATACAGATTACAATTTATTTTCCTTTAGAAATAGAATATACTACTCAGGGCCCGAATAAGTAAGAATACATTTAATACTTTAGCAAGTTAATTCGCTCATTAAATTTTTAATAATAAATTATTCCATGCATATTTTTACTCGTATAAAATATCAATATTTTTAAGGTTATTCTCTTTAAATTATTTTTTTTCTGTAATATAGTACATAAATGAAACATAAGATATCAATTTAAAATTAGATGAAAAAAATAAAATAAAATAAAATAAAATAAAATAAAACTTCCTTTGATTTTAAACATCTACCTTCATTTTTTCTAAACAAAGTTTTCAATTGATAAAAGTTAACTTTTAAAGAACAATAAACACCGACAATTTATTAATTTTAAAAGATTTTTTTTTCTTTTAAGAAACTGAAAAAAATAATATTAGGGATTGGGTATGGTATGTTTATATGATAAAAGATGGCGCCACAAAAACTCTTAAAATATTATCCTGTGTAGGAAAATTTTCAGTGAAATGAAAATGCATATGGCGATAGCTGATAAGTATTCGCGAATTGCTTTATTTTTAATATACTTCCTTGGAAAATATGAATCAATGAATTAATCGTGTGAAGTGTTTTTATTATTGAGATTTAATCAGGCGTCTGCCATAGACATGGGAAATATCATTGTCGTCTGCGCGAGTTCTATCATCGATGTTCATATTGCACTGCATCAAGGGGAAGGGGAAGGAATTTTCTCGTTCCCAATTGGTTCATAATTTTCTCGCGCATGCCCAGATCGAGCGATGTTGGTCTTAAAGAAATACCCTTGTGTTTTAATATTATAGATAACATATACACATATAACATTTGAAAACAGAAATTGATACCTTTTTATCATCATAATGCCTTTCAAATTTTTTAAAAGAATAGTCATGGACATATGTAATCGTAACAGTTTTATTAATAATATCTTTTATTTATAAGTATTTATTTATTTATTTATGAAAAAAGTAATACATATTAAATAATCTAATTTGTCAAGAAATTTTTTCTCTAAGCGTTTTTATCACTTTAGCAAGAGCCATTCCAAAACTGTTCGCTTGTTTGATATTTTTTCATAACCACAGCAGCTTGTTATTCTACTAATAAGACGTTTAGATTCTATAATAGAAATGTTATGGACGATCATGCAAAGAAACTTTTAGTTGTTTAATTTTTAGTATATCGTTCACATTCATCTCCACCTTAAAAATTTTAAATGAATATAATTTATATATATAAAAAACATCAAAATATGTTTTTAATCATACAATATATTAAAAATATGAAACAAAAATAACTTACAATAAACTTACATGAAAAACAAAAATTGCAGAACTGAAATTAAAATAAACGTAATCCAAAAACACACAAAAAATAAATTAAAATGCCAAAAATGTCCCGTATGGCTTGAGTCATACGTGTGGGGTTACATCATGCTTTATATGATCAAAACGCTCCCATAAGCAGACAATTTAACAAAAAAGCACAAATAAGGCTAATATTAAAATGAATTAAATAAAAGGGAACGAACAAGAATTGATCAATATTTACTCAAACTGCACCATGAAATTTTTTGAATTTTGAGCTGAATAACTAGGTAAAATTCACTGCCATATATATATATATATATATATAGATATTGACCATTTTTAGCAACTGTTAAAAATTTAAATAAAAATTATTTAATTCTGAGCTTAAGGATAATACTTAACTGAAATTTTCCTTTGGTAAAATTAAACAATCATTTTAATTTTCTAATAACCTAGAAATTCCTTTCAAAGAAAAAAAAATTCCCTAAATATTATTTAACTAACAAGGAGAGGTCACGACATGGAAAATTCAGATCGGGACAAAACTCCGCAGGATTGTAGTATACTATGAGGGTAATAACATATTAAAGCAGTAGGACCCACTATCCACAAAATTTCGAGAAAAAAGCATTTAAAGTTTCAGTAATCTTTAAATACAAGTTTTTCGCAAGCGAGCAAGCGCCCCAGTGGTGTGATCCTAAAGCGCGAGTCTGCTAGCCAGACGACTTGCTGCCTCGAGACTATTTTTTTTTTCCTCTTTTTTTTTTTCTTTCTTTAACTTTTCATGTAATCTAAACTTTTTATTTATTTTTACTTTATTTTATAATTCAATTCAAAATTTGAAATTTTTAATAAAATATTATTTAATTTTTTTTAATATAAAATAAATAAATTTTGCTATTTTTAATATTTATAACTTAAAAATACAATACATTTCTATAACTTAAAAAATAAATTTTAGTTTTAATATAACTGTAAAATAAGGTAAAACTAAAGAAACTGTTTTTGATTATTTATCGAAATACATTTTATTTTATTTTAGGTATGCTTGAAACAATAGTACATTTTGTTTTTTAAATTTAAAAAAAATAATAATAATACAGAGAAATGATCATTTTAATTGCATATATAATTACTATCCAAATTAATTAATTACTTCTCCAATCCATACATTTTCTTGAAAAATTATAGTATAAGATTACGATGCTATTAAATTATTACAGGTAAAGAAATGTTATCTTTAAATGTAGATTTTAAATGTTAATGAACATCGTTTCTTTTTCGATAACGACATCCTTTTTTTTTATACTTCCTTGCACAAAATAAAATTCCACCTGCCCTTTATTATTAACAAGCTAGAAGCGTTTACGTAATTTATACACATTCAAACAAAATCAGGAAGCTCAAACCAAGATTTAAGTAACACCTGCTAACTATTTTACACTTTGTTTACAGCTTGCTTATTTTTTAATTATTTAAATATTTGTCTGTTTTTCTTTATGTTTCTTATTTAGGGTTTTGTAAAACTAAACTTTATTTTTTAAGTTATAGAAATTTATTGTATTTTTAAGTTATAAATATTAAAAATAGAAAAAGTTATTTTATACTCAAGAAAATTAAATAATTTATTAAATTTTCAAATTTTGAATTGAATTGTAAAATAAAGTAAAAATAAATAAAAAGTTTAGATTACATAAAAAGTTAAAGAAGGGAAAAAAAGGTTGTCTCTAGGTAGCCTCGAACCCAAGTCGTCTGGCTAGCAGACTCGCGCTTTAAGATCACACCACTGGGGCGCTTGCTCGCTCACGAAATAACTTGTTTTTAAAGATTACTGAAACTTTAAATGCTTTTTTCTCGAAATTTTGTGGATAGTGGGTCCTACTGCTTTAGTATGTTGTTACCCTCATAGTATACTACAATCCTGCGCAATTTCGTCCCGATTTGCATTTTCCATGTCGTGACCTCTACTTGTAAGTTAAATTTACTTATTACATAGTAACACTGTAAAAAAATTTTGTGTAAGAATGCAAAACATTATTGACGAAACTTATTTTTCTCAGCCATGTTGAGAAATGTTATCAGCTATAGCTGTGTGAGGCAGCTTACTTGCCACAACCATGTAAATAAATGTAACCAGTTGTAATTGCGTAACATTCCACTGTATGACTCTGTTACACAGCTATAGAAGATAACATTTCTCCACATGGTTAAGGAAAATAGTACCCTCTATAATGTTGTGTATTTTTACACTAAATTTTTTACAGTGAATTAGATATTATATATTATAACTATTTTGACAATGCATGTTATTGAATAATGCAGTTCAGATTACTTAGGTTTAAATGCTTTAGTGTATCAGTGATAATTATAAACTAAGATTAAGTTTAACATTTAAAGTCGAAAGAATATGAAATATGACAAACGGAAAATCGTAGGTTCGTATGCAGGTCGAGATCGTCGGCCTACTATTCAGATTATTTTATAAGTTTTCTCTGAAATTTGCGTGAATATGTTCTAGGACCAATTGAAAATCATCCTCTCGAAAGGTATTTCCTTCAGGTCTAGTACTCTTTTGTAATAATTCGACCAATACTCCTACACAAATATTAACACCTGTAACAGAAAGTTCCTTAAACAGAAAAATGTATTACTATAATTACCTAAAATACTTTGAAAGAGTTAAAAACACAATGCTAAAATTACGTAACATTTTATATAATAGAAAAATCTAGCAATAACATCATCAATTCTTTCTTATGCATTATATTAATTCATTCATTTTGGGCATAATCTAATTATAAAAGAATGCTTTAGAGAAAATAAACGATTGTCAATACAGTTTGCGATTATCATTTGAATGCATTGCTTCTTTAAAAACTGTTGCTATCTTTTTCTAAAATATTAATAAAAATTTTATTAAGGTTAAAGATTTACTTTTTTTTTTTTTTTTTTCCTTTCATTGAAGAAGGCAAATGTTTGTAGAATATAAATTATCATTGGAAAAGATAAACTAATCCCACATCTCTGCGGTGGCAGAAACTGCTTTTTTGAGGTTAATTTCGTTATCAGATCGGTAGTCCTTTAGGGAATTTTCCAGCCTGAAGGAAAAATTGTTCAACAAATTAGATAAAAGGTATTTCGTAATAAAAATGATTTCAATGTCCCTATTTATTTGGCATTGAACAATATACTTCAATATTTAATTAATAGCGATTCTAAAAATGTTTGATTAATTTTTAAAACTAAAAGAATATTATTTATCATTTTAATGCGTACTTTTATTCGAATTTATTACCAACGTGTTGTTAAGGTAATTTTACTTTACATATAAGGATATATTAATCTTTATAAAGTAAAACAATTGTTTAATAAATTAATTTCTAAAGTATGAGATGTATTTATTTAATGGAGTCATAATAACGGTAGTTAAATTTTAAAATTTCAATCAGTTTAATACATTTTACAAGAACAGGGTTCGTATGTGTTCGTCTTTCTTTCCCAAGATGTCCATCAGTATAGGAAAAATAAGAATCTTTTTAAATTCATAAGCCTATTTAATGACGAAAATTGATATTTAAAGTTAATGGTGAAAAGTACAGGCAAAAAATACACCGGTTCTCATAATTATAAAGACACCCGTTTTTCTATATTTACTAAACACTGAACACTATTTTTTAAACAAATATATTTTCTATCAATTTGAATTTCATTAATAGACTATATTTAAAAAGCTTTATCGTTTTCTATCTTAAAAAACTTTAAATACGGTCAAAAAGATGATTTTTCAGGTGTTCACAATTATAAGGACAGCTCGAATCTTAGTAATTTTTTTTTCATTTATTCTTTAAATTAATATTTTATGGGGTCTCTTTTTAGGGTGAAACAGTCAGACATTCTCTCTGGTATATATATATATATATATATATATATATAAATATATATATATACATATATATTTTTTTTAATATTCAGTTTCAATACCATTTTATACAGCATAGATGGTATTCTGAATACATTTAAACAATTTAAAATTGCTTTCCATTTTCATGCACTTTTCTAATATGATAAGTTAAGGATTTTTCAACTTTTAGGACACGGGAAAGACAATAATACAGAAGTTTCTTTCTTCAAACTATTTCCTATTACTCTTAGAAGTAGAGCAAAAATGTAAGTCTTGTTGAAAAAATTATTATTACCCCCCAAAATCTAACAAAAATCTGAGAATTCCACATTTAAAATTTGCGGATATTCTCTTGACGTTCATAATAATAGAAAAAATTACTAAACTCATTCTGCCTTCAGTAGAAACAGCTCCCTAGAGCACCATAGATTCACCTTTAAAATGCCCGACTCATATCTGTCTTTAAAAAATCTGCTCTGTCATTCGCTATCTTCAGATCGTGCCAGTAACTGTAAAACCATTTAGTTAATCAAGAATAAAATGTTTTTCATACGAAAATGCAACATTTTGCCATTTAATATTGTCTTTATTCAACTTTAACACAAATGTTCTTTCCCCCATTAAACGCTTATTGATTATTACAGGGTTTTTTTTATTCATTTTAACATATTATTAATTATTTTAAACATGCATAAATGTGGACCCCAACCTTTCGTTAAAAATTACGAGCAAATTCAGCAGCAGTCATTTTGAGTAGAACAGTAAGAGGAATTATGAGTCTTCGATCTCGGTAAAACAACTCTGATTTACATCAGATCTCTGACCTATCGAACCAGCAGTTCAACGTTTAATCACATTTCCTTCAGCAATTTTAGATCTCCGAATTTCATTAGATATTCAGCGGATTGAAATTATCCTTCCAGTTAAAAAACGCATTTATCATACATCACTACATGAACGTTCTTTTTTTCGAGGTATTATCAGTAACGTCCGTCCAAGAAATATTGAAGGCTTATATATGAATTAATCTATCCCAGTAGTTAACAAATTCGCCTGTCAACTGCAATTTATCCTCTAGTAAGTTAAATAAAACGAAAAAAATCTTGATTGTCCCTATAATTATGAACATCTAAAAACGTGGAGAAAAAATATTTTGCACTATTTTTTATTAATTTTGTTTCATATTAAAAAAATTATGACAGTTCTGGTTTTTAGAATACTATTGATACAATAGATATATTAAGTGCACTTAGTATAATCTTGTTCACAATTACTTTTACATTAATTATTTCAAAACATAAAGTGTCCTTATAAATATGAGAAGGAGTCTATGAACCATTGAAATGCTATACCTTCACCGAATTCATTATTGATGAATTTATTAAAAATATAATATTTTTCCCAAAAAATATTAAAATATGAGTATAATTGAGTAAATAACTAATATGAAGAAAGGATGTTTTCTCACATGATGAAATCTTATAATTATGTTTACTTCGAAATTCGTTTATAACATTAATCTTCGAAAGCATTTTCAATCTTAAAAATCCACTTATTCTTATAAAAGATTTCCAAATCTTTCACCCTTATTAAAGATATATAAAGTAGAATACTATATTAAAAGAGGAAATTAGCACATTTGGTGAGCCATGACGCAATCATATGTGTTCGCTGCATTTAAAGAAGTGAAATTATTGCAAATGAGTAGTCCTCCTCGATGTATAATTTTATTTTACTTATACTTTACATCTACACGAATTCTCGAGTAATAGGATAGAGCTAATATTTTTAGTTAATAATTTATAGAAGTTCCTTCTATATTACAGTTAAACTGTGAGTAATTTATGATAGTTAACCAAAGAAATTAAGTTTTAATAATAATTCAATTTTGTTTTGTTGATAATTTTTCATAATCGAATGATTCAGTTTAAACTTATTATTAATTTTTAATTTTAATTTTGCACGCAATTCCAAAAAAATATTTTATAATTTATATTAGAAAGCATTGATCTCACTACATAATCAAAATTAAAGGTTTATTTTTTTTACTTATCTAAGTATACTTTGATATTTAATTGCATTTTAAGACAATTTTTGCATAATTAAACCTAGTCAAATAATAAAATTTTCATCCGTGTAAAAGGCTATATTAAGGCGAATTGTTGCCTTTCACGGTAAGACTGAAGTAGGTATAATATAAAAGCTTATATTTCCATTTAATATTTATAAACTGAATTAGATTAAGATTGTTCAACGAGATATATATATTCAGACAACAATTCTTACGGTTTCTGATATATTTTTTACAGATTTGAAATCTTTCATTTGCGTTTTCTCAGTTTGCGTTTTTTCATGAAATCATGATCTTTAAAATGCTTAAACTTCTACATATATATTTAAGAGAAGACTTAATATTTTTGTGGATGTTTAGTAAAACCTACTTAAAAGAATTAGGGATGTTTTTTTCAATATCCTTAAAAGAAAAAATATTAAATATAAAAATGGTTTTTGTCCAAACTTTTACCTACACATGCACTTTTTAATTATTTTCATGAAAATCAATTAATAAATTTCAAAACCTACTCATAGTTCTTTTAAATAGGTACCATTAAACATCCAAAAAATATTACATTTTTTCTTAAATATATGTAGACGTTTACGCATTTTAAATATCATGAATTCATGAAAAAATGCAAACTGAGAAAACGCCAGTTAAAGACTTCAATTCTGCAAACAACCTGTCTGAAACCATAAGAATTTTTTTCTGATTATACATTTTATTGAACAAATCAAATCTAGTTCAGTTTATAAATATTAAATGAAAATACAATCTTTTATATGAAACTTACTTCAGTCGTGCTGCCAAAAATGCCAAGTCCTCTTAATGAGTTTTATGCGAATTTATATTATAGGGAAAATGTTCTTTGTAAATTTCAATTTAATAACATTATTAAAAAACAAATACTTGAAATAACTATTATTTCATAATAATAAATATTTTCTAAATTTTAGATGCCTTTGTTTATTTTTGTTTCAGATAAAATACTTGTAATTCTCGTTTGATAAATTATCATCACAGTGAATGTACTAATCCCAAGAGTACGAAGTTACAAAAAATGAATTTTCCAGGTTAATTTCGTTATCAGCTTGACATTACTTCAGGGAATTTTTAAGCTTCTGGCAACAAAGAAGTTGTTGAAATGTGATAAAAGTTATTATGTAATAAAAATATCTTTTATGACACCATTTTATTCTTTGCAGTATGTTTTGAAATATCATTTTCACTAAGACAATGTTGAAATTTATAAAAGTATGTAAATAGCTTATATTTCTATTTATTTATATAAAAATATATTAATTTTGATACAGATGTAGAAAAACACATTTATTTAACTCTTTATTTACTGTATTATGAAATAGACAAAAAATGTATTTAAAACATATTTCTTTAGTTACTTAAAAGTATTCTTTTAAAAATATGAAGTCAAAATTGTGCATGTCATCTTACCATAATATTTAATTAGGATTTAGTGAGGGTGCGCTAGTGTATCAATGGTACAATAGAGCTAAAAATTACATAAAGTCCTTAAAAATGTGTAATATATATATATACAGTCGGCTGCAAAATTATTCGAGCACTAGCCAATAATTCCTATATTTAAAAAGTACACTTAAGACTGTTTTGCTATGTAAATCCTTGTAGAATCACGTTCTTAGACTGATTAAGAACATGACTCGACAAGGATTTATTTAACAAAGCTGTATTAAGTGTACTTTTTTTTGGCAAG
Organism: Salticus scenicus; assembly: GCA_963930645.1. Taxonomy (NCBI): domain Eukaryota; kingdom Metazoa; phylum Arthropoda; class Arachnida; order Araneae; family Salticidae; genus Salticus; species Salticus scenicus. The sequence continues at coordinate 158,790,398 of OZ005653.1, forward strand.
GATTATTGCTTGTGCTCGAATAATTTTGCAGCCGACTGTATATATATGTTATTTATAACTTTTTTCTAAGATTGATGATACATTCTTGAGATTATATATAAACTAATTATAGCACAAGAAAAGATCCTGAAAAATGTCAAGAATCAACAGCGACAGCACTCTTCTATTGAACAAAAACGGCCACATGTAGCATCTAATGCTATATAATAATATAAAAGTTGGGTCTATACGTTCAATTCTTATAAATCACCAAGGATACTGTTTAGATGGCATTGAAATTGTTGCCTGGCAAGCAACTACAGTCGGCTGCAAAATTATTCGAGCACTAGCCAATAATTCCTATATTTAAAAAGTACACTTAAGACTGTTTTGCTAAGTAAATCCTTGTCGAATCGTGTTCTTAGACTGATTAAGAACATGACTCGACAAGGATTTATTTAAGAAAGCTGTATTAAGTGTACTTTTTTTGGCAAGGATTATTGCTAGTGCTCGAATAATTTTGCAGCCGACTGTAGATTTATCAGCTGAAATTTTTTTCGGCTATATATCAGTACTTGCAGTTTTCAGATCAGGGTTTTCTTAACAAGGCATCTGCACTTCCATATAGAGATCATAATTTACGATGAAGTATTTTGAAGTAATATTCCTGGAATCGTTTTATCTACCTGCAATTTGGCCTATCACGTTTTGAAATTTAGCAACCACATTAAAGATGATTGATTAGTTCGGAGCAAGAATCACCTGCCTCAGAGTTAGTGATGATAGTATTATATTGCCTTTACAATGGCGAGTAGTAATGGTGGTACAGTAGTTTCGTTCCGGTTTCGAAAAACATTAACAACAGTAGGCAATCACACTTTCTTGGCCATCGACTTCCTGCGACAGAACAGCACCAAGACTTATATGGTTTGCATCAGTGTCCAGTATGAATTGTTTGTCAGGCTGTGGATATGTCAAAATAGACGAAGGTCTTGAAGCCTCTTTAAGGACCTTGATTGCTTTTAACCGTTCCTCTATCACCAGGAACGTTTGTTTAGCTTCCCTCAGTTTGTGGATAGTGTCCTGAATACTTGAAAATCCCTTTACGAACCTCCTATATTAGACGCATAATGCCAGAAAACGTCGCAATTGATGAATATTTTCAGGGTGACACCAGTTTTCGACTGCATAGATTTTCTCAGGATCAATTTTTGCAACATCAGCAGAGATTATATGGTCAAGATAACTTACTTAACGACGGTACAAGTTGCTCGTATTAGGATTCAGTTTGAAATTAGCCATTATGAGTTTTTCTAGCAATCTACGGATGTTTCTTAAATTATCTTCAGTCTTGCGCTCCGCAATGATAATATCATCAAGGTACACTAGACAGGCTTCTGAGGAAAGTCCCTTAAAGACTGTCTCCATCAGATATTCGAAAGTTGCAAGTGTCTTACATAATACAAATGACATGATCTTGAATTGCTATAATCCTCGTCTAGTTGTAAATGCGGCCTTCTTCGGTTGTCAGGATGTAACTCTGTTGTTGTTGTTGCTGCTGCTGCTGCTTCTGCTTATCCTATTTGGTTAGCCAATACGCTAAACCAGATCCAGGAGACCATGAACTGTCAAACAGTCCAAAACAAGGATATGACTTCGAAACAAGTCCTCTTTATCAAGTGCCAAGCAGGAAAGCAGATGTTTGGGGGTAAAATGTGCTATATTGCATTTCCTGCACATGGGGAGGATCTTCTTTTATTGGTCAAATTTAAGACATTTCAAGTGTCCACTTATAAGTCTTGATAAACAGTCTGCTGTACACGACTACCCTTGAAAGTGACAGCACCTCCTGGCCACCATACAAGTCATGAGTCGAGGGAGAACACCAAGATGAAGCAATGGTAGATTTGGCTTTAGAGCAGATCTCCAAAAAACTCAGGGTACTAGATATTAAAGCCATTGAAGTTCCCTCCTTTGCCAGGGTGTCAGTCACTTCATTTCCATTAATGTCAACGTTTGAAGGGATCCATTGTACGTGCACATTATGGCAAGATGAGAGCCTTTGCAGTAGAGCTAGAGCAGAGATCCAACCTTTATCATCAATACGAGACCAGCTTTGAAGGTGTTGGATAGAAGTACGACTGTCGGACAAAATCCACATATCTTTATAGTCTGCGCAGAAATCAGCAGCCTTAACCCTTTCATTACCACTGGGACATATTTGTCCCAATCAGTTCTGCCAGATCGAGGGAACTTTTTATTTAATATCCATCACTAAATTTTAATTGCAATGGAAGCCTAATAACTACAAAGATTTCTTTGTAATATATCTTCAAAATGATTAGGCAACCATTGCAATTAAATATCATTGGTGGATATTGAATGTAAAATTCCTTTAAAGTGGCAGCACTGGTCTCAAGAGCAGTTTATATTGGTAGTGAAAGGGTTAAGACCCACTTCAATTGCTATTAGTTCTGAACGAGAAACAAGGCAGTGGTTTGGATCTTGATGGCGAAGCTACTACAAAATATTTTAACAAAGATACCACTACCGCCATTCTCATGTTCATTTTTGCTGCCGTCTGGGAAAATCTGGAGGTCATTAGAGGGAATATCATTGAGTGTTTCCAGAGCAATTCTCCAAGGTAATCTGGAAAGTTTTTTTGTTTGAATAAGAGAGTAAGTCTTCTTGACAATGTATACCAGGAAGACCTTCCAAAGGGTTAATAGTAAGTTGCAGAGAGTGGCTCTCATAAATTGTATCAATTAGGCTCATAAGATATGCCAAAGAAAAAGGCTGTTACTTTTTAATCTTTGATTAGAAGTCCAATCATGACGAAGCACAAAAGTGCGAATTTGAGAACCGTAACTGTAGAGTTCATTGAAATATTTTGACAATTTAACTTTGCGTCTCAAAGTTAGTTTTTTTTTTTTTTTTTTAATTTCAATGAAATGTTCTTTAATTATCACTTATTGTAATATGTTTTATGTTAAGCATTGCTGTACAAAGTAGGTAATTTTTGAAATACAGCATACATAATTGGTTTAATTTAAATAAAATTAACTAGGAGTCTCAACGAGAAAGAGTAAGATTTATACTTTCATAATACTATATTTAAAAAAAAAAAAAAAAAAACAAGACCTTCCGGCTTTTTCGGAAGGGTAGGTTGATTTCTTTTTCCTTATCAAGTAGCCGTCATTTTCTTTCAAAATGGCGGCTACAAATTATTAATGCACTTGGTAGAAATATTGATGTAGGCTATGCACATATGGAGTTTTAAGCAAATCGGTTCATAAATACACTTTCATGCGAATTTAAAATTTTCAAGTGGCCGGCGCTAGGAAAAAAAAATGGTGGGTTAAGTTGACAAATATATGAAATGCATTTGTGAGATAAGTCTACTGTACACACATAGTTCGAATTAATTCAAAATCTCAAAAGTCATTGTGTTGAAAAATTAGGTGGCTGCCACTTCGATAAAAATGGCAGAGAAAGTTGCTCATCTAAGATATCGTTGCAAATTTGAAAATATTTTTTTTTGTAGAAATTCTTTCAAAGAGGCTTAGTAAGTTGATAAAATGTCAGTTTCCTGCATTTCTAGTTTGTTTTAGCATTAAAATAGTCTAATTTTACCTTAAAAACGCATTAAAAAGATCCAGTAACGTGTGTAATGGATTTGGCGCCAAATTTGGCGACTTTTCCCCTATGGCGACTTTTTTGGCGACTTTTGGCGAGAAAATACTTATTATCGATATACCAAAGATGGACGCAATAACGTGATTGGTTCATGAGTTACGTGAATTTTCTAAATTTTTGTTGTTTAAATGATAAATCCATTTTTCAACTCTGATTTGAATTGATTAAGTATTTTGTTCTAAAGTTGTACTAAAGTTCCAGCAAACACATCGAAGATATTTGAAGCATAGGTTACTGTCCAACTGTGGTTCAAATCAGTGCCGTGTTTCAAAACTTATTATTATGGCAAATTTTCAAGTGGCAGTCTAAGTGGCTGCGACTTGTAAAACAAAATAGCAAAACAACTTGCCCATCGAAATCATCCAGTATATTTGTACGATAAGTTCATTGTCCAGTTCTAGTTTAAATTAAATTAGAATTTCAAAAATTATAATCATAAGAAATTTCCAGGTGGCACCACTTGTAAAAAAAAGTGGAGTGAGATGCCTGGCGAACTTATCTGAGATATTTGAATGATAAATCCACTACCCAAATTTGAAGCGAATTGATTCTGTCTTACTAAAGTTACCATAATGACAAATTTTCAAGTGGCCGCCACTTGAAAATAAAATTGCGGATCAAGTCATCAAGTGAACTTATCCTAGATATTTGAACCAAAAGTTCACTAACCAGCTTTTATTTGAATCAGTTTAGTATTTTAAAAGTTATCGTGATGGCATATTTTCAAGTGGCAGTGTGATTTCAAGTGGCTGGAACTTAGACACAAGATGTCGGGACAAGTTGCCTAGTGAAAACATTCAAGATAATTATATGATAATATCACTGTCAAAATTTGGTTCGATTTGAAGTATTATTTCAAAAGTTATCGTAATTTAAAATTTTCAAGTGGGAGCCTGATTTCAAGTGACCGCGCTTAACTTAAGATATCTGCCACTTTATTAAAAATGGCGGATATAGTTGATTAATAAACTTCATTGTGATCCTTATGTGGTCTGTATTTACATCAAAATTCAAACAATTTCGGAATACGCTTTTTACAATTTAAATTTGAAATTTTCAAGTTGTCTCCACTTGAAAACAAAATGGCGGAACAACTTGGTTAACAAACTCATGTAAGATATTTATAAGATAGGTTAAGACACTGTTCAAATTTGGTTCCATTTGGAGTATTATTTCGGAAGTTATCACGGTTTTAAATTTTCAAGTGGCGGCCTGATTTCAAGCGATCCCGCTTAACTTAAGATATCCACTACTTTATTAAAAATGGCGGATAAAGTTCATTAATAAAGTTATTTGAGACACTTGTGTAATCTATGTATACATCAAAATTAAAAAAAATTCGGAATACGCTTTTTACAATTTGAATTTGAAATTTTCAAGTGGTCTCCACTTGAAAACAAAATGGCGGAGCAACTTGGTTAACAAACTCATTCAAGATATTTATAAGATAAGTTAAGACACTATTCAAATTTGGTTCCATTTGGAGTATTCTTTCGGAAGTTATAGGGATTTAAAATTTTCAAGTGGTAGCCTGATTTCAAGTGGTCCCGCTTAACTTAAGATATCTGTCACTTTATTAAAAATGGCGGACATAGTTTATTAATAAACTTCATTGAGATCCTTATGTGGTCTGTATTTACATCAAAATTCAAACAATTTCGGAATACGCTTTTTACAATTTGAATTTGAAATTTTCAAGTGGTCTCCACTTGAAAACAAAATGGCGGAGCAACTTGGTTAACAAACTCATCTAAGATATTTATAACATAAGTTAAGACACTGTTCAAATTTGGTTCCATTTGGAGTATTATTTCGGAAGTTATCATGGTTTTAAATTTTCAAGTGGTGGCCTAATTTCAAGTGGTCCCGCTTAACTTAATATATCCGCCACTTTATTAAAAATGGCGGATAAAGTTCATTAATAAAGTTATTTGAGAAACTTGTGTAATCTATGTATACATCAAAATTAAAAAAAAAATTCCGAATACGCTTTTTACAATTTGAATTTGAAATTTTCAAGTGTTCTCCACTTGAAAACAAAATGGCGGAGCAACTTGGTTAACAAACTCATCTAAGATATTTATAAGATAAGTTAAGACACTGTTCAAATTTGGTTCGATTTGGAGTATTATTTCGGAAGTTATAGGGATTTTAAATTTTCAAGTGGTAGCCTGATTTCAAGTGGTCCCGCTTAACTTGAAATATCTGCCACTTTATTGAAAATGGCGGATAAACTTCATTAATAAACATCATTGAGACCCTCATGTGACCTGTATTTACAACAAAATTCAAGCAAATCTTGCTTTAAATATGCTTTCTACAATGTCGGTTTGAAATTTTCAAGTGGCTGCCACTTGAAAACAAAAAGTCGGAGCAACTTGGCTAACGAACTCATCCAAGATATTTATAAGATTAGTTCACTGTCCAAATTTGGTTCGATTTCGAGTATTATTTCGGGAGTTATCGTGATGACAAAATTTTCATTATAGATAGATAGATAGATAGATATATATATATATATATAGATAAACGAAGTGATTGCAATAGGTCGATTTCTAAAGAAATCAACCTAAAAATGCTCATTTTTTATAACAGCATTATTGAAGATGCACTTAATGTAAAAGAATATTTCTTTTTATTAATGTTTGTGTTTACGTGTATTTCACTTTCTAAATCCAACAAATATTTTCAAATTGAAAATTCATCCAATAATGGTGAAACTTTATTGAAAAGAGAATGACTGCATTTCTTTCACGTTTATTTTTAAGTATATTGATAAAATGTTCATTTCTTCTAAAAATATTTAATTTGTATTAAAATTTTCAAAAATGATATTTCACAGATTTTCCTATTTTCTCCTAATATGTCATTTCTTAACAATAATCTAATATTTCCTAACAATAATATTTTAATACTGATATTCGTCTCTTGATTGCATTTTCGGTACTCTGAATAGCGGCTATTACATTTTTGATGACTTAACGCCTGTGTCTCTGCTATATATTTGTGACCGCCGTAATGCAACATTTAAGCAGGACACTGTACGACCGCATGTCCGAGTTGTCTGGACCTTCCTTGATACAGAATGTATTCTACCGTTTTATGCAAAATTTCGGCATTCAAACACAAATTTATTTGATAAATTAACTTATCAACAAATTCACTAAATAATACCCAAGTATATTACGAATGTGTTTTTAAACTTTAATAATCTAAAATTGATTGAAAATTTCAAAAACTGTTAGCAAAGAACATTTTAAGTATAAAATTAAATGTATTTTTTATTAAATTAAAAATGTTTTCTATAAATTATTATATACTTATTATTGTTATATTTCAATGCATAAGTATTCAAAACTTTATATAACTCTAAAACGGTAATAAAATAAAAGCACATTTATATCTTCCCCCATCCGCTTAAAGGAATATGCATTATAAATTATCCAATGAGTGTGGTCAAGTAATTTTAAATTTGTTCCCAATATTCCTTGAAGCAAATTGTAGTCACTACTGTTTTAGCATTTACGATATGCAATTCCCTAACAAACGTGTCACAAATGCGAAAATCACATTAATCTTCTATGTCTTTTAGATTAACACTTTGGCATCCTGTTGCTTTAAGTAAAAAGTTATTTCCTATTTAAAAAAAAAATACATAGTGTGTTTTGTAATTTTACCTTTATTACAATAATTAGTGAAATTTAAAATCTTAAATTTTCATTTATAATAGAGGTTTTTCTTATATAAAGCAATATTTTTTCCCTTTATGTTTGTGTTTACATTTGTTTCAGCTTCAAAACTCAGCAAGTATTTGCACATCAAAATTTATTTGGATATAACATCGAAAAAAACCAGTTTAACAGGATTTCTTATCACCTTTATTCATTGTTTGCATTCGGGGTCATTTTAGTTTAGGCGAACCAGTATCTCGAAACGATTTTTCACATAGTTGGAGAATTTATAACAGCTAACATAAAATGACCTCACACAAGGCTTGCAATGATCCTAAAAGATACATGCATTTTCTTATATTGTCAAATATTCCAGAAAAGACAATTTTTTAATAACATTATAGAATTAAAAACTTCTTTTTAAAAATAGTGGTGATAATATAAGAAAAAGCGTGTAAATTTTTAGGAACGCTGCATACCCTGCCCAAACACAAATTACAACTTTATTATTATTATTATTATTATTGCCGAAACGTCAGTGGAGGCCCTCTGTTGAGACTCAAAACAATTTTGGTTTCTGTCTGTGTGTTTGTTTATCTGTCTGTTGCGCGACAATGGCCGCAAAAATCACGCTATTGACTTGAAATTTGGTACACATGTTCAAGAGTCCCATGGAATCAGCTGTATAGTATTTGGTGTGTATTCCAATTAGAGTTCGTGTACAAGGATAAGGCAAAGTTTTTCTTATCATTACGGCCTACGAGAAGAATTTGTATGTACCACAATACCAAGTGAAAAAACCAAGCTATTGGCTTGCAATTTTTGCCAAAACGTCAGTAGAGGTCCTCTGTTCAGACTTAAAAATATTTGGGTTCTGACTGTGTCTGTGTGCCTGTCTGTCGCGCGATAGTGGCCGCAAAAATCACGCTTTTGACTTGAAATTTGGCACACATGTTCATGAACCCCACGGAATAAGCTGTGTTGGTTTGGTGTGTAATCCATTTGTAGTTCTTGTACAGGGATACGCCAAAATTTTTCTTATCATTACGGACTATGGGAAGAATTTGTATGTACCGCCACAGCCGCAGCAGAAATCATGCTATTGACTTGAAATTTGGTACACATATTTATGAATCACACTGAAGTTTAACTGTACAGTTTTGGGTGTGTGCTCCATATGTAGTTTGTGTATAGGGACACACCAGTTTTTTTCTTATCATTACGATTTATGGGCAGAATTTGTATGTACCGCAACAGCCACCGCAAAAATCAAGCTATTGACTTGCAAATTGGTACACACATTAACGCTCTGTATAGAAACAGCTATATAACACTTTATGTCTATATTTTTTAAGGATTTGCACAGGGACACATCAAAATTCTTATCATTACAGCATATGGTGTGAATTTCGTTTAAACCCATTTTGGCATCATTACTTTTTTATTAACAAAATGAAATTAGCGTACATTACTGAGATGCTTAAACTTACATTTTCTGCAGAAAATATTTTCTCTTAGGCTTCCTAAGTACAGGACCACACAACAGTTTTCTGACAATGCAGCGTAATCAGCCAATGTGAAATTTCGAACAATTATTCATGAAAAATGTATAATAAACTGAATAGTTTTTACTTGTGTATACAATGTTTATGGTTCGGTTACGGCGACACACAAAATAGTTTCGGGACATTAAAGCCTATAAATAATTTCTTATTTAAGCGCAATTTAATTCGTTTATGCTGCATTCAACATACTGGAATTAACATACATTATAAAGATGCTTAAAAGTTTTTTTTTACTCTAGAAGAGGGATATGCATAGACTAAATAATTTATTTACGGGACCCCACAAAAGAATTCCGATGACGTTCTGCATTCATCTAATGATGTCGAATTATGTTGAAATATTAATGAGTTATAATTAATTAAATAGATATTTTCTTTTTAGTGCATATAATTAATGTGGCTCCTTTTTCGGGATACATAAAAGAACATACACACAAGTATATATATATTCAGTATGAATATATGAACACTTTCTAACAATTTTTATGTGTGAATATTGTTTTAATTTGTTTATCTGTCTGTCTCCGCCCCCAGCATCCGTAAATATTTTCAGAATTTTTAAAAATGATCTATATTAATGAAGTTCACTATGGAATGTTCCCTATTTAAAACTACATTGATAGGTCCTGTTACGTTTGTGTGCAGGGACAACCAAATAAAAATAAATAAATAAATAAATAAAAAGCCAATGCATTGCGTTGTAGAACAGACATTTTTAAAATCACATTTAAATAACTTTCTAATGCAAAAATCATGAAAAAATTAACATGTATTGTTACTATTGTAAAATAATGTTTGCATAGTATATGATATGATTATTAACCTTAAGATTTATAGGGCTACAATAAAATATTCAGATACATTAAGGGCTGCAATTCTAATCTAACGGCTACATTTTCTTTTTCATTAAACCTTTTTAACACTTTCCAGCATAGACTAAGAGTGATTTTAAACTCAATTAGGCAATCTGTATACATTTACGTCCTTCTGTCTGTCTGCTGTGCCATAACGTAGGCAAAGAATATTCAAAGTTATACGATACAACATGTACGTATAGCAGGAAAGTGTTAAAATTCAATGCATACTGAATGATTTTTCGTTCTTGTTTATTTAAATTTAGAGTGTTATAATACATTGAAATCTATCAATTTACAAAATAAAAAATAATGGATATGTGTAAATATTAAGTTAATCATTTTTTTTTTCTTTTAACCAATCAAAATTAATTTAAGTTAGGCGCAGTAAAATTATGCCTTCTGCCACTTCAGTTTTAATTTGCATTACCAAGCTAATTAGCTGAAAATGCTATTTTAGTAAATATACTACGAGATAATTATGACAAGAAATACTCCATGAAGTTTCTAATAGAACCTTTATGCTCAAGGGGATATGCATGGTGAATTAGGTAGTAAGCGTGGTCAAGTAATTTTCGATTTGTATCCAATGTTCCCTAAGGCAAATAACAAACTGCATATATCACTATTTTAGCATTTATCATATGAATTTGCCTTATAAATTATATTCAAATTATCATAACTAAAACTATCTTACATTTCACAAGAAACCCCTGTTATGAAATAATATACATTGAAACAAGTTAGAATTATATTCGAATAAAATACACTTAGTTATACATATTTTTGTACGGTTATTATTGTACATAAACTAATATATATCAGATAAAAATATGCTTCAATATTTCTTGTTTATTACCACACAATTAAGGTGAATTGTAATCTATGTTAAGACCGTAAACATTTATCATATAAAGCTCAGAAAACCGTTATCATATTTTAATCAAAGATGTTGCGTAGGTGCCAACATTTAAATTTTTTCTGGAGCATATTTAGCCCCGCATTTACTTCGCACCACTTTATTTATAGAATACTAGCTGGCTTTGCCGCTTCGATGGACGCTATACTTAAATGAGTTGTCAAAATCAGATATCATTATTAATAACCTAAGTTAAATTTACTTCTGTGTTCAGTACAGGTTTTCCCGCTCGCAACGTGAGGAGTCTGGGTTCCCACTGCCTTCAGCAGATCTTACCTGCTTCTTACTTCCCCTTTCCCAGCGGGTATGTCCGAAATTTTGCGAAATTCCGCCAAGGTACATAGTGCGTATACTTAATCAAAATCCACACAGCAAATTCGCCATTCTAAGATAATTTAAGGCGAATTCAAACTGGAAAACGTGTACCCCGAATACAAGGGGCTTTAGGAAGGAATTTCGTAAAATTCCGTTATAGTAAGTGTTAGATACATATAAACAATCTACTCTCCAAATTTCGTGACCGCGGATCCCATAGATTTCCCAAGACAAATTTAGCGCTAAAAGGGGGATCTCGAATTTGCAAATTCCTACCCCCCCCTCCCTAAAAAAGAAGTGTTTTTTGAAATATCCTAAAGAAGTCACATGGCTGTATTTACTACCTTTGTAACATTTTTAGTAGAGCTCTACTCAAATATCCGGAATATCTGAAATTTCCCCCCGAAAAATGACTTTCCCCCCTCTCTCCTTCCCAAGTAGCACGGGAACGTTCTGTGAACGTCTAATAACGGTTACAGTCGTTCAAACACCGTGTTTCGTGTCAAGAGCGCGTTCGATTAGACGTAGTATTACTTAGTATTAAATAGTATTACTTAGAACGTTCTGAAAAGGTTTGCTTTGTACCATCTATATACAATGTACAATTCTAGTTCTATGAAAAACGTTCAAGTGTATCACCGTCGTAACACGTTCTGTCACAGTGTGATTATGATATGTGTGATCATTTTGATTCCGATAAATTTTCAGACAAAAGTCTGATTTTATTAATATAGATTTTTCCCCAGTCTGTAACTACAATAAAATAAGGAAAAATTATTTTTGACATAAAAGTCGTACGAAATAAAGGCAGGGCAAAAAATGCTCTAGAATAAATTAAAACGTTGGCAACTCTGATGTTGTTGTAGTTACACTTTTAAATATTTCTCAAAATAACATAAATTTCTCACTGTACAAATTTGCTCACAGAAAGAAAATCTATTTTAGATGTAACCAACTATATCTAAATTTTATATAATAAATAACGATTCAAACAAACCGCTATTTATTACTTAAAGTATAACCGCTATTGATTACATATTGCTCTTTTGTATTTTAAAGAAACAAAACATTTTTTTTTATATCTATATTAATATTTTAAAATATAGCTGTTATTTTGAATGTTTCCTGATATAGTGAATTTCCGCACAAAAATCCATATTTATAAGATTTATCAATTACTTAACTTCATCTCTTTATCATCATATCCCTTTAAATGTTATCTAGTTTTTCAGCACGAGTCCCTTTGGGCTCTATTACCGAGATCGCATTCGAATTAAAACCAGGGGCATAATTAATATCGGGTTAACACTGATTAAATTCTCGTTTTGTATCGTGTCACCAAACGAGGAATAGGCAGGATTTGTTTAAAGGCAGTGGTTAAACTCCCTGTCCATAATTTCTGTGGAATATGCGTCTCTTAGAGAATGGATACTGCCAAAGTTCTTGGAAATTTATGTACTTTTTTTGAAATAATTTATAAGAAAAAATATGTATATAAAGACTGTCAGCTGCAAAAGTACTTAACGGCCCTTTTCACTTACCGTCGCCGGAAGCCCGAGCCAACGTTATTCTACGGGAAATTTTCTTTACTTATAACTAATTAACTAATACATATTTAAAAATTCTGTTTTCACATTCTGAAAATTCCCAACTGTTAAATTCACGGACCTTTTTTAAGAACGTATTATTATCATTATTTTTTTTTAATATTTTATTTTGAAATTGTAAAATGAAAAATTTCACATATAAAAAATTTGTATTTACAGCTTCAAAATAAAGTATTAAAAATTAAAAAAATTCATTTTTGAAAAAAGTCCGTCAATTTAAGAGTTTGGAATTTTCTGAATGTGAAAACAGAATGTAAAAATATGTACAAGTTAATGAGTTATAAGTAAAGAAAATTTCCTATAAAATAAAATTAGCTTCGGCTTCCGGCGACGGTGAGTGAAGCGGGTCCTTAAAGGAGTAAATAGCACAAGATGTATCCTATAATTACAGAAGACGCAACACTTACATATTTCCGAGATTAATTACTGTACGATCATCTTACAAAAGCATTAAGAAAGAGGCATACTGCCATTGAAAACAGAAAAATAATAACTGGACGGTGACATTTTTAATAGAATTCTTAATTTTGTTAAATTAATTATCTCCGAGAAATGAAAGAAGAATTAGCAAAACAGAAAAACTGCTTATACAACCTTGGCCATCAGTATTGAGCACTCAGATTAACAGAAAGTTTTTTGAAGAACTATGAAATTAAAATAAATTGAAACAACGTTTGCAATGTAATGTAAATTACTCACAAATGCAATGTAAATTATTCAGAAAAAATCAATATTTAGCAGTCACAAAATTTGCCTAAATTACAGTAGAAATTCTTTTTTTAACAGCCCACAAACATTTTATAGCCTTCTGAACGTATGACGTTCTACGTTAAGAGTTGAAGGATCGCTAGGTGTAAGCGATCGTTCAACTCTTCTTTTGAAGTAATTGTATGACGACTGATTTTGCGGTTCAATAAACTCCAAAACTATTCCATGGGGTTCAGGTCTGGTGATTGGGCAAGCCAGTCCAAGAGTTCAATATCGTTTTTTCGAAATCAAGCCATCGTGCTGACAGCTTTGTGACAGGTTGCATTATCCTATTAGAACTTAACGCCGTACTTGTTTGTATTACCAAAAAGCGATGTAAAAGAGGGCAGTAATGCAGATTCTAGGACGTTTCTGTATTTTACAGAATTCATACGGCCTTCACACACGAACATTAGTCTCATTCCAGAAGCGCTCATGCAGCCCTAGACCATACAGTGGTGATCGAAAAACCGCTAAATCTTGGCTACAGTTGACCGCAAAATTATGCAAATTTTATGGCTAGAAATCAATGATAAATAAAGCATTTTTTTTATCAGTTTTGATGGAAATATATGAGAAATCCATATTCATAAAAAATATTTTAGATATAGACAGCCATGTTATATGAACAAAATTAAAAGAACAATTGAAATTGTGTGTTCTGAAAACTAAAATTTGCATGTTTTTTCTTCTGAACACGACACTCCCAGACGACATAAATGCTTAGAAAGTGATTGGGAGTGTCTTTTTCAATTTTTAGCTGCTAAACTTTCGGAGTTTGAGAAAGGAAAAGTAGGTGCTTTTAAAATTTAAGGACTTACTGCACGTCAGCAAATTGTGAAAATTAAACAGGAATTAAACTTACGGTGCAATACTCAAACTTTTCGACATGTTTTACAAAAAGAAAAAAAATATTCATTATGATTGAAGTCGTCTAGAAGTGATTTGAGCATTCTTCGACCACATTTCATGAAACCATGGAAGCATCTGCGCAAGTGCTAACTCAACGAGTCCAATGCTAAAATAGGGGTGACAGTCATCTGACTCAGAGAAAATGAGCAATAACAGAGCGCGGAATTACTGGATATTTTTCCAAATTTCAATCTGTCGGTCACGCTGGCATCCCTCCAACATTTTGGACGGGTCCTCACTGGTAGTTTTAAGATATGTGGCCGCACTGTAGATATTTTTTTACTAAAACTTTCTGACAACTCAGCAGCGAGGTCTGATGAAGTTTTCTTCCTATTTTTTAGACTCTCTCAATACCTTTCGATCATCACAGTCAGGCCCCGACTTACGGCAGGGCATACGGGGCAAATGCCCTGGGCACCCCTTCTGGAAGGGGCCCCCTACAGGCGAATACAGAAATTCTGCAACCTAAAGACCTCTTATGCCACTGCAAGGGGGCCCCCCAGAATAGGCTTGCCCCGGGGCTGCAGGTAGTCTAAGTCGGGCCCTGATCACAGTCTGTCGTGATCCATTTGCATCCGGATCAGGACCCATTAACATCTGATCCGATCATGGCGAATCGTTCAACAGCATATTATAAAAATAAGCGCGAACATTTTACAGTTTTCGAAGTATGTACCTGCGATTTCCCTTGCTCGTACAAAAGTTGTATCTGCACATGTTTTTCTAAACTAAGTTCATTTGTTTTAGACATAATTGAAACCATATCATTAAATTTCACAAATCGAAACACCAAAAGCACACTAGATCACAGCATGCGTCCCCAACGAGCGAAAATAGCGACCTGAAAAATAGAAAAAATTCAGAATGACAAATTTTAAATTACCTGATGTTTTATTAGTAGCTTTGACGTGAGTAACTATTTAACGTGGGTAACCATGACGCTTTTAACCACTTTAGATGCCTACAAAATACTTTTTAAACAACAGGGTTTATTTACAGCTGTGGTTATCGCACACGTGCAAAATTTGTTGGGTTCTCAATACTTTTGGTCCTGGCTGTATAGAATCTTGGCTTTCAAAAATTCATTTAGAATCACATTTTTTAAATGTAATTTTATGATGGTTTCGATTTCGAACAGTAGACGACGATATATATATATATATATATTATATATTGATGGTTATATATTGATGGTTTCGATTTCGAACAGTAGACGACGATATATATATATATATATATATATATATATATATATATATTTAAGAAAATGTGTCTTTCAAGTGCATTAAAATAATTTTTAGTAACCGAAATCTCTATGTAGCAGCCAAATTCATGCTTTGATGGATCGAAACGGGATCAGATAATACCTTACGTCACTATTCTATCGTTTCGACAAAATTTAATCGTAACTAGTCCATGTTAGAGAAATATTATATAGATATTTTACAGGACATAAATTAAAGAATAGAGACATTTACATTAATTACAAATTTATCTTTATTGAACATTTTCAAAAAATTTTCTCATGTTAAAAAAAAAAAAAAAAAAAAAAAAAATCTTTTTTAAGATAGTTTAATTTAAAGTATGCTTTCTTTATTTTTGAATATGCTGAGATCAACTGAGATATTTTTTTAAATGTTACTCTAAATCCAAGAAATTATAACCAACTTTTTAAAAATTACATTATAATCGTGTTGAAATAATAGTAAAAAAAAAAATAGAAAATTATTTTTAAACATTAACTATACTGTATTTTGTGTATAATGAATATCTAGGTATTCCGAGATATGCATTATTCACAATGTGTTTATTTAGTGAAATATTTCTGGCTACACACTTGCCAACATTCTCATTAATAATCGCAGTATTGTTAGTCCCGCCCCCCGCCCACTTTTTTTTTTTTTTTTTTTTTTTTTTTTTTTTTTTTCATACCAGTATTTTTTTAGAGTAACATTCTTCAAATGTAATCACGATTAAATAAGAAGAAAAATGCTCTAAAAACATACTGTGGAAAAAGACAAAAGAAAAAAAGTAGAATTAACAATACTATGAAATATTGTTAGCAGGTATGTCGCTATGTTTATCTAGAGTTTTTCCCCCTCTAGAGTCTTTTTTATCTAGAGTCTTTCTAAGAAGAATTGCATCTTTTGGACTGATGTACGGAATTTCTTCATTCCGTACGGAATTCCGACTCCGAGCCATTGGAGAATATGGCCACAAGTTATACATTTTCGCAGTAAAACAGGTGGTGACAGAATTATTTCTTAACATTTGAGATTCTAGTTGCTGCTAATGTATCAAAATCTCTCTCCTGTGTTCCATATGGCTGAAAATATAGCTGAAATGTAAAATGAACACATTAAATTAGCAAGCTGTTCCTAACTTGTAAATGAAGTTTTTTTTTTTTTTTTTTTTAATATCATTATTTATAAAAACTATTTGTTAAATTATTTTCTTTTATATGGACATAAGTGTTTTTTTTTTTTTTTTTTATATCTTAATATATATAAATCTCGTGTCACAATGTTTGTCCTCAATGGACTCCTAAACCACTTAACCGATTATAATAAAATTCGCACACCATGTGCAGTTCGATCCAACTTGAGAGATAGGATAGTTTAAATCTCAAATTATAGTCGCAATTTTAATTTATTGCTAATTATTTGTCTGTTATTATTTGACAGTCACAATTATCTGTTAACTCCAAATGATTCTAACAGATGTCGATACCTTTCGACTGGGTTGAGTAAGTAATCAATAGATGGCGCTGCTATGGTAAATCTACGAACGTGTCATATAAGCTACATTTTAACAGCATAATTACCACGTGTTGTTGACGCTATAAAATTCTCCTCAAAATATTTACATTCTTTATTTGTAACAGATTACTTTCAACTTTCATATTTCCTTTCAAAAATGAAACGGGGAAAGTAGAGCGTGGAGCAATTACTCTGTTTCATATGAAAATGAAAGCTGAAATATATTTGGTGCTGCCATCTACACAAAGAATCTTCAACTTTTTAACCTATTAATAAATTTCGTATAATTCAATTATTTCCACTTTTTAAATTTTTGGTGTTAGCATAGCCGGCCACGTGTTACTTAGACTGAAGTGTAAATTGAATTCATATTATAATGAAGATAATACAGTGAAATTAATCCTGTTTTTTACTTATTTGTGCTTCATTGATCAAAACTTTATAATTTAATCTGTATATATATATAAATTACGTGTCACGATGTTTGTCCGGGGTAAACTCCTAAACTAAGGAACTGATTTTGATGAAATTTTGCACACTGTGTGCAGTTTGATCCAACTTGAGAGATAGGATAGTTTTTATCTCAATTTATTGTCACAATATTGTTTTATTGCAATTATTTGTTAATTATAGACCTTTATTAAAGTTGCTCCAAAATATCTGTGAGTTCCATTAATTTAATTGTTGCCAAAAAAAAAAAAAAAAAAAAAATACGAGTTCATTTTCTTTCGACATAAAAATAAGTACATTTAATCAAACGTGAACGTTAAAAAATTATAAAAAGTTAAATTATGCATCTCACGAAAATTGACGTCATAATCAATTTAAAGATTTTATACACATTGATAAAGTGCTAATGTAGTTCTATCATAGATATAGTAATATATATAGATCTCTCATCCCCATGTTATCGTAGAAAGATTTTTGATGCCGAAAAAAGATAAAAAATAAAAGCTTTGGAAACAGCCATTAAGTGGTATTGAAAAAAAAAAAAAAAAAAAAAGAAAAAGAAAAAGAAAAGAAAGAAAGAAATATGAATTTGAAACTGTATCTGGAGTCTTCCATTCCCCTTTAGCAAATAAATTATTCATAAATTTTATTTGCTAAAATATTAGTATGTATTCCCGTGTGTATTCACTCGGGGAAAGACGGCCATATTTTGGTAAAAACGTCGTCTTTTCCCAAATGAAAAGGAATAACTTTTTTCTCCCCAATGATCACTCTATTCTATATATGCTATACTATATCTATGAGTTCTATACGCAAGCGAAGTGTGACTCACTGACCGTCTGTGCAGCCAAGAAAAAGATTTCCTATGTTAATTGCCCACTGGATTTTTTGTAAGAAATTATTAAAAATCGAGGAAATTTATTTCCCGATTTTAATCCTTATATTTGGGTATAGATATGTATTAGTTATCGCGGGTGTTAGATTGAATTATTTTGCTGTCAAATTGACAAAATTTTAATTTTAAATTTTTAAACTCTGTCGCCCTTGGCTTTTATTATTATTATTATTATTATTTGGCGATCAAAAGCGTAACACGAAAATATACATGCCAGATGTATGCATTGTACGAAATGTAATATGTATTATTCATTGTACGTATGTATGACATGTAATATGTATTGTACGAAATATTGTTTCATATTATTCATTACTCTTTTAATATAAGTTGTTAAAATAACCATGATTTTTGAAAGGAATTAAATATTTTCGCCAGATAATTTGGCGATATTCTTTTTTTTTCGCCAAGGATGACAGAAATGAAATCTATTCCGCTGCAAAATATTAGTATCTTACATCAGATATTTTATTTAGACATTTGAAAACAAATTTGACTTCAAACTATGATAGAATATTTATCATTTTCCTTTTAATTTGTATATTATTAGTATATTAAAATTTAAAAGCATGGTATATAAAAAGTTTTTTTTTATTTTTTTTTTTAAATCTTATAATTATTCTTATCTTAATCCTCAATGTTTCCCATCTTTATTGACTTGAATTTACTATTAAAATTTTAACATACTCAAAAACTTCTCATCACTTCGTTAAAATACACTAAACTTTTCCAAAATATTTTTGTATTTAAAATGATACATGTATTTACTTTAAATGTCCAATATTTCATAAGATTTCCAATTTTAAAGTTTTAAAATATTTATCAAATTTACTTATTTTTCTGGTTTAGCCTTATTGTTTTCCCTTTTATAACTACAGCTGTTGCCCTCTTTAAAATATTTAAAATGATGAGGTCATTTAATAGTAAAATTATCCATTATAGCATATATTATATTTCACTCCTGCATAAAAATTGATTTTAAAATCGTCTGTTTCTTTTATACTTTTATTTTAATAGAATTTTAATAGAATTTAATTTATATATTAGTCATTTTAGCAATTTTATCCAAAGTAGCATTAGAAATAATATATATCACTTCTCCATTAAAATTTATAGGACCCTACAATAAAATTAATTTGTGCTTAATATCAACACTACGAAAATTTTTATCAATCGCTTCCAAATTTTGACCTAAGTTTCAAATCTCAACCCTGTGGGTTTTTACATCGGCTACAACGTTTTCGTCTTTGTTCGTAAATAATAATTTAACTGTACTAAATAGTTTACAGCCGTATAATTCAACGTATAACTTAGTCACAGCAACGCGTGGCCGGGTCTGCTAGTATATATATATATATATAAATGTTTGATATAATTTTAATGAAAATGTTAAATGTATTCAATAAATATTGAATACTTTAATGAAATACCACTTTCTTTTTATCTAGTTTCGTTTACAAATGCTTTAAAATGAGTCTAAAAAAATTCAGCATGTTACTTTATGCCACAAAAATATTAGAGCCTAAAAATAATCTCTAGAAAAAACACGATGAAGGTACATGATGGATATTTTTTATCATTTGACCTGGTGAAAAAAAATCATTATAAAAATCTAGTAGAATATATTAAGCAAAATACAGAATTTATACACCCAATATGAAAGTAAAACTATTCTAAATATGTGCTTAACGCTTTTATTGAAATATTTTCCTAAAACTATTTCAGCATTTTTTTTTTTTTTTTTTTTTTTTTTTTTTTTTCTGAAAGGGAATAATTTATAAATAATATATTTTTGCAATATTTCATAAATATTTTCAAATTTTTAAATATTTTACGTTTTTTTTTTTTTTTAAATGGATATTATTTTATTAAAAATAATTTGCAAAACTGAATATATGTCATAAAATAACTGTGTAAAAATCGTATAGCTAAAAAGTTTTGTGTAAAATTTTATTCTTTTTTATAAGCTTTAACTCACAGCTCAACTCACCGTAAATTATTTTGTACGTTTTAGGATACCGTTATTTTTATTATTTTTAAATTATTAAGGAAAGCACTTAGGATAATGCAGTATATTCCATAAATACGCATTTTTTTTTTTTTTTTTTTTTTTAATGCAAAATTGATATATTTCTTAATTATAAGAAATATATTTTCTTTGATGCCCAGGAAGGTTTACCTTTCTGACGAATTGACTCTTGAAGACGAATTTGACGACATGGTGATTAAATGTGGCGATAAATGATAACTTGAGATTTACTTTTTGCTATATTGCTAAATGTCTACAAATTGTATGAAAGTTGGAAACTTGGAAAGTTTATTTGTGATTAGACTTCCGCGGTGAGCAGTCATTTATGAGAGACTGTGCTATAAGCGACTGATCATTATTCCTGCAACCACGACATCGTACTTTGCACGATATTTAGTGGATGTTTATTCGCCTTTTATGGAAAAGAGAGAGTTTTCATGGACTGTATATACATTATTCGCTGAAGGGGTGATCTTGTTGATCAGATACGAGAATATTTGTTGAACATATATTTCGTGGAATGAATCACATTTTTAGTGGACTGCTTACGAGAATATTGTATGGAAAAAGAGCATTCATTGACTCGAAACTGCTTTTTAGATATCACACACTCTTTTCAAGAAAAAGTTCAATATTTTTGAAACAATATTTTTCCTTTATTAGATTTTATTGTCCTTGCTTTATTTTTGTTAGTAATGTAGTTTTTTTTTTTTTTTTTTTTTTTTTTTTTTTTGTTTGTTTCCTGCTTTGAAGTAATGTTCAAATTGATGGATCATATAATTATACACATTTACATTTTTGCTTTATAGAGTTGAAACATTATATAAATGCTGTTAATATTATTTAATGAGATATAGTCTTAATTTCTGTACAAGTTCTCATAATGCAGGGCTCGTAATCTAAATTCTCTTTTTGCGACACTTTCAAAAGTGAGAAACTCTCGTCTTTTTTCTGATAACACTAATCTTTATGATGTTATAACAGTTATGTGTTATAATTAAATACGATAGAGAAAAGTAGTGCTAATAAGAAAGGGAAATATTCTCATTCCTCATAGTGTTCTGTAGAATAGGAAGGAAATACGGCTTCTACATACTATACATAAAATGTGTCACAATCCATTTATGTTCCTTTTTACAGCAACAATTTATTACAATTGTTAAAAAAAAATCTGTTCATCTAATAAGTTCAAAATAATTTTAATTTTAAAAATGTAAATAAACTCAAAACTTCAATGGAAAAATAAATTCTTCATTTAACCTTTGCACGTCGAAAGTAATTTTCTTTTCAATTACAAAAGCAAACTTGCTTTAAGACAAAAGTTAAATCATAAATTATACTATGATTAAATTTCTTGACAGACTAAACTCTAGACATCAATATCTAGAGAAATAAAAGTGGAAGCTGAAAACATTTTTTGACGACTAAAATCAATACAAAAATTAATATTTGTTTGTACTTTATATTATAATTTCGCATTTGTATAAAAATTAAGACTACTTTTTCAATTTAAAATGATTTATTTTATTTTTTTTTTTTTTTTTTTTTTTTTTGGAAAAAATATTTTAGTTGTCAAAAATCATTATTTAATTCTTATGCATAGCAATTTTTAAAAGTACAAAGATCAAGACTATCATACAGTTTAGAAAAGGAAGCTGCCTAAATATGCATTGTTGAATCATTCTGGGGCGTAGCAATTAAAAAATTATGGAAGGGTCTCAACGAATTTTATTTTAAAAGTACTCAAAATTAATCTTAAGAATATCAATTAACAACTAGATATTAATAGTTTAAATTACAAAATATCGCTAATAATGAACAAGCATTAATTTTTGTTTTAAAATATTGATTCTTTCTTTTGGCAGGGGGGAGGGGTTTGAGACCCCAAAGCCCCTCCTTTCCTTACACCCCTGAAATCATTTCGCACCTTATTTATCGTAAATGCTGTTCGTTTTTATATTTACGTAACACGTGATGTAACAGGAAGAACAAAAAATAAAATAAAATAAATAAATAAATAAAAGAGAAAATAAGAAATACTTTCTTCCATCGTATATAAAAATTACCTTAAAAAGTATTTATATAAAATAATCGTTTGTTAGATTTTATTGTAATCTTTAAATCATTTTTATTTAAGATCTCTGACTTTGAGAATAGAAATAAAAAATCTGGTATTTAATATTTTGTAGGCATTATAAAATGTTATATTTTATACAAAAGAAAAAAGTGAATCTGAAGAATTTCATAAACAATTTTCTAAATATTCAGAAAAAAAAAAAAAATGTGTATTTACTTTTAGAAAACAACTATTTTTCTTATCAATCATAAAATGAACATAAAAGAATAAGAAAAAAACATTTAACAAAATTTCTTGAGCGAAAATAACATATTACTTGTAATAGTGTATACGAAACTCTTTTTCTTAATAAACTCATCATCGTACTCAAGTCTGAAAAAAATTTATGTAATAAAAAATCTCTATTTATAAAATAACATCTTTTATCATACTACACGAATATTCTGACAATAGTCCCCAAGAGTATTCGAAAATATGTACGTTTTTGCGAGTGTTTATGTATATATATATATATATATATATATATAAAACCGTTTGTCCTGGGTGAGAGACTGACGCACAGAGTCGTCATCACCCAGCCCAAAGCCCTGCACCTAGAAGCAAGAAACTTCATGAAAACACCATTTCTGTGACGTAGACACCCATTTAAAAGTGATTATATATATTGGGGTTATAGAATGTGATATCACAATAAACTCCATATTTCAAAAAAAAGACAGACATCAAAAAAATTTTTGCTTTAAAATACAACTAATGCAAATACTTAAAAACCAAAATCTAGAACTTAAGAAATTCTGCCCACAAGGAGGGGAGGAAGGAAATCGTGATTTCATATAACTCTTCATATCTCAAAGGGAAAAAAACGTATATCAGAAAAATTTCTGCTTTAAAATATAACTAGTCAAAATACCTGAAAACCAGTTTTTGGAATTTTAGGAATACGGCCTTTAGGGTAGGGTTTAACGTGATTTCACAGAACCCTTCAAATCTGAAACAATAACAACAACAAGAAGAATGACCGTAAGGTTTACACTTTAAAATATAGCGAACAAGAATACTTAAAAACGAATTTCTGAATTATAAAAATTTGGTCCCCAAAAGAGGGGAGGGTAAAAGTAGAATTCCATATGGGCGAAACGAGATTTCACATTTTTCTTCACATCTCAAAAAAAAAAAAAAAAAAAAAAAAAGAAAAAGAAAAGAAAAG
Organism: Salticus scenicus; assembly: GCA_963930645.1. Taxonomy (NCBI): domain Eukaryota; kingdom Metazoa; phylum Arthropoda; class Arachnida; order Araneae; family Salticidae; genus Salticus; species Salticus scenicus. Next base: position 158,814,080 of record OZ005653.1, read on the forward strand.
AAAAGATTTTTGTTTCAAAATATAGCAAACACAAATAGATTTAAAAAAAAAAAAATTCTTGAACTTTACAAATTCCCAAGAGGAAAGGGGGTGGGGACAAAATGTGATTTCACAAATTCCTTCGTATCACAAAAAAAAAAAAAAAAAAAAAAAGAGCAGACACCTGTAATAGTTTTACTTTAAAATATAACAAACACGAATACCTAAAAATTATTTTCTCGAATTGTAGCAATTCGGTCCGCAAGGCGGGCAAAGGGCAAAAGATGATTTAATAAAGTGCTTTACCTATTCATATAAAAGTGTACATTCATCCATTCATTCATACTGTCGTGTCGCTCCAGTCGGACTGGATCCCGAATTTTGGCGTGAAGGTTGGATCTAGAACCCTGATACCGACTGACGGAGTTTAGCGAAATGTCCCCCTTTTCCCTGGTGCGGGAGGGAGAGGGAGCAGACAGCAAACGCACGTTTGTGGCCATAACTCGACTCCAAATTACTTCATGGGGAGAAGTTGCTCACGGAGAGACTAAACTAAAGTAAAAAAAAAAACGTCGGTTTTCGAATATTTAACTTTAAAATGGAGGAAATCTTTTATTTATTTATCTATTTATTTATTTTTTATTTATGTATTTTTATTTATTTAATTATTTATTTTTTGTGGCGTGAGTGAGAAGGGGAATTTTTTAAAAAGAAGTATTTTCCACTATTATTCTACCAAAAATGGCACATAGAAGTTTAAAACGGCTGAGCGTTTTCTGGGGCAATAATGCCAAAAACTCATTTTGAATGTTTCTTTTTTTTTTTTTTTAATCTTTTCTTTTCTTTTTTTGAAGGAAGGGCAGGTTTTTGAGGGAGCGAATTCTAGAGCCCCCTTCTTGTGTTAAATTTGTTCTGGGGAATATATGGGAGCTGCGTTCACAAAATTTGCCGTACATGTTGTTTATTTCAGGGATGGAACACGGGCGCATAATTCATACCACTATCAACGTAAGAAAATTTTCTACTTCTTAAATCAACGATATTATAGCTAGAGAAATTTCTTAAACGGATTCCGGTATGAAATCTGCGCCCGTGTTCCATCCCTGTTATTTGTATCCAACACCAACTGTGGCGGAATTTTGCGAATGCCTGCTCTTCCTATTAGGGTTGAAGGGGCGAAAAACATTTTTCCAAGCACAACTCTGTTTCAAATTATTTCAGGAAAGGAATTTGTTTGGTATGTGGTTGTACTATGTGTTCCCAGCACGCAATATAAAATGATTTTGAGAAATGCACAACTTTTCGACCTTTGTGATCGGATGGTCGCATAAGACACATTTCCAATTGTAATTGTCTTCTAAGTTATCTGAGAAACGCGATTTTTTAGACTCTGGGTCGGCTATTTGTAACTAATACACTCTATAAATGGATTCTGCAGAATCTCCCCTTCTTCCCCGTTTGACTTGGGTTGGCAATCACATATTTCTAAGAGTAATTCTGTACCAAATGATCTTAGACAGGTTTTTTTTTTTTTTTTTTTTTTTTTTTTTTTATGTGTGTTGTGAGTTGATTATGTGTACCCAATAGAGATGAGACGGGCTCAGTCCGAGCCCGTAAGCCCGAGCCCGAGCCCGATCGGGCTCAAATCTTACGCAAGTCTTCGGGCTCCGGGCGGGCTCGGATTCAAGCTAAAAGTTCCGTTTATTTTATTCTTCAATAACTGGAAAATGTAAAAAAAAAAAAAAGAAAGAGAGAAAAAAAGAAAGAAATTTTATTCATTTTGAGAGCACCTTTAGTAATGCAATAATAGTCATGATATAATAGCAGGAGACTTGGCGTTGGAATATTAAAACAGGAATAAACTACTACGTCAGAAACGCCAAAAAAAAATTATTGAGGTGCATACAGCTGTTTCGGTAGCCTAAAGCGTACCGTCTTCAGTGCAAAAAGAATTCTGAATCTGGAGAAGTGCTCGTATATATAGGAGAGGGACCGGATTTAGTTCAACCAATAGGATTACGGAAGAGGTGGGGAGTGTGGCCAATAGGAATTAAGGAATGTGTAGCTGTGTAAACAGTAGAAAAATTAAGGAAATGTGGACTGAATGTAAAATTTCCAACAATGAGACAAATAGGGAACAGCGAAATCACAATTTACAAGGTTTTTAAAATTTTTATAAATATGAAAAGCTTCAAAGAAATCGAGTTCATGAATGGATCTAGGTCTGCAAATTATTTTAGCTGAATTAAATTTAAAATTATGATTTTCCTCCCAGCAATGTTTAGAAATAGCCGATTTATTGGTTTCTTGTTTGCGGACGTAATTCATATGTTCTTTTAGACGAAATTTAAGACTGCGTTTAGTTTGGCCAATATATGATAAACCACACTGACAGGAAATACTATAAATGCCCCAAGAATTATGCATATCAATAGGATCTTTTAACAGAGAATGGGTGAGTTTATTGGAAAGCGAAAATATTATTTTAAAATCATATTGTTGGAGAATTTTAGCTATGGTTTGACTGGTTTTAGAAAAATAGGGTAAAACAATACTGATATTAGATGTGACCGATTTAGTAGACGAAATACGAGGGAGTTGTAATTTTTGGATAGCTTTGTCTATAATGGAAGGGTCATAACCTCTGTCAATTGCGATGGCTTTCAGGTATTTAATTTCAGATTTCAATAAAATAGGATTTGAACAAATATTAAGGGCACGGTTTACAAAAGTATAGAAAGCAGCCATTTTTTGGTTAGGTGGGTGCCATGAACGCGCATGGGGAGGAAGGGAGACTGCAAAATTTTTACGATAGACAGTGGTTGAAAATCCATTTACAGTGCGAGAGACGAGGGTATCAAGAAATGGAAGGGAGCCATTATTTCCTATTTCATATGTAAACTGGATGTTATTGTCAATTGAATTTAAGGTTTCTAAGACATGGTCAATATTGTGATGAGATATGTCGATAAGCGTGAAGGTGTCGTCAACGTAACGGTTCCAAAAAGGAAAAGATATTTTCTTAAAAAGCTTGCTTTCGAAATAGTGCATGTAAATGTCTGCGAGAATTGGGGAGAGAGGGGAACCCATGGCTAAACCTTCAGACATAGAATTTATTTTGGCAAGAAAAAAAGGTTTGTGTCTAATATCGGTACTGCTTCCTATAATTTAGCTAAATTTCTCACCACAATTTTTGCTCCACTTCTTGCTGCTAATAGTTATACTGTTAATAATTCCATAAATTTTGCAAAAAATATTCAAAACTGCCCTCTCACTAATCTCACTATGGTTTCTTTTGATGTAAAATCTCTTTTCACTAATGTTCCAATAAGTGGCGCCCTCTGCTCTCTCGAAAATAGATGAAAAGAGTTTCATTTCACCTCTTTTGAAATACAAGAATTAATTTCTCTTACCCGCATTTGTTTATCACAAACCACTTTTTCTTTCCAAAATAAATTCTATCGTCAGTCTGAAGGTTTAACCATGGGTTCCCCTCTCTCCCCAATTCTCGCAGACATTTACATGCGCTATTTCGAAAGCAAGCTTTTTAAGAAAATATCTTTTCCTTTTTGGACCCGTTACGTTGACGACACCTTCACGCTTATCGACATATCTCATCACAATATTGACCATGTCTTAGAAACCTTAAATTCAATTGACAGTAACATCCAGTTTACATATGAAATATAAAATAATGGCTCCCTTCCATTTCTTGATGCCCTCGTCTCTCACACTGTAAATGGATTTTCAACCACTGTCTATCGTAAAAATTTTGCAGTCTCCCTTCCTCCCCATGCGCGTTCATGTCACCCACCTAACCAAAAAATGGCTGCTTTCTATACTTTTGTAAACCGTGCCCTTAATATTTGTTCAAATCCTATTTTATTGAAATCTGAAATTAAATACCTGAAAGCTATCCAAAAATTACAACTCCCTCGTATTTCGTCTACTAAATCGGTCACATCTAATATCAGTATTGTTTTACCCTATTTTTCTAAAACCAGTCAAACCATAGCTTAAATTCTCCAACAATATGATTTTAAAATAATATTTTCGCTTTCCAATAAACTCACCTATTCTCTGTTAAAAGATCCTATTGATATGCATAATTCTTGGGGCATTTATAGTATTTCCTGTCAGTGTGGTTTATCATATATTGGCCAAACTAAACGCAGTCTTAAATTTCGTCTAAAAGAACATATGAATTACGTCCGCAAACAAGAAACCAATAAATCGGCTATTTCTAAACATTGCTGGGAGGAAAATCATAATTTTAAATTTAATTCAGCTAAAATAATTTGCAGACCTAAATCCATTCATGAACTCGATTTCTTTGAAGCTTTTCATATTTATAAAAATTTTAAAAACCTTGTAAATTGTGATTTCGCTGTTCCCTATTTGTCTCATTGTTCGAAATTTTACATTCAGTCCACATTTCCTTAATTTTTCTACTGTTTACACAGCTACACATTCCTTAATTCCTATTGGCCACACTCCCCACCTCTTCCGTAATCCTATTGGTTGAACTAAATCCGGTCCCTCTCCTATATATACGAGCACTTCTCCATATTCAGAATTCTTTTTGCACTGAAGACGGTACGCTTTAGGCTATCGAAACAGCTGTATGCACCTAAATAGTTTTTCTTTGGCGTTTCTGACGTAGTAGTTTATTCCTGTTTTAATCGTCATGATAGGTTATAAATCACAAAATAATCTTGCAAACCTCAGTAGCTTTGACTTTCTTTTTTCTAAATAGAACTTTTTTTTCAACGGGATGCATATTATGTCATAATGTTAGACAGTAATCCTTTCTCCTTCATTATATTGGGCCTCATTATATCACTCATTCGGATAAATTTTTTGTCCCCCGATACGCGCGTTATAAACAATGGGCTGCACTATAAATATCTATTATATAAATATATACATGTATATAGAGACACAGACATTATAAATTGTTATGATAACATTTATAGTTATTTAAATTGAGGATTGATAATAAGAAAATTAATTTGAAAATGAAAACGGTATTTAATTTTACTATTGTGTATGCGTTGTATAGCGTACCACTTTGAATATCGGGCTCGGGCTCTGATCACACAAAATGTTTCGGGCTCGGGCGAGCTCAGTTCAAAAATGTTTCGGGCCCGGGCGGGCTCGGATTGCCAAAATACAGCCCGAACTCACCTCTAGTACCCAACACTCAGTAAAAAAGGATTTGCGAAATTCTCCTTTTCCTCTCTTTAGGACTGGAGGAAAAAAAGTTTATAAGTATAATTTTACTCCAAATTGCTTCAGAATTTCGGATATTTTGTATGGATGTTGGTTAAGTATGCGCATTATGCACGTTCAGGGGATTTTGCAAAATTCCCCACTTCACCTGTAAGTGGTTGTGTCTAAAACAAAATTTCAAGTCTGTTCTAAATTACCTCAGCAGAGTCATTTCTTTTGTATGGTTTCGTTTTCGGTTCTCAGAATTAATTGCACACATATCCAGGGCTGAAAAAATTTAAAGTAGTAGATAGAAGAGGTACACGTAACACGCATGGCTGTGGTGTTGCCACTAGCAGTGGGGATTGGAACCCGACAGTATAGGTGAAAAATTTGCTGTTGAAAGTATTGGGGTTCATCCGCGATTCCCGTGTGTGTTCTAAAGTGGAAACCCGTACTCAGCATGCCGCGGGCAGAAATGCTACTGCCGAAGGTATCGGTGATATTAACTGAGGTTTTGACCGATTTCACTGATTTCTTTTTTTTTATGAGGCTTTTATATTAATTAGTTATGTGTTATTTTTGAGAATTCACTTAAATGTAGTTATCAGCAAAGACGGCAAAGCCTGCTAGTATATACAGGGTGAGTTTGACATAATCTGTCATACGAAAGGAGGTGATAGAACAGCCCATGGGGTGCATAAAACACACTAGAAACCCTGCCCTATCTCTAACCGTTTCTGAGTTATGGTAGATAGAAGAAAAAACTTTTTTTTTCATCCCGTCTGAAATAACCCAAATTTGTGATATTTCTGAAAGACTTACACGCAAATTAAGCACATATTTGGAAAGAGCAGAAAAAATCCTAGCGGGTGACACCATTTGCATCAGGATACATTAATTTGACGGCGAGCTACAAGCGCTAAAACATTGGCGAAGTTTAAAATCAAGTTGTCACCAAATTCTTTAACCGGCAATTCTGCAAACACCGTTCAAGCTACAATCGGTCAAATTTATCAAAAACTTCTCCATTCTACAAGCTTCAGAATGAGTCCACAATAAACCATATCGATGTTCTAGTTCAGGAGAAATTTAGCCTTTTGTTTGAAATACATTTATCACTGAACTCGACGTTCGTCGAGAAGGAGACTCATGAGGTGCCATGGTCGTTCTTGATTTCATGTCCGCCTTCAGGCCACTGTTTTGTCAGATGCAAAAAAAGAAAGTTTTAAAGACAAACAAGAAAAGTAGCACTTGCATTAAGTTTACAAACACAATGGAATGGAAACAACAGAAGTATGACGTTTCTCACGTCTTTCACAAAAGAATATCCAAAAAAAAAAATTGCGCATCTCACGTCTTTCACAAGGGAATATGAAAAAAAAAAAAAAAAGACGTATTTCACGTTTATGATTAAAGCATATATGCATTCGGAAGGACGTGTGAAATTTATTGCCTCTGCCGAAATTGGTCACCCCCCACACCTTGCCCGCTTACGAACGGAAACCACAGTAGCTCTTAGCGAAAGCTCATCCCTCAGTTTTATTATTGCATCATCGAGCCGGCTGCTTAAATCTTGCAAACTGGCAATTTCTGTGCGGTAAACTTCATGCTTCAGGAAACCCCAAACATAGAAGGCCAATGGAGGGAGATGTGGCGATCTAGGTGGCCAAGGAATTGGTCCATTACGACCAATCCATCTCGGAAACTGCTGAGTCAAGAAGTTCCGAACGGCATTGGGAGAATGTGCAGGGGCCCCATGGTGTTGGAAAATGATTTCCGCTCGTTGGTGTACAGGAATGACATCAAGTAATTCTGGAAGATGATGTTCCAGAAACTCCAAATATGTGTTGCTTGTCAGCTGACCTATGAAGCGATCACCAACTACTTCAAGCCAAACATTTAAGCTGAATCGCGTCTGGAACGATGAGTTTCGTGTCACAAATGGATTTTGTTGAGCGTAATGATGCCAGTTATGTAAATTTAACATGACATCCCGAGTGAAAAGTGACTCATCTGTCCACAGTATCGTTCTAAGGAAATGGTGTTCCTCAATATCTCGCTCTTAAAGACAGCGGCAGAATGTTGCCAGCTTTTGGAAATCTGAACGGCGTAATTCCTCTACCGGTGTGAAGTAATATGGATGATACTGATTTTTGCGCAAAACATTCATCACTTTACTTTGGGAGAATCCACCTTCTCTCGCAAGTATGTGTGAACTTATATTTGGATTTTCCACCACTCGGTCAAGTACTAACTCCTCAGCGGTGGCGGATCGGCGACCATGGCCCCTTTCGTACACCCTACCGAACGACCCACTCTCCCTAAGCCATCGATAAATTGCGGCAAATACAGCACGGTTGGGCGCATGACGATGTGGATAACGTAGACGGTTCGGCTCTTCGACAGTGACCATCGCAAAATCCATACACAAAATGCATATCCGCGTACTCTTTATTTGTAAAACTAGGCATATCTGTTTACAGGTTGGAAAGTATGACAATTTGATCCCTGTGATGACTTCAATTGAAAATAAAATTCAGAAGCGTAAATAAAAGGGATAAAATTTCAATATTAATTTACAAAAGTAGAAGAAAAATGTGCTACGGAATAAGAACCAACTTGGTTAGTTCGTACCAATGTAGGAAAACATACTAAGCATGAACTAAGAGAGAGCAAGTAGACGTGAGAGCAGCGTGAAAAGAATCGGCCGAGCTCAGGCAAAGTCCAGAAAATGTTAAAGCAATAAGCAGCATAAAACGTAAAAGAAGCTGACGAGCTAATGAGCTGTTACAGACTGACTCGCCTTTTGTACCCGCGAGGGTGATGCGCGCGCAGGAAGGTTGAAATATATCTGCATATCACTAAGAGTCCATATGCAGATAGTCACGAATTTGCATCGTTCCATTTACTCACCATCGTTTCGTTTGCCGAATTTCGAAGAACGCCGGCCGTTTTCAGTGACGTAATTCAAACAAAAGGCTAAATTTCTCCTTATCTAGAACACCGATATGTTTTATTGTGGGCTCATTCTAAAGCTTGTGGAATGGAGAAGTTTTTAGTAAATTTGACCAATTGTAACTTGAACGGTGTTTGCAGAATTGCCGGTTAAAGAATTTGGTGACAACTCGATTTTAAACTTCGCCAATGTTTTAGCGCTTGTGGCTCGGCGTCAATAAGGTATCCTGATGTAAATGATGTCACCCGATAGGATTTCTTCTGCTCTTTCCAAATATGTGTTTATTTTGCGTGTAAGTCTTTTAGAAAGCTCCCAAATTTGTGTTTTTTCAGACGGGGTGAAAAAAAAAACAGATTTTTCTTCTATCTACCATAACTCGGAAACGGTTAGAGATAGGACAGGGTTTCTATGGTATTTTATGCTCCCCATGGGCTGTTCTATCACCTCCTTTCGTTTGGCAGATTATGTCAAACTCACCTTGTATATAAATTTCGCAAATTTACTCACAAATTACCACAAAAAAAAATCCTGTGTATAAATTGCTTTATAATAGAATTTATATGTAAGTTATATACTATTCAGAATAAGATAAACGATTTTTTTTAATTTGGTTAATTGATTATTATTATTATTATTATTATTATCGTTTTTTTTTTTTTTTTTTTTTAGTACATGGACATTTACAGCCTTAAAATACATTAAGTGATCAGGTGGCGTGGCTTACTAATTCTTTTAAATCACCGACACGGTCACTCTTTAAATTCAAAAAACCTATCCATTCCCTTGTTTTTTTTAATGTGTAAAAAAATGCTGTAAATGTTTTCTGTACAAAAATAATGATTCATTCACTCACACATAAAATAAAATACACCCATTAGAAAAAAAAAAAAAAAAGCTTAAAAAGAGTCTTTTTAACAAAGACTAAGGAAACAATTGTAAAAAAGAATTTTTTGCAATTACTTGTGTCAAGATTTATTAAAAAATATAGAAATTTAATAAAATCATATACATGGCTTTCACGAAATCATGAAAAATTCTATATAATATGTCTCTAACGGGGACTAGTAACGATTCAATTTTGTCGAAACGATACGATAGTGATGTATATTTAATAAAATACGCGAGGATAAAAGAATAAAAATTCTATAAATGAGCACTATTTAAGCACGTGGACTTAGTTCAATGATCAAATAAGAAAAAAATATTGACGTTTGTCTGATAAGATTATTTTATGGAAAAATGTAATTTTAAAAGTTGAATCTGCAGAATCTTTGCAAGCGTCATTTTAAGTCTAGCAATACTTTAAAAATACATATAGAATATGAATTATTATTTGATTAAAAACGCAATCATCAAAACTACAATCAAAATAGGAAGTAGTTCTTTTTTTCCTTAAAAAAAAAAAAGGTTATTTAATAGAAATAAATAAAAAGTCATAACACGGTGACAGAAATTTAAAAAGTGTCATGGAGTCCTATATTAAATTTGAACCGTCTGCGGGCGTATGAAAATTGGGCCGTCAACCATGAATTTTATTTTGAAACCTTTCTATGAATAAGTTTGATTTCACTATTGTCTGATATTAATTTGGTTCTAATCATAGTTTAGCTTCTGATAAATTAAAATTTTAATTAATTGGTGAAATTGGTGTAATATTTATGAGTTTCAAATTTTAAAGTAAAAGAAAAATTAAAAAAAGAAAAGAAAGAAAGAACAAAATTTCCTTACGGGTTTTGCTGGTATTTTTTAAATATTCACTTCTTTGTCGTATGAAGACCATTACACTAAGTAATAAATCATATTTTATTTAAAGATATAACGGTACAACCCCCCCCCCTTATAAAGTATAAAAGCAATAATAATTTGATTTTTATCAACAAAAGGGTTGCTAAGGAAAATATCGACACTCTTGATTGGATAACTATTTCCTAAAGAAATAGTCAAGTTCTAGTCGATGGATGAGCTCTATTCAGCGTAACTTTTCGAACTAGTAGTATAATAAAACTGTGATTTCAAGGAATATTCTCGATTTATTCTCATTTATTTTCACTTTGCAGGTAAAACTACTATCACAGCAACAAAACAATTTATACAGGGGAGATGATTTCATCCGCTACAGTTAATGTAAGTATAGTATATATACGACTCTTCATTGTAGCACTAAAAAAGCATTTATATGATTAGGTGTATATGCTGAATTACATGCATGTTTCTCAGTTTAAATTATGTAAAATAGACATTTGTCACATTAAGGAAATTATTTTTTATTTTTTCATTTATGTTCCCTAATTAGAAATTTGCATACATAAATTTTTCATTTATAGCAATATGCAGATGCGTGAAATATTGCCTTCTATATAAAAAAAAATGAAGCAAATCTGAAACAATTTATTATTAATCTTCTAAGTATTCAAAAAAAAAAAAAAAAAAAAGGAGGTGTGTGTGTCTGCTTTCACAAAAAAAGGTATTTATCTTATTAATCCTAAAAAGGAACATAAAAGAATTAGGAAAATATTTAACAAAATTTCTTAACCGTGTATTGCATATTTTTTATAACAGTAAATATAATGACTTTTTTTTTTTTTTTTTTAAATAATTTGATCTTTTTACTGAAGCCTGAAAAAAAAAATATAATATAAAAAATCTTTGTTTATATAATTATACAACTTTTTTTTTCCTTCAGTATTTTTTATGTAGTATGTGGAAAAAAATATGTTTATACTTGTGTTTTTTTTTTTTTATTTATTAATAAAGAAAGATGCTAAATTTTACTTACAAATTATCATAAAAAATACATTTTTTTTTATTATTGGTGATATTGTATACGAAAATAATAGAAAAATCATTGATTATATTTTACAACAGAAAATAATCCGCTTATTCTCACGTGCATAATTTTTTCTATACATAAAAGAAGAAAGTATTGGGGAAATTCGGGAATTTTTTTTTATTCTGGTTTTCGGTAAGTTTACACGTTTTGAGATGTGGTGAAAACGATATGACTTTTTCTAGAAAATATCTGTGTGTCAGCGTGTGTGCGTCACAAGTTTTATGGACGCTGTATCTCACGAACAAATGAATGAAATTTAACTAAACTTCGTACTTAGCTGGACCCTGACATAACTGGTGCTGATTAGATCTCAGGACCAATCGTTTAACATATGGCACTGAGATCCCATTTTTTTTTTTTTTTTTTTTTTTTTCTAAATTTTTAACATGGCAGTATAGTACAAAAATTCGTATAAATGTTCATAATGAGAGTTATTTTGCACGTGTGATTGTAAAATTAATATGAATTAATAATAATAATAGAAGTAGTAAACTAGGGGGGGGGGAAGTTGGAATATCGCTTTGTACTCCCGAGGGTATGTAAATTTTCAGTATGGGTATATTTTGAAAGAACTCGTCAACACCTTTAAAACGAATGGTTGAACCATATATCTGTGATAATTTAAAACGAAGTTAACGATCTTTTTTTTTTTTTTTTTTTTCCATTTTTAACGAAAAAAAAATCATTTCTTCTTATATTGGAACAAAATTGACTTTTTTTCGACATTAAGTGTTGTAATTCTGTGAGATAGAAGATCGTTTTCATTCATCATGGAAAACAATTTTAATAAATAATATTTTAATAAATAATTTTTATTGTATGCATTTGTGTAAAATTATATGAATTTGTGCAAACAGTCTTGTGATGGCCACAACATACTAGTTTTTTTTTTTTTTTAAGTAGAATCATTTTCGATGCTTTTTATGGAATAAAATTTGAGAATTTTCAGTATCAAATGCGAGTATATGTTTTCTTCTAATTGTCAAAACATTTATTTCACATATGCATAATTATTTAAATAAATCATTTCTTTTATCATAGATGACTTAATCAAAATATTGTATTTAACTGGAATGCATTATAATGATATGTTTACAATGAAAATGGGAATGCACGCAAAAGTCTGTATTTAGCAAAATATAGCATTGTGATGGATATTATAGTAATTTTTAAAATTTTATCATATGAATATTAAATGTTAATATCAAGTGCGAACAGTTTACAATAATGGTAATAATAATAAATATACAATTAAATAATAAATAAAAGTCGTTTTTAGTTTTTTTGACGCAGCATTATTTATTTGACTTACATATAGTAATTTGAATATGCGTACAAAACACATTCAATGAGATGGTAATTATTGAGTGCTAAAATTGGACGTATTATTCTAATTTTTAAAATTTAAATACAAAAGAGTAAGTAGTGGGCTAATAATATTAATACTGGTTGTTTTCAAAGAAAAAAACATAATTATTAATAAATAAGTCTGTTTTATTTACTGATATCCTTTTTTATGTTTATATATATATATATATATATATATATAGGCAAGTACAGGAAAAAAGTAAAAATTTATATATCATGTTACATTTTATCTCAAAATGTGTTGCATTATTTTATTTATTTATTTTTTAGAAAACAGACCTCTTTGAAGAAGAAATATGTTTAACATATTTTCTAATTTATAAATAAACGTGTTTAATCATTTTAAATAGAAAATGGTAGAAAAAAAATATAAAATACCTGTTAAATTCATAAATAAATAAATTTAACTTCTCTTTCAGCAAGCGTACAATCTTGAAATGCCAGGCGTACATAAGACATAATCATTTATAGAAAATATTGATAATTCCGTGTAACAAATGTAAAATAGAAATGTCATCTGAGTGTAGGATGCAAAAAATATGTCAAATATAAGTGGTATTCAGTTCACCCATGGGATCTGGAAAACAAATATTTTTTCCATGGAAGAAATATATCAGCTTTTGAGACTGAGTGGTTTCTTATATTTACTTTGATTATCTGTATTATATCTGCAAGCTTTGTATTGAATAACGGTTGAAAGTTATATTTGTATATGAACGCGTTACTTAATGAAATAAAAATTAACGCTATGTGTTTTTAAAGAAAGGCAAAACCACGTATTTTTATATCTAAATAAGTTCATTTTGTTTGTTATTATTAAATTCTTGAGTTAGATGCTCTAACTTAATATTTTAACTTTTAGGTCATTCGTATAAAATATATGATACTAAGGTAATTAATAAATATTTTCTAGGGTGCATTTAAATGTGATGTCGATTATAAATATACATTTACTTCTCACAATTTCATCAAAAGTGTAATTCATATGTAATTTTTCATGTAAAACAAAATTTATTTCAATAAAAATATAAACTACTAAAATTAATAGTAATAACTATTGTTTTAAATTCATGAGTAATTAAAGTAAAACAAAACTATGTAAAACGTCCATGTTGTGGAAATCAAAGACATTCCACTCTATTATTATATTATTAATTTTCTATATATTCATAAGAAGAAAGTATTAAATCAGGAAATTTTTTCGATCTCACGATTCCACGTTTTATACATTTAAAGTGGTCATGAATCCGTTTCCACCATTTTTTGACTGATGTTTCCCTCTGTGTGTGAGAAAGACAAAGATTTTGTGGCAGCTATAAATCAAATACGTTCCATAAAATATGTTATTTTGTTACAGCATTTTAAGAAATATTATATTTGGTTGAATACTGATATAAGTTGGTGTTCATCAGCTTTTGATACATACCGCTCTGTTATGGCTGAATTATAGCAACCTGCACGTTTTCTTCTATTATAACTTCATGAAAATGTCAAAGAGTCATTGAGAATAAATTGTGTAAAAACTAACTCCTCTATTTATTAAAGATTGTAAGGAGGGAATGGGGAACTTTCCATCGTAAATTTACTTTAATTTTACTTAAATATAACTTGGTACAGCTCTTAATGTTAAACTGTAGAAAACTAATTAACTCACAAAATATTTCTTAACTTAATAAGCAACTAAATTGAACTAACTTTGCTTTAATAGCCTGTTTATCTTACAAACACTTCAAAAGCACACTATACTCCGAAAGCAATATTGAATATTTTCAGATGTTTCTTTAAAATAGTTTAACTGGATAAATACTCCACATCGTTCACCTTAAACCATCTAAACCGTAATTCTTGAGGTACGAAGGAACTCTAAAACTTGCCCTTATTCAAAACCTTACTCTAATAACTTTTAAAACTTTTCTTAGGAAAGCGCCAGTTAAACTAAAGGCAACTAGTAGCCTTACCTTCCACAAACCAAACTTTTCCATAAATAATCTATACATTTTCCGAAACCAGCGTCAACTTAACGAAATTCTGAAGGAAAGATTTCCAGTGCAGGAAATCTTTCCGTCAGGTGAGCCAACTTTTCAGGGAGAGCTTACGCTTACAATCTCGACACGATTTCGAGCAATTAAATACGCGAGGCATCATCGCCTTACAACTTAACCAGTGACACTGTTGTGCCTCTTTTTTTTTTTTTTTTTTTTTTTTTTTTCTTTTTCAGATATGGCAGCAAAAAACCGAATTTCTTATATACACTGTAAAAATGTTGCAGTAAAATTACGGGCAAAGTCCGGCAGCAGAGATTCCAGTCACAGCCCGTAAAAATACATTTAGACGATGAATAATGTATCGCCAGTAATTTTACGTTGTGATGAAAGGTACAACCAACCTGCAAGAAAAGTAGCATTGACCGTAAAATTAAAATTTAAAGTTTGAGTTTCTCGAATGCTTTAAAAAAGTTTCTTGGAATTATTACACATGCGTGCAGGGAGAAATCCACAACGCTAAGAAACGTATTTATTTTTTTACACGTAAAAGCAAATTTATCAATTTTCATGCGAAGCAAACCGTCTTGGGTAGCCCGGTATTCGAACTCACAACCATCTGTTTCAGAGAACAGTGCTTTGCCAACCGCGCTGTTGGGATCACACAGATTCTCCTTTACAAAAACAGATAAAGTCAACATCAGAACTGACTAGTTGATAAATCTTGTCATACGCACCAAAAGACTTCTGGAAATTTTTTTAAACCGATTTACAGCACAATGTGAAGTAACAAATCTTCAATTATTTTTACAGAACTAGCTATACAAATTTACAGCAACCTGTGCTGTATTTATGTTAAAAAAGGGCTTTATTTTTACAGAATTTTTTTACAGTGATTAAAATGTTAACGTTCAAACTATGCATAAAAATTATTTTATTTTAAGACTATTTTAAAATCTAAATTTGCTGTTTTTGACAAAATTAAGCAGTCAGTCAATTCTCATATTGAAAATTCTCATATTGACTCAAATATGACAATAATCATAAGACTTACCTTCAAATGGTTAATTACATATTCATTTCCTATTGAAATAAACTTTATTTTAGCATATTGTAAAAATTGCATTGTGGAAACAACATTAAAAATTCCCATTTTCTAAGGCTTAACTAAAGGGTTAAGAGCAATTAGAATGCTGTATGCTTAAAAAAAAAAAAAAAAAAAAAACTAAAATTTAAAAAATGCGTTTAGTGGATAAAACAATTATTAGGTTGTAGTTTGTGTTTTAGAAATCTGGCTTCAAATCAAAAAACCATTTTAGCTTTCTTTTTTAATGTTTTCGTGTTAATAGATAAAGAAAATCAATTTTATCAATATCAATTACTCAGTTTCAGTCAAATGGAAATGTTTTGAATTAAATTAAGAAAACAATAGCTTGTTAAAACCAATGGATGTTTCTATGCGTCATGCGTGCAAAATTAAACACATTCAATTAGTATAAATAACAATCATAGTTTCAGTTTGAAAATGGAATTCTCTCTTGATGACACTGAAATGATAGCATTTGAAGAGATTTTCTCATAAGAAAATGGTTTGGTGAAAGATAAGAGCAATTTACTTAGATTAACGGCTTTTTCTCGTAAAAATTCAAATAATTATACTTTCTAAACATCAATTTACTGGCTACGACCTTTTAGCTAGCAAAACGGTCATTTCCCCTAAAATTATACGGTCAAATACCGTGATTTTACATTTTTTTTTTTTTTTTACAGTGTGTACACGATAAGAATTATTTTTATCCAGTCATTGGGAAATAATATATATATATATATAATAGTCAAAGTCAAACAGAATAAATATTTGTATATATAGAAGCGTTTCTTCTCCTTCCGAACGGAGGGATAAAGTTATTATTTTATTTACTTACTTTATTTTATATATTTTATTATTATTATTATTTTAAAAAAATCTGAAAGAAATTCCGCAATAGAACATTGATCATACTCGTTTTCCTTGCTGTTCTGCGTTTTCCGCGGTTTTATACAGAAGTCGCATGAATATGGGAAGGAACCCTTAACCAGGGTTAAATATTAATGATACCTTCATTGTTATTTAAATTTAAAATATTAGGTATCAGAAATATATAATAATATACGTTTCCTTTAATTTGAGACACAAACGTGATGAAATTGTGAAATAAATTTAAACAATATTCAAAATCATTGAATGCTTAAATTGTATTCTTTTAATCTTCGTTTTAATTAATGATAGAGATATCTTATTATGTTATATATTTGATTCAATCTACTATTACTTGTGTTTCTTCATAATTATACCTTATTGTTTCTCTATTTTATTTCTCATCATATTTATTAATTATAATAAAACATTAAATTGTACATATATGTGATGTATATTTCAAATTATTTTCTAAGAAACATCTCATTTTAGAATGGGTGAATCGATTGTAAGTATTAATTATTAAATCATTAAAATAAAAATTTAACAAATTTTGTATAAAAAAAATTACTTTAAAATCAGTTTCTTTCAATTTCACGTATAATATCCAGACATCACGTAGAATTAACATTTAATGAATATCCAAATTTATTGATTGACTGCAATAATTTTTAAGCTTTTCATTATTTATTAATGATATATGCTTTGATTTACTTGTCTAAAACTATTTATAACATGTTTCACAAGGCAAAGTAATTTGTATTTATAGTAATATAAAGGAATTTGCATTTATATTTTGATTTTATATACTCCTTTATTACTATCTCTTATTTTTTATCTTTATTTTTAAAGAATAAATTATAATATTTTTATTTTCCTAACATAAATATGTAAGCAAAATATTGCTATCATGTCAGAAGTTCGACTTTGAGGTTTTAGTGCTTCTGTATGTTTTGTGGTCCCTGAGTTCATTTTTGGTATTTTTACGATGATGTATGTGTGTGTGTGTATATATATATATGCGTATGAGTGTATGTATGTGTATGTGTACGAGTGAACACGATAGCGCCTAAACATTTTGTTCAAATGAGCTGAAAGTTGGCATGTATCTTATAGGACATCATAGCACAAACCTTATTGATTTTAATGAATCTAGGACTTACATATATAGTATATATATTTACTGGGACATAAAAAAAATCTTTATCATTATGACCTATGAGCTCACTTATTTAAAGTACAATAGCGCCTAAACGTCTTATTCGTATGAGCCGAAAATTTATATACATGTTACAAGTTACTGTCATACAAACTGTACAGATTTTGGGGAATCTAACACTTATAGTTTTTTACAGGGACACAAAGAAAAGTTCTTTATCACTATGGTCTACGGGCCCAAATTTTAAGTGCGGTAGCATTCAAATGCCTTATTAGATTGAGCTGAAACTGTACATACATATTACAGGTTACAGTCGAACGAGCTATATTGATTTTGGTGAATATACTTATAGATTTTTAGAGGGACACAACAACAAATTCTTTATCATTATGATCTATGGCCTCAGATTATTTGAAGTGCTATAGCACAATATTAAGCAGTGGAGAAAAATACTCAAACACTCTATTATAATTTTCACTTTTATTTATTTAACGGTATGTCTTATTTTAAGTTATTTCTGCAACCATTAATTACTTAATGTTCGGAAAGTCGTGTGGAGTCAAGCCAGATTTTTTTTATTTAATAAGCACCTGAAATATTTTACTTTTGTTTATATTTTAATTCAATGTTTTGTAAGCTTAATGTGAACTTTATTTACTATTTGTATTATTGAAGCTCCGTAAAGTATTCTTAAGTATTATGAAGCTTATGTTGAAGCTTCATAAAATATTCTTTATTCTAAAGGAAATATAATTTCGTATTCCAAATAAAACTTTGAAACATTATCATTATCATTATTTTTGCCATCATTTATATCTTTTTTTTTTCTTCTTTTTTTAATATCTGGTGGAATACATTTCTCTAAAGTTGCATGTATAATAAACATTGTTAAACGATGAAAAAGAATATTTTTCCGAAATCCCACGCCCAAAACTAACTCCAAGTGCATTTAATGATGCAAAACTTACTCTTTGAATTCAAGAAAGTTTTCATAAATAAAAACTTTGTTAACCTTCTTTGACAGCCTAAAATGTAAGATGCAATAAAATTCTGGATAGTAAAGACAGAAATTTTAAAAAGTTTTTCTTGGTAATCAACGAAAGGACAGTCGAAAATAAATTTTATTCAGTTTAAAATATAATTAATTGCGATTATTAATTGTGCATTCAGTTCACTTTACATTATTGTTTTAAAACTCTTTGATTTGAAATTTAAATACACATTTATTTCCGAATAATAGATATAAAATTTATTTTTTTTAAACCTATCAAATTTGCTTCGAGGATATTTCTTAGTGTTTGTTTTCGTTAGATTAAACTGTAATCGTCTTAAAAATACATTAAATTCTGATTAAATGAATTCTGAAATTTTGTGATATATTTATTAACGATAGCTTGAAAATTCATAAACAAAATTCAACAAATAAACATATATAAACAAAATTCATGAACATTGTTGATATACAAACTGTGTATTCATGTATATTTCAAAAATTGCAGTTTGAATGTAATATAAGGAGTAAAAATTTTTTGAAACATGCACATATATTTTGTATTAAAACATCTATGTAAATTACGTGAGACAATTTATGAAAGAATTTTATATTTAATATGTCTAAAGATTTTTACAGTTTACGCTTTATAACTGACCAAATAATTAATACTTACTTTTCAAAAATCAAAATCCGTTTCCTAAAATTATTTAATATCTCAGCTATAATGTATTAATCAATTTTGTCTACAGTGAATAAGCGAAAATTTACCATCAAGGATATATAAAAATAGTTTTGTATCAAATATAACTAAAATATATGTTTTTATAAGTATACCACATTGTTCATATATTTTTAAATGTGCAAATACACTTAGAATGCATTTTGAAATTTGTACATGTAATAAGATAAGTATACGTTTAAACAGAAATTTCTAGGTTCAGAAGTGTATGTTTTTTTATGATGATGACTATATGAAATAGATTTAAAATAACAAATTTGTACTTTCTGCTGACGTTCGTTTTGGACCTATGCTGATATAACAGTCTCTTAGACGCTTAGACACATAAACAGGCATACAGAAAGTGACCGATAAAATGCTGAATTTTAAATTTAGAGAAATTATACATTAACTCAAAAATTTCGGAAAATTGACATTAATGAACGATCTCTGAAATATATATAGGTAACGGGAATTAAAATAAGATGACAATAATATCTATTTTGACATTTTAAATGCAGTCTAAACATCTTAATTGCATCAATAAGAAAATTTGTCCACGAACGTAATGTATTAAAATACATTTGAATATACCTGTACTCGGATTTAATTAAAAAAAAAAAAAAAAAATCAAGTGTTCTCAAAACAGTAAATATAGGAAAACACAATTTCAAAAATTTGGCTTTTAAACAATAATTTCTCTAATTCAGATATGGTTGAAATAAATGGGGATGGAAGAGATTCGGGAATATGAAGTGAATTACACAAAAGCTTTTCGCAAATTTAAAGATATAAATGGACTCTTCAAAAGAATGTTCAGTCTGACTTCTCTGGAAAATTTGTTTAAATTCACACAAATTAGGCCGAATGCAGGTAAAAAATAGAGAAAAACCCTTCCAATGGAAAAAAAAGCATGCAAACAACAACCTCGTGTTTCTTTCCCCTTCACGTACGAATAAACTATGATAGAATGTCTTCGGACCACTTTTTGGAATCATTCACAGACCGTCGCAAATTGCCCGTTTGTAGCTCTAGGGAGACGTAAAATCAACTTAAGCAACTTCCATTTTCCATAAAATTAATATTTCAAAGCTTCTTGAGTGAGTAAGAAAGAAGGTTTTACGTCCCACTAATGCTATCCTATAGGCGATTGGTGACGGTCTGAGACACACCCTTAAAGTTGGTTTGCAGACATGCCATCATAAATTTGATCCTTCGCGTAGGAGATGGCTCTCCCACTTCTATGACTTTTAAAGATATTATTTGAATCGAATATGAAGAATATTGCAAGCCCGACGGATTTTATGTGCACCAGCCACCATTAATGTAAACGACGGTCTTCGAGAATCGAACCTGCGATCTTTCATTTACGCATCGACGCACTACTGCCCGAGCTACGACTGCTTTCTTTAAGAGCAGTCATTCCCTTCGTGAAGCATATAATTTTTTATGATAAATCTCTGTATTACTCTTAGCTAGGAGAAATCCCAGACCACAGCCACAATTACTAGGTGTCGCTACGTTAATCAACCTAGCCTAATCCAACCCAAAACATTGTTTGAAAAATATTTTTCATGCATAATGATAAATCGAAATCAGTACCTAGCTTAATTTATTTTATATTCATAAGCTAATTATTATGAGACTAAATTTAAATATACATACATACACACATATATATATATATATATATATATATATATATATATATATATATATATATATATATATATATATACTTTTAAAGCACCAAAGTATTCAACATTTTTCATTTTATTCATGTCTCTTAAAACTTAAATTTACAAAACATTAACATTTCTTACATAATCATATTTTGGGTTTAGAATATCGCTCCACGATAATTTTTCGTCCATTACCATTCATTAAATATCGCCAGATAAAGAAATATTTTATAATAAAATAGGGAATATTTTCCATTACTTAAATAGTGAGATTTTCTTTCAAAGAAATTCCAATCTTGAAGTGGAAATAATCATCGCATACACGTAAATTTAGCAATACAATTAGACATGACGACAGTAACTTTATTATCGTTTTCTCTATAAAATGAGCGTTTGATATATATGGAAAATTTATAAGTTAAAGATATTAGGAATCGATGGTTTTCTTGTGTTTCTAGACTCAGAATTCAAATTAACAATAAATTTTGTGTTTCAAATACTTGCAAGTAAGTGTTGTTTTTTATATGCGGATCATTTATATTCATGAATTTTAAATAAGCCATAAGAAATAAATATCCGTAATTCTTATGTTTTAAACTCCGATTACACTATCGTATTCCTATATTTTTTTGGTGACTGTAATTACACCGTGTTTCTTTCAGTATGTCGATAACTATATATATTAGAGCAAGAATTTCTACGTAAATTTAACTGAGATTTATTTACATTATACGTAAAAAAAAATATAGAATTTACAGTAAATTTTATGTTGAGATTTTTATGCTAAATATATAATAAATAAAATCACAGAAATTGTACAGCTCAGAAATATAAGTACCAAATTTTAAATATAAATTAAGGACATAAATTTTACATTTTTTCTTGTTTTTACACCGTGTGTTTTATAATTTTTCACTGTTCGTTATTATTTATTTATTTTATTTCTGGTGTTTAATTTAATTGAAGAAAGTTATCAAAATTTTCTGAAAGGAAAATTTTTTATAGCTTAATAGCAAATACTGTTCTTTTAAATGTTTTAATTTATATACCTTATTTACATTTGGGTAGATTAAATGTTTCAAGTTTTTTTTTTTCGTGCTTCTTTTTTTAACAGCAACTTTGAATATAAATAAATAGGTGCATTTATTTTTTTATTAACTTTTTGTATAGATGCATTACACAAACAAATTTAAAATGCAAAATGATGGCAAATAAAGTCTGTTTTTCTTTGAAGTCCACAAATGAAATATGCGAATGCGTATATTCCAGCTCCAGTTTGTTCATTTATTTGTTCCTTTCACCTTTCATTAAGTTAAAATCAATAGCAGATAAAGAAAAAAAAGACAAAAGTCCAAAATTCAATTTAGATTTAAAAAGTTATGTTTCAAATTTTCTGCTACAGGATTAAACGAAATACGAAGGACACATTTTTAAATGCAATTTGTTTTTTGCATTTTGTAACGGATATAAATATTTATTCTTATTGTAGAGCTTAAATTTATTGTTTTTGCTCATGGAAGATTTAGGAGAGTAATTGTATCATAAGTTCAAAAAAAAAATTTCACGCATTGGAAAATTAATCAAAAATAAATTATATGCGATTTCAATTTCGATATGAGGTAATAAAAAAAGGCGTTAAAAGGTGTTTAATGATCGAATATGAATTTTAGATTTTTCACATGAGATGATAATAATTTGCCTTTTTCTTTCTTCTATATGTATATATATATAAGAAGAAAGTATTGGATACATAAAAATATTTTACATTCGGTTTTCGATGGATTTACACGTTTTGAGATGTGAACACAATTTGACCATTTTTAGAAAATGTCTGTCTGTCTGTGTGTCAGTGTGTGAGTATCATAAATTTTGTTGAGAACACATGAACGTACTTTAACCCAATTTGGTTGGTTGGTTGGTTGGTTTTTTATGGCGCAAGATCCAGTATGGGGTATTCTGCGCCAAACTTTGTCTGGATGGGGGGACCCCATCCAGAGTATAAATAAAAACAGAGAACAAGGAAAGGCAAAACGTAAAGAAACAGTGTATATAATAAAAACATATATATAAAACTTTACAGACAAAGTATATAATAAAAAACAGACATAGAATATAAGAAACTATATATATATATAATAAAAACATAGTAAAAAGAGTAATCAGATACCGAAATAAGAACCTGCCATTTTTAGAAAGTTGGTCATTTGGTGATGAGGATGAATACCTAAAAGGTTTGTCAAATGTGGTGATGATGAATTAAAAAAAATATCTATATAAATGACGAAGGCATGGGCAATCAGTGAGTATATGGCGAATGGTAAGTGAATAAGTATGACATTTGGGACAAGTAGGTCCTTCTTGTCCTAGTAATAAGTGCATATGTGAGTGAGTCTAGAATTCCCTATTCTGAGACGAGTGATAACTACATCGTACTTCCTTGGTGCAAGTGTTGGCCAGACTGTTATATATGGTTTGATCTCTTGTAATTTATTATTATCTTGACATTCCCACTCTCTTTGCCAAATGTTTTTAAGAGACTGTTTGAGAGCATGCTTTAAATATCCATAGGGAACTGGTCAGTTAAGAGTTGTTAAAGCCTGTTTTGCAGCTTTATCAGCAGCCTCATTGCCTTTGATACCAACATGTCCGGGAACCCAACAAAATAAAATATCGTATCCCTTTTTTAACAGATCGTTATATGTTTTTAAAACTGAAATAAATGAAGGTGTACATGAAATGGAAGACAGAGAATCGAGAACACTTTTTGAGTCAGTATAAATAATAAATTTCCTGTAGTTGTGAGAAGAAATGAAATCAAGTGCAACTTCAACGGCAAAAAATTCTGCAGAGAAAACTGAAAAGGAACTTGGGAGATGATAGCTAAAAACATTGTTATCAGAAACAACCCCGCAGTCAATTTGCTCTCCTGCCTTAGAGCCATCTGTAAAAATTTTAATGTAGTTTCTAAAACTGAAGCAATGAGAGGCATACAGAGTCTGGAAAATAGAAGCATCTGTATTCGATTTGTCAAAATTCTTAAAGGGGTAAATGTAGGAGTTAACTCTGTAGTCCCAAGTTGTGATATCCAGAAGACACCTTATACGAACATTGTTTTCCAGATGAAACATGCTAACAAGGCTACTCATTCTTAGGCTGAAATGATGAATGAAAGATAGGCGTTTCTGAAATAAAAGATGATCACAGCTGTCATGATGAGGATGGAGTGGATGACGAGTATGTGACAGGATACGAAAGTACAATTCTAATGAATGTCTTTGTCTGGTACCAGTGAGAGATGGTTCTACACAGCCAGTATATAGACTAAGGATATGAGACGTGCGAAAAGCCCCAGTACAGATTCTGAGTGCAGAATGAAGCACTGTGTCAAGTTTCTCAAGGTAGGAAATACGAGCAGAGCCATAAACCTGACAAGCATAGTCCGGCCTGGAACGAATAATTGCCCTATAGATTTTAAGTAAGGAAGTACGATCAACACAGTAAGTGTTAGAAAGCACTTTTAGAATATTTAATTTTTTTATAACAATTCGTCCTAAGGTTTAAAATATGTGGAATGAAAGTAAGTTTCCTATCAAAGACTACACCCAAAAGCGAGCAGAGTCTTCAACTAAGATTGGCCTTTTACGAATAAAAAGTTCTGGATCAGTATGAAGATCACGTCTGCGGCAAAAATGCGCACATTGTGTTTTGTCAGTGGAAAAGTTAAAACCGTTTTCATTTGTCCATTTAATGATATTTTTGATAGCTAGTTGTAATTGGCGTTCAATAAAGCGCATAACATTACCCTGGCAATATATCTGCAGGTCGTCTACATATAAACTCCCATGAATACTTGGTGGTAATTGCTTCAAAATGCTATTGATTTTAAAAGAGAAGAGTGTAACACTGAAGACACTGCCTTGAGGTACACCTTCTTCCTAAAAGTAGAAATCAGAATATTCCGAACTAATGCGAACTTGGAAGCGACGGAGCTTTAAAAAATTAGCAATAAAAATAGGGAGATTTCCACGAAAGTCCAAATTAAACAGATCTCTTAAAACACCATAGCGCCTTGTTTTATCATAGGCTTTTTCAATATCGAAAAAAATAGACACTAAATGGTTTCGTTTTATATTAGCTTTCCGGATATTTGTCTCCAGCAGTAAAATGTTATCAACTGTTGAACGGCCACGTCGAAAACCACTTTACCATGGAGAAACAATGCTATTTCTTTCTAATGTAAAAACCAGCCTTCTATTAACCATTTGTTTACACAGACAACTTGTGAGGGCTATTGGTCTATATTTTTTTGGATTTGTTACATCTTTGCCAAGTTTTGGAAAAGGGATAACAATAGCATCGTGCCATGCAACTGGGAATATGTGTTCACTCCAGATCCTATTGTAAAGATGAAGTAAGTTTTTGAGAGATTCCTTTGACAGATGTGTGATCATTAGATAGGTAATGCCATCAGGTCCTGGAGCAGAATTATGACAACATTTTAAACTATTTATTAATTCGTTTTCTGTAAAGGGGGCATTATAACTTTGTAAGGAGCGGGAATTGAAGTTAATGGTAGAGCGTTCAGAGTGCTGTTTGTTGGGCATAAAGGGTTCCGTATAGGACCTAAAGTTGGATATATCTGATAGTGTTTTCCCAATGGCATTGGCAATATTTTTTGGAGACGTTATTGTTTGATCATTAACTTTTAAGAAAGAAATAGATTGATTGGTATAAATTTCCATACATTTTTTGACACTGACACAATGCCATAATTGTTTGCTGCTAATATCGGAAGTGATGCTGGAGACATATTCAATCCAAGATTCTTTCTGAGCTTTTCTATGAATTTTTCGTGCACTTGCCCTAGCTTGTTTGAAAAAATTTAGTTACCTGTGGTTGGATACCTGCGAAAAAACCGCAATGCTTTTTGTTGCCTTATTTTTGCCAACCTGCAGTCTTCATTCCACCAAGGCTTTGAATGTTTACGGTAATTCACAGAAGATTTTGGGATAGAGCCGTTAGCAGCATGAATAATGCACTGAGTGACTTCAGTGATGGAATAATTAATGTCACCTTCAATCATATTACGAGTAATGGATGAATTTAAAGTAAAGGCAGCCCAGTTGGCTTTGTCATAACGATAATGGTGGTTACTTGCATGAGCCTGGTCACGATCATAAAGAGACAGAAAACACGGAAAATGATCACTTTTATATAAATTGTCACTAACAAAGAAGTTGAAATATGGAGAGAGTGTGGGTTGTGATGTATCGTAGGCTTGAAATCATCAAGAGAAGATTGCTTTTCTTTAGAGAAATATTTTTTTATTTCTCATTTACAAACACTATACGACACAAACACACATACATAAAAGGTAAACGAAAACACGTAACACATATTGCATAAAATGGTCGCTAATCTTTGGACCAAAAATAATAAACCTGAACGGCACTCAAGCCAGGCACCCGCTATTCTCGGCGTTGCATCATTCCCTTCTAAAACCAAACTCAAAACTAAAGTCTCTCTTCAATTCGAAAGTCTTTTCACCGTGCTGAACAAACAGCGCCCTCTCGTGAGTCTTAAAGTCATTAGTCTGAAGTCATTACAGACCTCCTCCCTTCAGGGGAGAAACTTTTCACTATTGTAGAGGGAAAAGTTTGGTTAAATGATACTTCATTAGGATAAGTTTATATTCAAAATCAATAGTCACAATGTTCAACATATTGGTCCATTTTCTTAATACCGTAATTGATTTAAAACAAGTAATAAATTAAAAAAAATACGAGCAAGCACCAATTCTATGCAGAAACAGTACCTGGTTATATTTAAATGCACCAGACTTATCCCTATTTTAAATTAAACACATTATTTAACTTATTTTAAATATGCAAATAACATATACAAAACAGAAATTTAAATATTATTACACACAATATACCTGTGACACTAAATAGATATGCAAAGTAAAATATAGATAGTGAAAACAAATATATACCACACATATACATATAGCAATAATTAAACAAATACGATATATAGCAATAATTTAACAAATACACAAACTTTTTTTTTTTTTTTAAACTAAGGGATAAGAGTTAATCTATCAGCATTCTGAGATTGTAATTCTATACACTCAACAACCTCATAATTAAATAATCTGCATAGAGTTCCCAAAGTAAAAGTCTGGGATTTGGTCTTTTTTTTTTTTTCTTTCTTTTTCTCAGGAACATGAATAGCTTTGTACAATTACGACTAAATAAGTCAGGATTGCGAGATAAATTCTCCTTTATTTCTTCAAATGCCCTTTGGCAAGAGCTATTCCAGTCAGTGGATTTTAGAGACCAATCCGTTAGTAAGACTGACAATAAAGTTGCATCTTCAGAAAATTCAGGAATGCATTTTCGATAGTATTCAGCTAAATTCAAAAAGGCTTTCACACAAGTTTTGATAGTAAAAGACGAAGAATCTCTTTCGTCTTGAACATTCATTTTACTTGAAATTCTCAATCTTTGGCCTACTAAATGTCCAGAATTTTTCACATGAGCTTGAGTAGGTTGACATTTAGAAGGTTTGATGTGCAACTTAGTAGCAGTTATTTTGTAGGAAATGTCTTTTAAATGTTTTTTCCTTGTATTAGGAAAATTGGTGACTTTCTCACTATATGGCACTGGACACTTTTCACGGTCTTTCAATAAATTTGCCATTAGTTGACTAGAATCTTTAGATAGATTTTTCAAGGGACCCAAAGTAGTCGCAGAAAGTTCTTCCTTCAAGTAATTTTGTTCTTTCAATTGCTTCTCATAAGTTAAGCACTTTCCAGATAATTGCATAAGATCTAATTTATTCTTCTGCAATTCAGCTGTCAACTGATCCAATTTAGCATTAGAAATTTTTTCTTTCTCTTCTAGAATATTAAATAGGTAATCTAGTTTGGAATTAATTATATTAATTTCATTTCTTTCTTCAACAAGCTTTTCATTTTTAAGACAAATTTCATTTTCTTTACCTTTTATTCTTAAGAGCTCTTCTTTAATTATGTTGATTTCATTAGACAGCTTAAGATTTTCAATTTTAGTATTTTCCAGATCTTGTTTGTAATTATTCTTTTCAACATTCAAAATTTCTAACTGGTTTAGAAAATTTTTCTTTTCACTTTGTGAATCAAGACGAAGATTTTTTAACTGATTTTCAAACTTTTCTTTCTCTTGAATTTCTTCATTTATCTGCTTTTGATATTCTAAGCATTTTTTATTCAGATAAGCCTCTATTTCTGCTTTTAGTTTTTCCATCACAAAATTAGAGTCTTCATTTTTCTGTTTAAGGTCTTTTAAGGCATTATTTAGTTCCGAAATATTTTTCGTAGTATGTTTCAACTCTTCAGTAAGTTTTTTATTTTCAAGAGACATTTTTTGTTCTTTAATTTTCTTTTCTTCCATCTCCCCTTTTAAACATATGATTTCATTTAACAATCTGAAATTTTCAGTTTTGAGATGGTCAAAATTTATTTTATCTTTAAGAACAACTTCATTTTCTATTTTATTTTGATTTTCTGTTATATCCTGCAGTTCTTCAACAAACACTTTTGGAGAGGTTTTATTGAGTTCTGGCCATGAAAATTCTGACAGGATTTCTTCTACCTCTTCAGTTTTCTTTTCATCTTCAGATTTGCTCTCAATCAACTTTTGGTCAAAATGAGCAACATCTTTATTTTGAATATTTTTCTTCACCTTTAAAAATTTCTCAGGAGTTCTTGTTTGTACAGAATTTAACTTAGACACTTGTACATTTTCTTTTAATTTGCAATTTTTGAACATTGCAGCAGTTTTATTTCCTAACAAATACTTATCACCATAAAAGGAATTTTGTAGGACAGCTGCTTTAGTTTTTAAGTGTCCCATTTTATAATCCAATTCAATTTCTGCAAGTGGTAAACAGATTGGATCCACTTCTAATGGATTTCTAATATACACTTTCTCATTTGTGTACATATGTGGTTTTACGTACTTGCTGCTTATCAGATCACATGAAGCACCCGTGTCTCGAATTATTTTCATCTCAACACCATTCACTTTACCTAAACTAGTATAAGGTGTCATTGATTCATCAGAACCTGCCTCAGTTATAATATGTGAGATAAATTCTTCATTTTTCTTTAATTTATCACACTGAGGTCTGAGATGATTAACAGAACCACATTCGTAGCAACGAGCAATTTTTCTTTTATCAAATTCTTTATTTCTTTGATTTTCTTGGGCTTGGGATGTTTCGGGTTTTGAATGAAATTTCGGCTTAACATCTTTGTTATTATCGTTAGACTTATCATCACAAAAGTTTCCACTTTGGTTACGAAAGCTGGAAAAGTTCTTTTTGGGCAAATCCCTCTTTTTGAAACTTTCTCTTATACTTTCAAATTCATCTAATTTTTCAGCTAAGTCTAAAGGTGTCGTGAATGTAAGCCAGTTTTCTAAAAAATGTTCTCTCACATCAGCAGGCACTCGGAACTTCAACTGTTCAGTCACTATTAGGTCTTTCAGATGTTGAAAATTCTCTACCTTTAATTCTGTAAGCCACTCCGTAAAATAACTAGAAAGCTCTTGGGCATAATTTCTCCAAGATTTTTTGGACGATTTGTGGTGCTTATAAAAACATTGTTTCAATTTTTCACTATTTAATTTATATCTTCTCATAATGAGATTCTTTACAAAATCATAATTTGTAGCATCGGCTGGAGACTCTCTGGCCAACATATTGGATAGTTCTGGCGGTAAAACTGCTAACAGGTAGGCCACCCAATCCTTTTTTGGAACTCGTGCCATCTCCGCTCTTCTTTCGAAATTTATTAAATATCAACCCATTTCATCATGTTTTTCATCACATCTTGGGGTAATTTGGGTTAACTGTATTCTTGGAACCGATTCAATCACCCTTTCTGGTTCTAATAATCTTTCAGGATTTTCTCTTGAAATTTCTAATTTCTTTAATTCAATTTCATATTGTTGAGTTTCTCGGGTCCTTCTTTCCTCTCTTTCTTCTTGTCTTCCCAGCAAAACCTGGGATGATGGCCAACACGAGGTCAAGTATTGGCAACCAACAGTAACAGCTGCTGGCCCGTTGGTGGCAAAAGTTAAGGTGCCGAAGGGAATATGTTACGCCGGCCATCAGGTGGCCGCATTCGACCGATCCACTGCTGGCAGCCTGCAATACGGTCGGAATAATTCAGTGGGCCCCTGATGGGTCATTGCTGGCAGCTAGCTGTTGGTTGAAAATATGTTGTGGGCCACTGTTGGCAACCGACATTAGGTTAAAAATTGTTTGTGGGCCAGTGTTGGACCACCTGATGTCAAACATAATTTTTCCATGTTGTTGCTGGCAGCCTACAGAGGGCGAGCTGTGGCAAACATAAAAAAATATATTACTGCAGGCAGTCTTCATTGGCCCTTTATATTTTCCCATTAATGGGCCAGCAGTGATTTGCTTATAAATGGATGATTCTACGGAAAACAGGACAATTATGTCCGGCACGTGACAGCTATAATTTCATTAAAAAATTATAATTAAAAAAATACAATGGAAAAAAAAATTGTGGTTAAAAAATCATATAAACTTTTATGATTTTTTAAGCACAATTTTTTCCATTGTATTTTTTAATTATAATTTTTTTTAATGAAATTATAACTGTCACGTGCCGGACATAATTGTCGTGTTTTCCGTGGAATCACACAGCTAGTATATTTGTTTTATTGGTGATACCTCTAGTTTTATTAGGGCTTTTTTTTTTATTATTTTTTTCCTTTTTCTTTTTTTTTTTTTTTTTTTTTTTTTCTTCTTTTTTTTTTTTTTTTCCTCTTTTTTCTGATGAGGTAGCAGCAAGTTTATCCAATATTTATCCAGCATCCAATATTTAATTTGATTTTGTACAATTCATTTTTAAATACTATGTTCAAGTATTTGATTCAGAAACTGTAGTTATAAATTCAGGATTTCTAGTACAGCATATAGGAGATAATCACTTGATCCATTTTTCCATGATAAGTTTATTTTTTTTATTTTCAGTGCAAATATTTCTTTATATTATTATTATTATTATTATTATTTTTGGAATGAAGGGGATTATCTTTTCTTTTAAAGTGTTCAAATTTCAATACGTTTAACTTTGTTAAATTATTTGATATAAATAAATGTAACTTTACAAGTAAAAATTATAAAATATTGAAACAGAAATTGTTACATTCAAGTATGTAATAAAGAGAACATTGTAAAAAACACCATTAAAGAAAAAAAAAAATAGCAACAATTGTTTCTGGTCGAAATAGCACAACGACCCTTCATCAGACGAAACAAAGTGGGCATAAGTGTAGCAAAAGTGATATGCTGCATTCGTGCTTATTGTTAAACTGACGAAGGGATGTGGTATTATTTCAGTCACTGAAAGAATTGATGCAATTATTATGTTTATTCACAAAGTTTTCTATTTATTACTGTCAGGCTTTGTCCGCTTTGCTGTACCTACAATTAAATACATTTCAAAAAAAAAAAAAAAAAGAAAAAAAGAAAGAAAGAAAGAAAGAAAATGAATAAATAATTATATATTTTTTATATTATTTTAAAATTAACAGCTAAAGCAAAGTCTGCTGAAATTACAGAAAACCAAGTTTCGATTATTCGCTGCATCTGATAGCGTCTCCTTTTTTCGTGCAATGTTCGAACCCAGCCCTCAGTGCCTTCGACAGAGTCTTATCAGAGAAGTTCAGTTTGTGTATTTATCGGTAGACAGATGGTGCTACTATTACTCAAGAACTACACTTTTACTATATGTCAGCACCTATTAAACATTTTAGTTTTGGTCAGATAATTTAATTACACGAAACAGTTTTCCTTACCTTCACTCTCTTATATTAAATTTATACTTAAAATAAATGTATTATATTATAAATTTATAATATGATTAATATACTTAAAATATTTAATAATATTAATATAATATAATTATTACATATTTATGTGTTCATTTCTCAAAAATTCTGTCAACAATTCGCCGAATATAGTATTTACCCTCTCCGGTGCAGTGTTCTCGCTGATGGAACACGTAATTTTAATTCTCAAGTTCAAAAACCCATCCCGGAAATTTTTTAGCAAGAATTTAGATTTATAAAATAGCAGAAAAAGCCCTTTTTTAAAAACCTAAAAATTTTAAATTTCTTTTATTTTAATTTTGTTCGTGAATTCCGGACGCAGTATAATGTAAATGATCCGATTTACCTTGTACCGCAAAGGATTAAGATATATGTCATTGCGCTACTTCAATCCTATCAGGCAATTATGTTTTTGAAGCGCTTAATATCACTCCCAATTTTTTATATTTTATTTTGACTTGTTTATTTTAAAAATAAATAGTTAGGCATATTTTCAAATGTATGAAAGAGCAATACTTCGCTATTTATAACTACTTCACTCGAACCTATTTTATTCACCTAATTAATAACCGTGGAATCATTTCGACATTAAAACTTTTTTTAATTATTATTATTTTTTTTTTCTTGTAATTTTGTAAATTAAATTTTAAAAGTTCTTTATTTACTTTTTTCAAACCCTGTTCTTCATTGCTATAATAATTATGTTTTAAAATCTCCCCCCCCCCTCCTCTTGTTCTCTCTCTCTCTCTCTCTCTTGTTTGTTTAAGATAAGTCTTTTTTTTTTTTTTCAATTTATTAAAATAATAAATTATGCTAGAAAGGTTTCGGGTAACATTTAGTAAAATGACAGAAGAATTAGAATTGAAGGATGAAGAATGTAAGTAGACATTATATTAGGAAAAAACACACCAGTCGTTTCTACTCAAAATAACCCATCATCAGGAAAAGATATGTTGACTACAAGTTCATCATGTCATCGACGAAATGTAGTAGCGTGAAATCAGTATTTCAGCAAATTCTTGAAGACGACAACTGAGTTAAAAATTATGCTTACCATACAGCAAAGATTAGAGATAGAAGTTTGTTTGAAATGCAAAAATTTCAATTTTTAAAAAGTGTCGTTCTTTCTGTCATTTTGTAAATATCAAAATTCCTATGTTCATATATGTTTTTTAATATATAAAAAATAGAAAAAATGGATGTATAAGAATATTTTAGGCTACAAAATTTCTTTTCAATAGTGGGGTTTCCCGATTATCAAGAAAATTATTAGAAAATA
Source organism: Salticus scenicus (assembly GCA_963930645.1). Classification (NCBI taxonomy): domain Eukaryota; kingdom Metazoa; phylum Arthropoda; class Arachnida; order Araneae; family Salticidae; genus Salticus; species Salticus scenicus. The sequence continues at coordinate 158,847,111 of OZ005653.1, forward strand.
AAGTTTGAATAATTTCGACAACTGTAAAATAAATTCAGACAACCGGGCCCACATTAAAATAATAATAATAATAATCTGCACGATTTTATCAGTTATTACTACACAGATTTTACTCTTTATTAATATTATTATTATTTTAAATAAAGTGGCCAGAAAACATAAAATATCTTTATAAATTTACACATCTAATAATTTTCCTGTCAAAGCAAACTTATACATGCGTCGTCACGATATGACAAAAAGAAAGATATTAAAACTTCTTCACACACCATAAATTTTAAGTCAGATGACTTAAAATTTATGGTGTGTGAAGAAGTTTTAATTTCTTTCTATTAATTGTACGCCAGTTTTTGAATTTAGTTTTTGATGACAAAGAGAGTTTACATAGCGAATTAAAAAAAAAAAAAAAAAAAAAAAAATCGTTAGAGCAGTTTTTTGAAGCACTCATTTCCGAGATTTGTAATTGCTTCCACCTAATAAGAACTCTTTGCAATTTTGTCAAGTATTACATGCTAAAGTGCAAGTAAAAAGAGGTTTATGTAGCAAATTTGAAAAAAATTAGAGCCGTGTTTGAGATATCAGCTGTCAGTCCCACAGTTAATATTCATCAAAACTTAGTAAACCCGTCTTTTCACCGTGAACTAACAATTACACACGAAATAATATTTTAAAATGAATTAATATAGCGAATTTGAAGAAAATCCATAAAGCTGTTTTTAAAAGAAAGCACTTGTGATACATAAAATTTACATATTTTTATAGGCCATTTATCGATTTCCCTGAACTAGCACATACAAAAAGACACTCGAAACAAAGTTTCTATAACTTTGAAGGAAATCGCCAGTTTTTGAGATACAGCCAATTCCAAATTTCCAGTTTTCAACAAAAGTTGGAAAAAATCATCTGTACACTTTACCTGTCTTAATTCAAAAGTTCTTCGTTCTTTATTAGTTTTGTAGATATAATAGTGAGAAAATTTCCAGAAACATAGCATACAATATACAGTACAGACATACAAACACACAGACCAATTGCCAAAAACCACTTTTCTGACTCAGGAGATCTTAAAATATATAAATCAAGTGAAAACTCGATATCAAAATTTTTGACCGAATACAATGCTTCCATTACCTACGGTATTCGGTTTATGGAAATTAATAATAATATTAATATTAATAATTAGTTGGCACAGATTCTAGCATAATTGAGATAAATATCATTATTTTACTGAAATTTTTTTTTTAATAGCGCACTTCAAATAATTTCAATCTATAAGCTTTTAATAAATAAATAAATATACTTTTTTTATAGTCCTGTAAAAAACAGAAGCTGCACTCCATGAATCTTTATGCAATTCATGGAACGATGACATATATTACACCTATAAACTTTTAGCTGTATACTTACATTAATTTTCATCTAAAAATAATTGATGGATTGGCCCTTTATTTTGCAAACACTGTTCCTCATGAACTTGAATAAGCAAATCGCCTTCCTGCCCAAAACGCTGAGGCAGCAACAGCAACTATCAGTTACATTTTGTTGTCTTTATGAAAGAAGTGCAGATGGTTTTCTGATTTATTAATGTGTAGCAGTGTTGCCAGACTTGGGAATTTCTCCCCATTTTGGGGAGTTTTGAAGCTTCAGGGGAAATATTTGGGGACAGAGATTTAGTGGGGAACAGTTTGGGGAAAAGAAAAATTTTGGGGAAATACACGGGGATTTTCTTTTAAATTAGTAAAAGATGACATTGTCCTAAAATTTATAAAAAAAAACAAAAAAAATGGGCAATTCTGGATGCTATTTGTATTTAGAAAAGCAACTTTTTCATCTTTTTAATTATAAATTTATTCCTTTTTTTTCCACTTGTAATCTCTGATTGCAGGAATTATTTGGTTTATAATATGTGTTGTAGCAAGTATAGTGAATGCTAAATACTTATTGATTACTGCTTTGCTTGAATAATCAAACTTATAGTAAGCTGGACTAGCATAAATTTGGATGCTTTGTCTTAGCTAGCTTGAATTAAACTTGCAGGGATGGAATGTTCAGTTTGACGAAAGCTCTTTAAGCTCCCTGGGTATACCTTGGTTTTCATGCATTTAATGAAAAAAGAAAGAAAAGAAAAACTTATATACTTATGGGTTAAGTATAAATGATTAGAGATGAGGAATCTCAGAAAGTTAGACAAATAGACAAAAGTTACACAAATTTAAAATTTTCCCAAAACTAGCGTATTGAAATTTATTTTTGTAAATGGGGATTTTTTTCTATAAAGAGCTTTATTTGGGGAAAATGTGAGCTTAAATTTACTAAATATTTTTTAACTTTTTCCAAAAAAATTACGTTTTTAGTATAAATTGAGTTGGGGATTTTTTTGGAAAAAACCCTTGTTTTGGGGAAATTTGAGAACTGTCTGGGGAAATTCACTTTGGACCATCTGGCAACACTGATGTGTAGTTAGAGATATAAAAAGTGATTTCAATTAAAAATAATAAAATAAATGTTTATGGTTCATTTATTAGTGATGCACAAAAGTATTTTTAACTGTTATGGGAAATTGCTAGGGAACTTTCCAGTTTCGTAAAAGTGAAATTATTTTTCGTACTTTCATTAAAATAATAATAATAATAATAATAAATAAATAAATAAAATAAAATAGTTCATTATGGCTACCATTTTTTTTTATTTATTTATTTATTTATTTTTTTTTTTTTTTTTTTAATAATAGTTTATAAAAATTACATATTAAAATTATAATTTATTTAAATTGTTTTCTATGATGGAGGCAGGCAATTTTCATTTCAAAGAAGTCTAATATACTAAATTTCGAAAGAAATTAATTTCATACCAAGATCTTAGAAAATAATTTTATTATTATTATTATTATTTTTTAAGTGTTTTACTTTCCTATATATATTAGAAGAAAAATTTTGACATCCTGTTTTCGATGTATTTCAATGGTTTGAGATTCCTGAACACGATTTGATCATTTTTAGGAAGTTTTTCTCTGAAAGTGTGTATAAAAAAATTGCGGACGCTGTATCTCACAAACCAATGGACGAAATTTAACCAAACTTGATATGGTCTGGCCTTTATTGAAATCGTTCCCGATTACATTTATGTATCATTCACTCAACACATGGATCTATATTTCTACATCTTCGTAATTTTCAATATGACACAGTATAGGAGGAGAATTCATATAAATGTACTAATGATAATTATTTTTTTAATATGAAATAAAAAATAAATATTTATGTAACTAACAACCAACCAAGATTTTTTTTTTTTTTTTTTTTTTTTTTTTTTTGTAAGATGAAGAATCGCTTGTATTTCCCCATGAGGGGGTAAATTTTGAATGCTGGTATTTTTTAAAAGAAACTCTTCAATACCTTTCAAGTAAATCACTGAACCTTTGTGCTAAATTAAAACAAAGTTATAAATTATTTTCAATTAAAAAAAAAAAAAAAAAAAGATAATATACTTCTCCCTCAGGGGTGGAGGAAGCGATGTTTGTACATGTACTACTAAATAAATAAATAAATAAAAAGTAGGGGAAGTAAACTTTTTGGACTACTATTACTTTCATAATTTTTTCATCACACACAGAAAGGCAGACAGACAATTTTTCAAATTATGTTCATCAAAACAACCCAAACGTGTATAATCCATCGAAAACCGGACCTTAAAAATTTTCCCGAATCTAACGTTTTCTTCTTAAATGTACTGAAGGAAGAAGCAAAAATAAACAAATAAAACATAAACGTAACATAAAAATTAAAACATATTTTTAATTACTCTAATAACTTTCTCCCGTCCATATAATATAAATAGATAAATTAAAATCCATAATATTTATTTTATTAAATCAATTAAAATAATAATAAAAATAATAAAAATACAACTAGAAAGTTAACGATTACCATAATTTACTTAAAACAGATCAACTGGATATTTGCTGTACATTTCTAGAAATCCTTTTGTTATAGTAATGGCTTTAAGTCAAACACTTTAAGAAATAGTATTTAAAATATAACACAAAATCAAATTAATAATGGAATTACTTACTCATATATTCTTTTTACTGCATGCAACACCTTTCAATGTTGAAGCGTCACCCGCAGACTGCAATAACGAACAACAAACGTCGTATGAAATGACACGACAGCGAGGGAATTTCAAATCAACAGAAAATGCATCACAACGCCCTCTATGCATACAAATTGGTTATGGCATAATAATTTGTGGCCACAACATTAAAAACATGATGTTGGCCGTGTGCTGATAGCCTGCATAAGGCTAACTGTGTTTATGCCACTTCTGGGTCACCGACCATTTTTCTTTAGGACTCCATAACTGCTGGCAGCCATAAACGACCCAGTGCTGGAGTTATATGGGGCAACCGGCAACTGGTGGCAAGTGCAGCATGCCATCAGTAGGCCACAACGAGCCCACCAGTATAAGTTTTGCTGGGTTAGTCTCTCTTCTTCTTGTAGTTTTTTATCTTCAAGAAGCCTTTCCAATATTAATTTTACTTCTTCCTCATTATAGGACTTGCTAGATAAAATTAATTTCTTGATGTCAATAACTCTACTGGAAGTATCTACTTCGACACCGATTTCTTCACAAATTTGAATCAATTCATGTTTTCGAGCTTTAGCTAAAAATGCCATGTTTCAAAACCCCAAACAAAACCAGAATGCTCTCAAAACGATAATAAAATATAAACAAATAAAATAATTAGAAAAATTATTATTATTATTATTATTATTATTATTATTATTATTATTATTATTATTATTATTATTTTACCCCTTTTTTTTTTTCAAAAATCAATCAAACACACAAATAAAACAAGATATTGATGGTAATTAACCTCTGTAATTAATTAAAAAATAATAATATCCAACCCAATTAATGGTATCTGTAATTACGAAAAATAATTTATTTTTCTCTATTTAAGATAACACTTTTATATATGTATATATATATATATATTTCTTTCATAAAAAAACCACGTGTACAGTACTTTTCTTCTTAAAGAACAGAATACATGAACATTTTTAATCACACAAATTTCTTTTATTAAATAAATCATATATTCAAAAATAATATTCAAAATAATATTTTAAACCAAGTATGTTCTCATACCAAGTACTACTTGTTTCCTACACAATCATTATTTCAATTCAAAACAGAAATAAATTAATTTATTTGCAAAACTATTTGATTCTTTTTGCACACCTATTTCTCAGGAAACAGAATAATTAATATTTTTCTTCAAACCAAAATAAAAAACCAATAGTTTCGTTTCGAAACCCAAACTATTTTCCTTTATCAAAAAAAAAGTAAGTTCAATCGAAATTGGATTTAAGTAACATAAATTACCATAGTAATTAATATTAATAAATAAAATGAACATCTAAACATTACACATTTCATTTGAAAGCAAAATTAAATCATTTTACTTCAAACCGTAACTAAAATATTTTGTTTCAAACAACAACAGAATCATTTTACACGAAAGCAAAACTAAATTCTTTTTTATTCTTTATTCACTCTTTTTCTTTTTTGTATTTTTTAGCAAAGAAATATTAAAATCAGTAAAAAGAGATAGAAAAATAAATCCAATTTAAATCAATAAAGTATCAGAAATAAAAATGTGACCGGAAATGCACATTAATTCTTATGAATCATTCAGCAACATTTTTATTCTTTCTAATTCGATAATAAATATATTCATTATTTTTATTTTTTTCTCAAAACTCTAAACCACAGATTACTAAACAAGAATATTTATTCTTCCATAAAATACAGAACAGGTACTTTATTTAAATCTGTTCTCAAAATTTGCAATTCCGTTTAAAACCGAAATTCCCTGCAAAACGTAGTAACATTTAGTTAGGAATATACCATCAAACAAAAGAAAAAAATATATATTTATTTATTTTTCACTGATTCATCAACTTTATTTTTTTTTTATTATTATTATTTTTTCCGAAACACATCGACAAAAAAACGAAAGATTTCCTTCTTTTTTATTTCTTTTAAACAACGGATGAATCAGGTTAATAATACACATTTTTCTCTACAATAATAATTTCTCTTAAAATAATACTTTTACTAAATGAATAGGGATAAGCAGTGCTATATGATTCATGATTTAAATACATAATCTGAATTAAAGTACCTTTTTAAAAAAAGAATATTTTCTCACGTTCTAATACAAGGACTGAGCTGATTTATTATATTATTTTTAATCAAGGCACTGTTTCATACATAAAGACACTTACCCCTTTAGTAGCGTGAATTCCTGATCCGCTAGGTGCCACCATAACACTTGTCTGTGATGTATCGTAGGCTTGAAATCATCAAGAGAAGATTGCTTTTCTTTAGAGAAATATTTTTTTATTTCTCATTTACAAACACTATACGACACAAACACACATACATAAAAGGTAAACGAAAACACGTAACACATATTGCATAAAATGGTCGCTAATCTTTGGATCAAAAATAATAAACCTGAACGGCACTCAAGCCAGGCACCCGCTATTCTCGGCGTTGCATCATTCCCTTCTAAAACCAAACTCAAAACTAAAGTCTCTCTTCAATTCGAAAGTCTTTTCACCGTGCTGAACAAACAGCGCCCTCTCGTGAGTCTTAAAGTCATTAGTCTGAAGTCATTACAGGGTGAACAGAAGGCAAGGTCAATAGCATGAAAAGTCCTAGACGGTTCATGGAAGTATGTATTGTTTTCATTATTTAATAGGCATAGATAATTATCAGTCATAAATTTTTCTATAATTTGACCGTGGGAATTGGTGTCAGGACTTCCCCAAAGAGGATTATGCCCATTAAAATCGCCAAGAAGTAAAAACGGAGTTGGTAATTTTACAATGAGGCTATTGAGGTACTGCTCGTTTACAGGAGTATTGGGTGGTAAACAGATACAGCAAACTGTTATTAACATACGGATGTGTAGTTGGATTGCAACTGCTTGTAAGTTGGTATTTAAAGGAATATTTGTATGTGGAACACTATTAGAAATTAAAAGAGCTACACCACCTGTAGCTCTGTCAGCTCTTAGAAAGTCTATTATATTATGAAAATAGCCAGTTATTATGCCGTGTTTTTTTTTTTTTTTTTTTTTTTTTTTTTTTGCTTTTTACTTTTTTCTTTTCACAACATTATTTTTTTAGAATTTAATCTTTTATCTTTTACATATATAAATTTTCCTAATCCTACTAAGTTACTTTAATCTTTCTAATTGTTCTTTTTCTTTTCTTTTCTTTTCTTAAAATTGATGCTTTCTTTAAACAAAAACTATTTACTCTTTATGAATTAGATAGATCATCAAATTTTGTCTACTCTAGTAAATCGAACTCTGCCTGGATTTTTTTTTTTTTTTTTTTTTTATCCATACAAATAATAATTCTAATTTCAAATAAAATTTATCAAATTACTAAATATTAAGATTCAACAGATTACAACCTTTTTTTTTGTATATAAGAGATTGCAAAATAAAATAAAGAAACACAAAAAAAAAAAACTCGAGTATAAATTTAATTCTAATTTATTATTTTTACCAGTAATTTAATATATCTATGTTTTCTGATGTAAGGCCAAAAGGTTACCGTACAGGGTTTGCCCTGGTTTTTCTACTAAACTAATAAAACAATTTTAATAATACAGATCTGTTTCCAAGCAGGTTCATCTCCCAAAGATATATTAAAGAAAGCATCCGAATGAATTAGACTTTTGTACGTATAGTGTAATAAAGAAAATTCAACTCTTTATCCCTCAGATTGAATATTAAAAAAAAATCAATGAATAATTTTCTTTAATAACTAAAATAAAACCGCGTTGTGTAATTGCAAATTTAATACCCAGGTAAAAACACCAGTGATAGCAATGTCCAATTGTTACCTATCTTGAAGGAAACTGAACATGTATGAAATAATTAATTTCTTTAATCTATTTAAGTATTTAAAATATTATTAATAAATTTATGTCTCTCCTATATTTGATCTAGACCTCCCTTATTTTCACTTCTAATTCAAGTATTTCTATTATCAAAAGGAATCGGGTAGTACTTAAATTAAATAAAAAATAAAAATAAAGATAAATGTAAATTTTATTTCTTCACCACTTCTGGACCTGCAAAGCAAAAGGTTACCTCAGTCCTCCTCTGGAATTGCTAACAACAATAACATTACTTTTACTTTAATATCAACACACATTCTCTTAGTCTAAATAATTAATTTACTCCTTCACCCCCTTTTTTTTTTTTTCTTTTTTTTTTTTTTTTTTTTTTTTTTTTTACAATTAGCAGTCAAAACACAATTCCAGGTCAGGGGACTGAACTATCTTACTACCCAGATTCCTGATCATGTTTGTGTTCAAAACCCACATAGATTTTACTTGCCAACATTTTTTTTTTTTATATATATGATAATCATTATCAGCTTCATTTAATCTATATTAAAGCTTTACTATTCATATATCATAGCTTCTCCGATCTATTCGATTACTTTGGGTTTAACTATGTGCTCAATTATTCCTTAATCATATACAAAATTAACAAGGAGACACCGCCATCACTGAGTATTAAATAAAACTTTTTTTTTTTGTAAAGTTACTAACTTCATAAATTCTTTATCTATTATCAGGTTTCTACCCCCTTTTTTTTTGTATTAGAACATAAAATAAATAAAATAAATAAATAAAAATAAATTATATTCACAAAATTTTATTACATAATTTCTAAGAAATAAACTCTTACTTAATGAAAAAATCAAACCACACAGTTATTGGTAAAAAAAAAAAAAAAAAACAAGAATTTATAGTCCGTAATTTTCACAATTTTTTTTTTTTTTTTTTGCTTTATATATATATATTTTTGAACCCCATTCAATTACTTCAACATATCTGGGATTAGTATTTAATCATTTTATATTATAAGATAACATTCAACAAGGTAGAGAATACTAAAAAAAATAGCATAAAACTTACAAATTAAGAAAGAGTCTTCCAGTCGTGTAGTTGTGGTCCGAAGAGGGGGGGGGGGACTTTTCACGCTGCTAGTCCTAGGCAGTGGCTCTCGTTCAATGCGGGGGTTGTAGTCGACAAACATGAGAGTAGATACTGGGATACTAGGAGGATTATTATATTCTCTGTATGTCTTGAACCCTCACTTGGCATTTCGGTAATTCTTAACCAGCATTTCCTTCCAGCCTCACAAAGGAGAACATCAAGTTCCACGTTAGCTCTTGAGGTACTACATACATTTGAAATTGGGCCCTAGAATTTGAACCCATCCTTAACTTTGATTGTCTGTAAACTGGCGGATATTCTTTCACAAGTCCATTTTCTCTGAGCGAAATGTATTCAGGATAGATGCCTATTACCGCTCAGATTCTCGGACAGATGAGTTGAAACTGCTTTTGACACATCACTAATCAAATTCTAGTAGCGGGTATGCTAACCGGATTAATGTTTTTAGCGGCCACGCACAGGAAGTGCTTCTATGCTACGTCTATTTCTAGGCCTAACATAGGACCTTCGGGAGAAGTACGAAGGGGCGACCATGCTGCTCGAATACTCAAAACCTTCTGCCATATTCTGGGGAGCCCGCGAGCTCCCCTTCCTTTTATGAGCGGCCTTTTTACATGTCGTGGTACATCGCTGTCCTAACATCGAATAATAAATTTTTTTCCCAAAAAAGGCGACGAGCATTAGAGCTAGTGTTGCCATCCGGGATTTCTAAATTATTCATTACCCAATGAAAATCCATTCCCTCAAAAAAACCACACCTAGTCGTGATTCCCCCACGCGGTGATAGGACACTTCGCCTCAAGGAGGGACATTTCTCACCCCTATGTTATGAAGTAAAAAAAATAAAAATTTCCCGCCCGATGCCCTGTTTGTGAAACAAAAACATCTGGGATTTTTTTCGTCAACTCACAAAATTCCAGAATTAAACTCTGAACCCGACTGACACTGCCCGCGAATTTATGTAATCCAAAGATCCCCTTAAATTCTCAAGTTACCTAATACTTCCATCATTTTTACTAGCAAGATAGCATTTTTGAGTTTCCAAAAACAAAAAATTCCTGCGAACGAGGTACTAACCACACACGAACAAATTCCTACAGCTCCCTAGCGCTTGTTTTTTCCCAGAAAATGGAAATTTCTGCGACACTGTTGTCAACACTATCTGTGGGCAAAATACTCTTCCTTTCCCTCGAAGTAAAAACAAAAAAAATATAAAAGTCATTCCATTCCCACCGCCTATCTTGTTTTCGTAAATAAGCTAAGAAAATTCTTAAGTGCAACTACACCCAATTTTTGAATAAAAAAAAAAACGAAGAATATATATAAAAGTTTTTAAATAAAATTAAACCATTCGTGTAACGTTTAAAAAATTATAGAAACATATAGTTTTTGCAGAATTGGTAAATTAAAAAAAAAATTTAGTTTTCTGACATTTAAAAATTATAAAAAGGTATAGTTTTGTATAGTTGATAAATTAAAAAAATTCATTCTCATGTACTAAGGGTTTAAAAAATATATAGTTTTGTAAAAGTATACAAGTTTTGAATAAAAATGAAACAGTTCTGGTAAAATTTAAAATATTAAAATTTAAAAAATATTGTTTCTGTTGAAATTCAAAATTCACCATATTGTTTTTGTTGAAATTCAACATTCACCATAACATTTCACCCTCCCTTTTATGCAAAAAAAAAAAAAATTATTTTTATTTTTATTTTTTTTCTGAAGAAAAAGAGAATGTTAAAGTGTCCCAGGCGAACGTATAAATCAAACAACGATCCATAAATTTCCCAGAACCACCAAACACACACCTTACCAGAAACCCCAAATCAGGCCTTATATCTGAGATTTCTGTCCTTCTCCAAAAAAAAAAACTAAGTTCCCGAAATTAAAATTGTACTAAATAAACTAAGTTCTTTTAATTAATACCTTGCTCAAATAATATTAAAATTAGTCTTTGTGTAATACATATAAGGTAATAATGTAATCGGTGTGTATAAGGAATGAAAACAGCAAACGGGAGTCCTCGCTACCAAAACCGTAGCTAATGTAAACAAACTCGTTGCTACGAGCCGGACTGTTTACAATCAACAGCTGATCTCTTCTTTCTTTGCGCTTAACAGCAGACGATATTTTTCTACCCCTTCCGTCGCTCCACCTTATCAATCAATCCATTCGCGAAGAACCGTAAGAGGTTTTTTCTCTGACTGAAGCTAACGGCAGTCAACCATTCAATCCGAAGAACCGAAATATTTCTCCTTCCTGTCTCGACTTTTCCCCAACCAACCAATCTTATCGACGCGGTGATGTAAATATTTACGAAAAAGCTAAATTACTCGCTAAACTTCAAAAGGGACTTGACATTTTTGGGATTGAAATTTCCCTAGGCAATAAGGTTTTGTAATCTATCGGACAGGGCCACACGTCCGGAAGAATCCTTTACACACTACATTTTACATAGAAATAAAATAATAATTGATTACATAGACATTGTTACACAGAAGATAATATATATATATAAATAATAAATATAAATACCGAGTTGTGATGATACATCGATTTTTGTCTGACCACCGGTGGTCAATGGTAAATAAAGTAAAACAAAAAAAAAACATATATATAGAAAATAATGAAGTGTGAACACAAAAAGGTATGTATATACAAAAATAAATATGCAAAATGACCAAGTGTTTTTTCTACCCATTGTGCATAATTAAACACAAAATCTTTTTAAATCACCATGTACGGTTGAATAACCTCTCCTTGTAATGGGATTACATCCAGAAAACCAATATAACAAGGAAAGTCCATTGTATATATGATAAAAAACAGTTAGAGGTAAGAATTTTTTTCTCTCTTTCTCTCTATCTCACTCTAACTGAGTGTGGACAAGTCAATATGTCCATTTTAACATTTTATAGCACTTAACATTTATAATCATGTAGTTTCTGCATTATACTGCAGTGCAATAAAAAAAAATATTTTATTCTCACCGCCCCTTTTCTCTTTTTTTTTTTGGAATCCACATAGTATAAACAATGACTCAAACATGACAGGTTTGCATAAAAATGCTTACATTTTTCCTAAGAAACTCCATCGAAAACTGCTAAGTTTTTTCACTTCGCATCCAAAGAATACAATAAAAAGTATCATAATTTTGCCTTAACTTAGCTTTTTGCCATCCTGACAAAACCAAAACAAATAAAATAAAATTTTTTCTTACATTTTTTCAAGTATATAAATGCGAGAAAAGTAAAAATGACAGTTTCCTTCAAAATTTCTGGCATTTAAAAAAAATACTAATATAAGACTTGAGTGTTTACATAGACTAACACATAACATATCAAAATAAAGATTAAAAAAAAATTTATTTACAAAAATTTTATATACCAAAATTCACTTTCGCTTTCTCAGTGAGTATTGGTGTGTGGGGATTTTTGACGCAGAATGGTTGAATGGTTGGGTTTTACGTCGCACTAGTGCTGCGCAGATGGGCAATTGGCGACGGTCTGGGACACACCCCTAGAGGTGGTCCGGAGACATGCCATCACAATTTTGATCCTCCACGGAAGGGATGGCTCTCCCGCTTCGGTGACCCCCAGAGGTATAATTTTTGATGGGAACATGGAGGACATTGCGGCCACGACAGATTTTACGTGCACCAGCCACCATTAGTGTACACGACGGTCTTTGGCCGGCTCGAGTACCGAACCCGCAATCTTCCAATTACGAGACCGGCGCTCTACCGACTGGGCTACCGCGGCCCTTTTTGACGCAGTTTTTAAATTAACTCTAGACCTTTTCACTTTTGACTGGCCTGGCATATGCGAGAAATCTAGTTCGGCTTGACTGACAGTAGGAGAGACCGACCTTTCTTTAATCTCTTGGGAGGGTAAAAGATATAAGGGATTTGAACCCGGCACTTCCTCATTTTCCGCTTCACTAACTGTAGGCGAGGAATCTAAAGGGTTAAACACTAGAGAAGGTAGAGTATGGCTGGGAATCGAACCTGTCACCTGCTCATCCAGAGTCCTATGAGGGGAATTTAACTCGAAAACAGTATCAAACCCTGGCTGATCCTGAGAACTGTGAATAATCTGCGAATCACTTTCTGGTGAACCAACAAAATTTAAAAGAAATCGTTTTCTCCTCTTTTCTTTTCTCGCTAACCTATACTTTTCCCAAATATCCTCCACTACAGGGTGTAGGTCTCCATTAACTTGTACCTGTGGTGTTGTAATGTTTTCTGTCAGTTCATTCTCTATACTATCTAAGACAGGGAATACGGGTTTAATTTTTATTTTCGATAATCTGTCGACATGCACAATTTGAACATTGTTTGGATTTTTCACTTCCTGTATCTCAAAATTTACAAAACCTAGTTTTCTAATAACACGAAAAGGACCTGAGTTCTTCTTGTTAAATTTTTTACAAAGGCCTGGTTTAATTGCTGGAGTATACAGCATCACCAGATCTCCTACCTTTAAATGTTTATCAATAGCAAACTTTTTCCTATAACTTTCTTGCCTTTCAGCAGATTTTTCTAATAATTGTTTGGTTTGTAAGAATGTATGTTTTAGAGAGGGAATTAGTTGCTCACAGTATGTAGGGCAGTCGTTATAATTAATAGGTTCTTTTTGACAGAAAATATTATAAGGAAGTTGAATATCTGTGCCGTATGTAACAAAAAAGGGTGTTTCATTAATTGTGGAATGTATACCTGACCTCATAGCTAAAAGTACAAATTTTAATTTATCATCCCAGTCATTGTGATTATTATTTACTAAGTGGGCGAGTGCATTATTCATAGTTGCATGCTGGCGTTCAACTTTAGAATTGCTCTGGGGATGATAACTGGAAGTGTGTCTGTGATTAATTTGTAATTTACTGTATACCTGTGATATTGCTTCGCTCATGTAATTTTTACCTTTATCCGTAATAATCTTTGTGGGAGCCCCATGTCTTGAGATAAAGTCTATCAAAGTTTCTGCTAAGGTATCAGAGGTGATATTTTTTACTGCATAAGCTTCTGGCCATCTACTAAAACTGTCAACATACACTACAATATATCTATTTCCCTTTTCAGTAATGGGATAAGGACCACAGATATCTGAGTGTATTGTATCAAACGGTTTATTTGGAATTTCTAATCTCTGGAGCTCCGCTAATTTTTTAGGTTTGTGTGCCCTAAACTCTAAGCAAGATTGACAGGAAGCCACTAGCCTTTTAACGTCTGAATACATCCCTTTCCAGAAATAATTATTTTTTATCCTAAAAAATGTTTTGTAAAAACCCGCATGACATGCCACTGGAGACTCGTGAGTCATACGGAAAACTTTTGGCACAAGAGCTTTAGGCAAAACAATTCTCTCACCTTCTTCCTTTTTGTGAATTGGGTTAATTTTTTCGCATACAATAACTTCCTTATTTACTGAAAATTTATAATTTTTAGGAGCAATAGGTAAGCTTTTACACAATCTAGCACTAACATATTTACAAAAATTATCTTGGCTTTGAGCTCGCCTGATTTCCTCTAAAAACTCTACATTACTTAAGGTGTGAATTTCTTGATTGACATTTTCCAGTACATTACAGTCTATGGTAGGGTTATCCTCAACTTGTAAATCATGATCTATAAACCTTGACAAGAAGTCCGCTACGGAGTTACATTTTCCCTTTATATACTTGGCGACAAATTCAAATTCGCTTAAAGCACACAACCATCTAGCAATTCGAGAGGTGGGGTCCCTAAGTTTCAATGCATAAGTAAGGGCTGCGTGGTCAGTGTAAATAATGAATTTTCGATGGAAAATGTAACATTTGAAATACTGAGTTGCCCAAACCAGAGCTAAGAGTTCTCGCTCAGTAGCTGAATATTTTCTCTCAACCTCTTTTAATTTTCTACTAGCAAATGCTGCAGGGTGTGGAAAACCTGAATTATCATATTGACATAAAACCGCCCCCATGGCTTCTGCTGAACTGTCTGTATACAAAATAAAATCTTTTTTCATGTCGGGAAGTAACAAAGAAGGAATTTTAGCAATTTCATTTTTCATATCTAAAAATTCTCGTTCAGCTTTGTCTGTCCATTGAAATTTTAACTTTTCTTTTGTCAAATTAGTTAAGTTTATTGTTCTTTTCGAATAATCACTTATATGCCTTCTGTAAAATCCCACAGATCCCAGAAAAGATCTAACTTGTTTTCTGTTTACTGGACGCTTAATTTTACTGATCACCTCAACATTTTTGTCTGCAGGAAAAATTTCACCATCTTTAATGTTAAAACCAAGAAATGTTATTTGAGATTTTAAAAAATGACATTTAGAGGGCTTTAAACGTAAATTATGGGTTCTTAACCTATCAAAAACTAAATTTAATTTTTCAAAATGGGATTTTATGTCTTTAGAAGCTATGCAGATGTCATCTATATAAATTAGAATGTTTAGATGTTGTAAGTCACTTAGAATAAAATTCATTAATCTTTGGAAAGCTGCGGGGGAAGATTTTAAACCGAATGGACTTCTGGTCCATTGCAATAGCTTATCGTGCGTCACAATTGCTGTAATATGCTGCTGGTTTTCAGGTATCTTTTGCTGAAAAAATCCACTAGTAAGGTCTAAAGTGGAGAAATATTTGGCGCCTGCCAAAGAGTCTATAGTTTCAGAGATATTAGGGATAGGGTAATTGTCACTAACTATTTTATTATTTAATTTCCTGAAACCACATGCTAGCCTAAATGAACCGTCCGCCTTCTTAACTAAAATAATGGGGGATGCATATGGAGAATTAGATGGCACAAGAATTTTTGCTTCGATGAGAGTATTTATTTGTTTATTCATCTCCTCTCTTAAGTTGTAGGGAACTCTATAGGGAGAACTCCTAACAGGGGTGTCATCACTCAAATTTATGTGGTGCATAACAGTGTCACACCCTGGTAAATCAAGTACTGAGGCAGCAAAAACATCAGAGTTCTTTTGTAAAAATTTCTGTACCTCCTCTTTTAAATTTTCATCTAAGTGATCTAATTTAAACTCTGTGTCCCATTGCAAATTTATATTTTCCAATGCTCCAATTTCTGTCACTTCCCCAAAGTTTACCTGGGGCTTTGGCTCTTCCTCCCTAATTTCCTCTAAGTATCCAAGTTGACAATTTTTATTTAAATGAAAAGGCTGTTCTGTTAAATTTAAAACCTTTACATACAACTTATCTGGGTTATTTAGGCAAACTGTATGACTAATGACAATGGAATCAGAGATAAATTTATGAGGGTAAATAAACACATTTTTGGAATTAGAATTGTTCATGTTTCTTACTTTTACCGGTATTACTGATTCTGAGAGAGAAGGAATAATTTTTTTTTTTTTTTTGCATATATGGGGATAGGGTTGAGCATTGCAGTGCCAAAATTAACAGACTGGTCTTGTTGAGACCCAAACAAAATTTCAAAATTATCTCCAGTAAGTGTTTTGTTTTTGAAATCTACTTTAACATTGTATTTATTAAGCCAAGGTATCCCTAAAATAACTTGAAAACTTGGAGATAGAGAACCTTCACATATAGCAAAAATGTCAGAAAATTCAGTTTTTCCTAATTTAAACTGTAGCTCTGCCTTATTTTTTAAAGAAACTTCACCGCCTAAAAGTGTTCTGAGACTTGTTGAACAAGTCTGTTTACCTATTCCCCTAATTTTTTTTACAATATTACTGGCTATCAAATTGCAGGAACACCCAGAATCAATTAACACATTATGATGTTCACCTTTATAGAAAAATGATAATATCGGCAGTTCATTTACAAAAGATTTGTTCCAACCTGAATAGAAATATTCAGTATTTTGAGGTATGTGTGTTGAAGGTGCAGGATCCCAAGCCGCTACCTCTCTAGGTGAGATCCCTTTTAGTTTAAAGGTTTGTTTTCATGGTGGGCACTATTTGGCAATCTTTCAGTGCCTACCTGAGCACCTCCCCTACCCTGGGAACGATATCCGCTTCTGAAAGTATAATTTTGAGAATTTTGGGCTGAGTTCCTATTCTGTTGAACATCTTTCTGTCTCTTTAAACATTCGCTCTTGTAGTGCCCGACTTTACCACAATAATAGCACACAATGTCTTTTTTAGATTTCGGAGATGGTCGCTCATCTCTCCTACTCTCGAGGCTTTGGACTTTTGAGGAAAGCTGCGAAACTTGTACTGATAAATCAGCAATAAGATTCGCTAGTGTCTGGTGGGGAGTTGCTGACCTATCCTGGGTCGCTACTTGGGCCGCGCAGGCCAACTCAGCCACATAGCCGCTTGAGCTAGATACTTGCTGGGGGCTAACCGAGAGAAAAGCTTCCTCTTCTGCAAGCGCAATGCGCTCAATCTCTTCAACCGTAGTAGGGGACCTAGCTATAACTCCTTTTCTAATCTCGGGCCTCAAGTTTTTTAATAAAAGAGCTAGCAACCATTCATTTTCAGTTTGCGCTAAATTTTCGCTGGGGATTTTTTGGGCTTCTAGAGCTCTCCTGGCTCTAACCTTAGCCTTGACTATGAAATCCGATACTGACATGTCGGGTGATTGTACAAAGGACCAAAAATTATGTATGCAACGATGCAAATCTTCCTTTGCTCCAAATCTATCTTTTAATAATTTTTCTAACTCCCCAAAATTTTTGACATGCATTTTGTGATCCCTGTACACGCTCTGTGCTGCTCCAGCTAACCGCTGAGTGACAGCGAAGAAAAGCTCTTCCTGCTTCCAACCCAAAAAACCCGCGAACTCATGAAATTTCGAGAAGAATTCATTAACTGAGAATGTGGGGTCCCTTCCTGTAAAAACCGGAATTAAAGAAAGGTTATCTAAGAGGAGCGCTCTTCTTTGACTCTGCGCATTTTCCACCCCCACTGTCAGGGCTGCACTTGAATTCTGCCTTTTAGCGACTAGTGAATCATTCTGAAGTCCACTACCTTCTAGGCCAGGCTCTACCGGAGTTCCTTTATGATTGTCACCTGTCATTTTTGTAATTAACCTGTTTAATCTAATTACCTTCAAGTTATCAAAAAAAAAAAATCTTTACCCCCTTTTTTTTTTGAAATAACAAGTCTAGAAAATTTAAAAAATACACATATATATAAACATAGTTTAGTAAAAGTTTAGCATTTAGACAGTACTCTGAATACAAATTATCAAATCGTGTTTTCTTTTCTTTTGTAAAATTTTAAATATAAATAGACTGGGAAAAATATTTTGTTATCATTAATTTTGAATCAGATTATATCTATCTATATAGGGGGCTAAGTAAATAAATAAAAAATATATATATATACCGAGAGAGAGAGAAAAAGAAAAATATATCCTTTCCTTGAGGGGAAACTTTTTCAAATGCAAGAAGAGGGCCATACCAAAATTAATTATATTGTTAAAAAGAATTAATACATTGGATATAAATATACTTCTATAAAAAAAATCAATAAAAGCATAAAACACAAAAATAAAAAAAATTATACAGATAAAAATACTGCAAATTAATAATATTAAGCATCACAATTAAAAAGAACCTTTTCTATTCCGCAATAACCCAGGTTCGAATCCTGGTCACGGCACCAGTTATTATATTGTGAAAATAGCCAGTTATTATGCCGTGTTATTTTATTTTATTTTATTTTTGCTTTTTACTTTTTTCTTTTCACAACATTATTTTTTTAGAATTTAATCTTTTATCTTTTACATATATAAATTTTCCTAATCCTACTAAGTTACTTTAATCTTTCTAATTGTTCTTTTTCTTTTCTTTTCTTTTCTTAAAATTGATGCTTTCTTTAAACAAAAACTATTTACTCTTTATAAATTAGATAGATCATCAAATTTTGTCTACTCTAGTAAATCGAACTCTGCCTGGATTTTTTTTTTTTTTTTTTATCCATACAAATAATAATTCTAATTTCAAATAAAATTTATCAAATTACTAAATATTAAGATTCAACAGATTACAACCTTTTTTTTTGTATATAAGAGATTGCAAAATAAAATAAAGAAACACAAAAAAAAACTCGAGTATAAATTTAATTCTAATTTATTATTTTTACCAGTAATTTAATATATCTATGTTTTCTGATATAAGGCCAAAAGGTTACCGTACAGGGTTTGCCCTGGTTTTTCTACTAAACTAATAAAACAATTTTAATAATACAGATCTGTTTCCAAGCAGGTTCATCTCCCAAAGATATATTAAAGAAAGCATCCGAATGAATTAGACTTTTGTACGTATAGTGTAATAAAGAAAATTCAACTCTTTATCCCTCAGATTGAATATTAAAAAAAAATCAATGAATAATTTTCTTTAATAATAACTAAAATAAAACCGCGTTGTGTAATTGCAAATTTAATACCCAGGCAAAAACACCAGTGATAGCAATGTCCAATTGTTACCTATCTTGAAGGAAACTGAACATGTATGAAATAATTAATTTCTTTAATCTATTTAAGTATTTAAAATATTATTAATAAATTTATGTCTCTCCTATATTTGATCTAGACCTCCCTTATTTTCACTTCTAATTCAAGTATTTCTATTATCAAAAGGAATCGGGTAGTACATAATTAAATAAAAAATAAAAATAAAGATAAATGTAAATTTTATTTCTTCACCACTTCTGGACCTGCAAAGCAAAAGGTTACCTCAGTCCTCCTCTGGAATTGCTAACAACAATAACATTACTTTTACTTTAATATCAACACCCATTCTCTTAGTCTAAATAATTAATTTACTCCTTCACCCCCTTTTTTTTTTTCTTTTTTTTTTTTTTTTA
This sequence comes from Salticus scenicus, assembly GCA_963930645.1. Lineage (NCBI taxonomy): Eukaryota > Metazoa > Arthropoda > Arachnida > Araneae > Salticidae > Salticus > Salticus scenicus. Next base: position 158,866,955 of record OZ005653.1, read on the forward strand.
CAATTAGCAGTCAAAACACAATTCCTCACAAAGGAGAACATCAAGTTCCACGTTAGCTCTTGAGGTACTACATACATTTGAAATTGGGCCCTAGAATTTGAACCCATCCGCAACTTTGATTGTCTGTAAACTGGCGGATATTCTTTCACAAGTCCATTTTCTCTGAGCGAAATGTATTCAGGATAGATGCCTATTACCGCTCAGATTCTCGGACAGATGAGTTGAAACTGCTTTTGACACATCACTAATCAAATTCTAGTAGCGGGTATGCTAACCGGATTAATGTTTTTAGCGGCCACGCACAGGAAGTGCTTCTATGCTACGTCTATTTCTAGGCCTAACATAGGACCTTCGGGAGAAGTACGAAGGGGCGACCATGCTGCTCGAATACTCAAAACCTTCTGCCATATTCTGGGGAGCCCGCGAGCTCCCCTTCCTTTTATGAGCGGCCTTTTTACATGTCGTGGTACATCGCTGTCCTAACATCGAATAATAAATTTTTTTCCCAAAAAAGGCGACGAGCATTAGAGCTAGTGTTGCCATCCGGGATTTCTAAATTATTCATTACCCAATGAAAATCCATTCCCTCAAAAAAACCACACCTAGTCGTGATTCCCCCACGCGGTGATAGGACACTTCGCCTCAAGGAGGGACATTTCTCACCCCTATGTTATGAAGTAAAAAAAATAAAAATTTCCCGCCCGATGCCCTGTTTGTGAAACAAAAACATCTGGGATTTTTTTCGTCAACTCACAAAATTCCAGAATTAAACTCTGAACCCGACTGACACTGCCCGCGAATTTATGTAATCCAAAGATCCCCTTAAATTCTCAAGTTACCTAATACTTCCATCATTTTTACTAGCAAGATAGCATTTTTGAGTTTCCAAAAACAAAAAATTCCTGCGAACGAGGTACTAACCACACACGAACAAATTCCTACAGCTCCCTAGCGCTTGTTTTTTCCCAGAAAATGGAAATTTCTGCGACACTGTTGTCAACACTATCTGTGGGCAAAATACTCTTCCTTTCCCTCGAAGTAAAAACAAAAAAAATATAAAAGTCATTCCATTCCCACCGCCTATCTTGTTTTCGTAAATAAGCTAAGAAAATTCTTAAGTGCAACTACACCCAATTTTTGAATAAAAAAAAATACGAAGAATATATATAAAAGTTTTTAAATAAAATTAAACCATTCGTGTAACGTTTAAAAAATTATAGAAACATATAATTTTTGCAGAATTGGTAAATTAAAAAAAAAATTTAGTTTTCTGACATTTAAAAATTATAAAAAGGTATAGTTTTGTATAGTTGATAAATTAAAAAAATTCATTCTCATGTACTAAGGGTTTAAAAAATATATAGTTTTGTAAAAGTATACAAGTTTTGAATAAAAATGAAACAGTTCTGGTAAAATTTAAAATATTAAAATTTAAAAAATATTGTTTCTGTTGAAATTCAAAATTCACCATATTGTTTTTGTTGAAATTCAACATTCACCATAACATTTCACCCTCCCTTTTATGCAAAAAAAAAAAAAAAAAATTATTTTTATTTTTATTTTTTTTCTGAAGAAAAAGAGAATGTTAAAGTGTCCCAGGCGAACGTATAAATCAAACAACGATCCATAAATTTCCCAGAACCACCAAACACACACCTTACCAGAAACCCCAAATCAGGCCTTATATCTGAGATTTCTGTCCTTCTCCAAAAAAAAAAACTAAGTTCCCGAAATTAAAATTGTACTAAATAAACTAAGTTCTTTTAATTAATACCTTGCTCAAATAATATTAAAATTAGTCTTTGTGTAATACATATAAGGTAATAATGTAATCGGTGTGTATAAGGAATGAAAACAGCAAACGGGAGTCCTCGCTACCAAAACCGTAGCTAATGTAAACAAACTCGTTGCTACGAGCCGGACTGTTTACAATCAACAGCTGATCTCTTCTTTCTTTGCGCTTAACAGCAGACGATATTTTTCTACCCCTTCCGTCGCTCCACCTTATCAATCAATCCATTCGCGAAGAACCGTAAGAGGTTTTTTCTCCGACTGAAGCTAACGGCAGTCAACCATTCAATCCGAAGAACCGAAATATTTCTCCTTCCTGTCTCGACTTTTCCCCAACCAACCAATCTTATCGACGCGGTGATGTAAATATTTACGAAAAAGCTAAATTACTCGCTAAACTTCAAAAGGGACTTGACATTTTTGGGATTGAAATTTCCCTAGGCAATAAGGTTTTGTAATCTATCGGACAGGGCCACACGTCCGGAAGAATCCTTTACACACTACATTTTACATAGAAATAAAATAATAATTGATTACATAGACATTGTTACACAGAAGATAATATATATATATAAATAATAAATATAAATACCGAGTTGTGATGATACATCGATTTTTGTCTGACCACCGGTGGTCAATGGTAAATAAAGTAAAACAAAAAAAAAAACATATATATAGAAAATAATGAAGTGTGAACACAAAAAGGTATGTATATACAAAAATAAATATGCAAAATGACCAAGTGTTTTTTCTACCCATTGTGCATAATTAAACACAAAATCTTTTTAAATCACCATGTACGGTTGAATAACCTCTCCTTGTAATGGGATTACATCCAGAAAACCAATATAACAAGGAAAGTCCATTGTATATATGATAAAAAACAGTTAGAGGTAAGAATTTTTTTCTCTCTTTCTCTCTATCTCACTCTAACTGAGTGTGGACAAGTCAATATGTCCATTTTAACATTTTATAGCACTTAACATTTATAATCATGTAGTTTCTGCATTATACTGCAGTGCAATAAAAAAAAATATTTTATTCTCACCGCCCCTTTTCTCTTTTTTTTTTGGAATCCACATAGTATAAACAATGACTCAAACATGACAGGTTTGCATAAAAATGCTTACATTTTTCCTAAGAAACTCCATCGAAAACTGCTAAGTTTTTTCACTTCGCATCCAAAGAATACAATAAAAAGTATCATAATTTTGCCTTAACTTAGCTTTTTGCCATCCTGACAAAACCAAAACAAATAAAATAAAAAGTTTTTCTTACATTTTTTCAAGTATATAAATGCGAGAAAAGTAAAAATGACAGTTTCCTTCAAAATTTCTGGCATTTAAAAAAAATACTAATATAAGACTTGAGTGTTTACATAGACTAACACATAACATATCAAAATAAAGATTAAAAAAAAATTTATTTACAAAAATTTTATATACCAAAATTCACTTTCGCTTTCTCAGTGAGTATTGGTGTGTGGGGATTTTTGACGCAGTTTTTAAATTAACTCTAGACCTTTTCACTTTTGACTGGCCTGGCATATGCGAGAAATCTAGTTCGGCTTGACTTACAGTAGGAGAGACCGACCTTTCTTTAATCTCTTGGGAGGGTAAAAGATATAAGGGATTTGAACCCGGCACTTCCTCATTTTCCGCTTCACTAACTGTAGGCGAGGAATCTAAAGGGTTAAACACTAGAGAAGGTAGAGTATGGCTGGGAATCGAACCTGTCACCTGCTCATCCAGAGTCCTATGAGGGGAATTTAACTCGAAAACAGTATCAAACCCTGGCTGATCCTGAGAACTGTGAATAATCTGCGAATCACTTTCTGGTGAACCAACAAAATTTAAAAGAAATCGTTTTCTCCTCTTTTCTTTTCTCGCTACCTATACTTTTCCCAAATATCCTCCACTACAGGGTGTAGGTCTCCATTAACTTGTACCTGTGGTGTTGTAATGTTTTCTGTCAGTTCATTCTCTATACTATCTAAGACAGGGAATACGGGTTTAATTTTTATTTTCGATAATCTGTCGACATGCACAATTTGAACATTGTTTGGATTTTTCACTTCCTGTATCTCAAAATTTACAAAACCTAGTTTTCTAATAACACGAAAAGGACCTGAGTTCTTCTTGTTAAAATTTTTACAAAGGCCTGGTTTAATTGCTGGAGTATACAGCATCACCAGATCTCCTACCTTTAAATGTTTATCAATAGCAAACTTTTTCCTATAACTTTCTTGCCTTTCAGCAGATTTTTCTAATAATTGTTTGGTTTGTAAGAATGTATGTTTTAGAGAGGGAATTAGTTGCTCACAGTATGTAGGGCAGTCGTTATAATTAACAGGTTCTTTTTGACAGAAAATATTATAAGGAAGTTGAATATCTGTGCCGTATGTAACAAAAAAGGGTGTTTCATTAATTGTGGAATGTATACCTGACCTCATAGCTAAAAGTACAAATTTTAATTTATCATCCCAGTCATTGTGATTATTATTTACTAAGTGGGCGAGTGCATTATTCATAGTTGCATGCTGGCGTTCAACTTTAGAATTGCTCTGGGGATGATAACTGGAAGTGTGTCTGTGATTAATTTGTAATTTACTGTATACCTGTGATATTGCTTCGCTCATGTAATTTTTACCTTTATCCGTAATAATCTTTGTGGGAGCCCCATGTCTTGAGATAAAGTCTATCAAAGTTTCTGCTAAGGTATCAGAGGTGATATTTTTTACTGCATAAGCTTCTGGCCATCTACTAAAACTGTCAACATACACTACAATATATATATTTCCCTTTTCAGTAATGGGATAAGGACCACAGATATCTGAGTGTATTGTATCAAACGGTTTATTTGGAATTTCTAATCTCTGGAGCTCCGCTAATTTTTTAGGTTTGTGTGCCCTAAACTCTAAGCAAGATTGACAGGAAGCCACTAGCCTTTTAACGTCTGAATACATCCCTTTCCAGAAATAATTATTTTTTATCCTAAAAAATGTTTTGTAAAAACCCGCATGACATGCCACTGGAGACTCGTGAGTCATACGGAAAACTTTTGGCACAAGAGCTTTAGGCAAAACAATTCTCTCACCTTCTTCCTTTTTGTGAATTGGGTTAATTTTTTCGCATACAATAACTTCCTTATTTACTGAAAATTTATAATTTTTAGGAGCAATAGGTAAGCTTTTACACAATCTAGCACTAACATATTTACAAAAATTATCTTGGCTTTGAGCTCGCCTGATTTCCTCTAAAAACTCTACATTACTTAAGGTGTGAATTTCTTGATTGACATTTTCCAGTACATTACAGTCTATGGTAGGGTTATCCTCAACTTGTAAATCATGATCTATAAACCTTGACAAGAAGTCCGCTACGGAGTTACATTTTCCCTTTATATACTTGGCGACAAATTCAAATTCGCTTAAAGCACACAACCATCTAGCAATTCGAGAGGTGGGGTCCCTAAGTTTCAATGCATAAGTAAGGGCTGCGTGGTCAGTGTAAATAATGAATTTTCGATGGAAAATGTAACATTTGAAATACTGAGTTGCCCAAACCAGAGCTAAGAGTTCTCGCTCAGTAGCTGAATATTTTCTCTCAACCTCTTTTAATTTTCTACTAGCAAATGCTGCAGGGTGTGGAAAACCTGAATTATCATATTGACATAAAACCGCCCCCATGGCTTCTGCTGAACTGTCTGTATACAAAATAAAATCTTTTTTCATGTCGGGAAGTAACAAAGAAGGAATTTTAGCAATTTCATTTTTCATATCTAAAAATTCTCGTTCAGCTTTGTCTGTCCATTGAAATTTTAACTTTTCTTTTGTCAAATTAGTTAAGTTTATTGTTCTTTTCGAATAATCACTTATATGCCTTCTGTAAAATCCCACAGATCCCAGAAAAGATCTAACTTGTTTTCTGTTTACTGGACGCTTAATTTTACTGATCACCTCAACATTTTTGTCTGCAGGAAAAATTTCACCATCTTTAATGTTAAAACCAAGAAATGTTATTTGAGATTTTAAAAAATGACATTTAGAGGGCTTTAAACGTAAATTATGGGTTCTTAACCTATCAAAAACTAAATTTAATTTTTCAAAATGGGATTTTATGTCTTTAGAAGCTATGCAGATGTCATCTATATAAATTAGAATGTTTAGATGTTGTAAGTCACTTAGAATAAAATTCATTAATCTTTGGAAAGCTGCGGGGGAAGATTTTAAACCGAATGGACTTCTGGTCCATTGCAATAGCTTATCGTGCGTCACAATTGCTGTAATATGCTGCTGGTTTTCAGGTATCTTTTGCTGAAAAAATCCACTAGTAAGGTCTAAAGTGGAGAAATATTTGGCGCCTGCCAAAGAGTCTATAGTTTCAGAGATATTAGGGATAGGGTAATTGTCACTAACTATTTTATTATTTAATTTCCTGAAACCACATGCTAGCCTAAATGAACCGTCCGCCTTCTTAACTAAAATAATGGGGGATGCATATGGAGAATTAGATGGCACAAGAATTTTTGCTTCGATGAGAGTATTTATTTGTTTATTCATCTCCTCTCTTAAGTTGTAGGGAACTCTATAGGGAGAACTCCTAACAGGGGTGTCATCACTCAAATTTATGTGGTGCATAACAGTGTCACACCCTGGTAAATCAAGTACTGAGGCAGCAAAAACATCAGAGTTCTTTTGTAAAAATTTCTGTACCTCCTCTTTTAAATTTTCATCTAAGTGATCTAATTTAAACTCTGTGTCCCATTGCAAATTTATATTTTCCAATGCTCCAATTTCTGTCACTTCCCCAAAGTTTACCTGGGGCTTTGGCTCTTCCTCCCTAATTTCCTCTAAGTATCCAAGTTGACAATTTTTATTTAAATGAAAAGTCTGTTCTGTTAAATTTAAAACCTTTACATACAACTTATCCGGGTTATTTAAGCAAACTGTATGACTAATGACAATGGAATCAGAGATAAATTTATGAGGGTAAATAAACACATTTTTGGAATTAGAATTGTTCATGTTTCTTACTTTTACCGGTATTACTGATTCTGAGAGAGAAGGAATAATTTTTTTTTTTTTTTTTTTGCATATATGGGGATAGGGTTGAGCATTGCAGTGCCAAAATTAACAGACTGGTCTTGTTGAGACCCAAACAAAATTTCAAAATTATATCCAGTAAGTGTTTTGTTTTTGAAATCTACTTTAACATTGTATTTATTAAGCCAAGGTATCCCTAAAATAACTTGAAAACTTGGAGATAGAGAACCTTCACATATAGCAAAAATGTCAGAAAATTCAGTTTTTCCTAATTTAAACTGTAGCTCTGCCTTATTTTTTAAAGAAACTTCACCGCCTAAAAGTGTTCTGAGACTTGTTGAACAAGTCTGTTTACCTATTCCCCTAATTTTTTTTACAATATTACTGGCTATCAAATTGCAGGAACACCCAGAATCAATTAACACATTATGATGTTCACCTTTATAGAAAAATGATAATATCGGCAGTTCATTTACAAAAGATTTGTTCCAACCTGAATAGAAATATTCAGTATTTTGAGGTATGTGTGTTGAAGGTGCAGGATCCCAAGCCGCTACCTCTCTAGGTGAGATCCCTTTTAGTTTAAAGGTTTGTTTTCATGGTGGGCACTATTTGGCAATCTTTCAGTGCCTACCTGAGCACCTCCCCTACCCTGGGAACGATATCCGCTTCTGAAAGTATAATTTTGAGAATTTTGGGCTGAGTTCCTATTCTGTTGAACATCTTTCTGTCTCTTTAAACATTCGCTCTTGTAGTGCCCGACTTTACCACAATAATAGCACACAATGTCTTTTTTAGATTTCGGAGATGGTCGCTCATCTCTCCTACTCTCGAGGCTTTGGACTTTTGAGGAAAGCTGCGAAACTTGTACTGATAAATCAGCAATAAGATTCGCTAGTGTCTGGTGGGGAGTTGCTGACCTATCCTGGGTCGCTACTTGGGCCGCGCAGGCCAACTCAGCCACATAGCCGCTTGAGCTAGATACTTGCTGGGGGCTAACCGAGAGAAAAGCTTCCTCTTCTGCAAGCGCAATGCGCTCAATCTCTTCAACCGTAGTAGGGGACCTAGCTATAACTCCTTTTCTAATCTCGGGCCTCAAGTTTTTTAATAAAAGAGCTAGCAACCATTCATTTTCAGTTTGCGCTAAATTTTCGCTGGGGATTTTTTGGGCTTCTAGAGCTCTCCTGGCTCTAACCTTAGCCTTGACTATGAAATCCGATACTGACATGTCGGGTGATTGTACAAAGGACCAAAAATTATGTATGCAACGATGCAAATCTTCCTTTGCTCCAAATCTATCTTTTAATAATTTTTCTAACTCCCCAAAATTTTTGACATGCATTTTGTGATCCCTGTACACACTCTGTGCTGCTCCAGCTAACCGCTGAGTGACAGCGAAGAAAAGCTCTTCCTGCTTCCAACCAAAAAAACCCGCGAACTCATGAAATTTCGAGAAGAATTCATTAACTGAGAATGTGGGGTCCCTTCCTGTAAAAACCGGAATTAAAGAAAGGTTATCTAAGAGGAGCGCTCTTCTTTGACTCTGCGCATTTTCCACCCCCACTGTCAGGGCTGCACTCGAATTCTGCCTTTTAGCGACTAGTGAATCATTCTGAAGTCCACTACCTTCTACGCCAGGCTCTACCGGAGTTCCTTTATGATTGTCACCTGTCATTTTTGTAATTAACCTGTTTAATCTAATTACCTTCAAGTTATCAAAAAAAAAATCTTTACCCCCTTTTTTTTTTGAAATAACAAGTCTAGAAAATTTAAAAAATACACATATATATAAACATAGTTTAGTAAAAGTTTAGCATTTAGACAGTACTCTGAATACAAATTATCAAATCGTGTTTTCTTTTCTTTTGTAAAATTTTAAATATAAATAGACTGGGAAAAATATTTTGTTATCATTAATTTTGAATCAGATTATATCTATCTATATAGGGGGCTAAGTAAATAAATAAAAAATATATATATATACCGAGAGAGAGAGAAAAAGAAAAATATATCCTTTCCTTGAGGGGAAACTTTTTCAAATGCAAGAAGAGGGCCATACCAAAATTAATTACATTGTTAAAAAGAATTAATACATTGGATATAAATATACTTCTATAAAAAAAATCAATAAAAGCATAAAACACAAAAATAAAAAAAATTATACAGATAAAAATACTGCAAATTAATAATATTAAGCATCACAATTAAAAAGAACCTTTTCTATTCCGCAATAACCCAGGTTCGAATCCTGGTCACGGCACCAGTTATTATATTGTGAAAATAGCCAGTTATTATGCCGTGTTATTTTATTTTATTTTTTTTTTTGCTTTTTACTTTTTTCTTTTCACAACATTATTTTTTTAGAATTTAATCTTTTATCTTTTACATATATAAATTTTCCTAATCCTACTAAGTTACTTTAATCTTTCTAATTGTTCTTTTTCTTTTCTTTTCTTTTCTTAAAATTGATGCTTTCTTTAAACAAAAACTATTTACTCTTTATGAATTAGATAGATCATCAAATTTTGTCTACTCTAGTAAATCGAACTCTGCCTGGATTTTTTTTTTTTTTTTTTTATCCATACAAATAATAATTCTAATTTCAAATAAAATTTATCAAATTACTAAATATTAAGATTCAACAGATTACAACCTTTTTTTTTTGTATATAAGAGATTGCAAAATAAAATAAAGAAACACAAAAAAAAAAAAAACTCGAGTATAAATTTAATTCTAATTTATTATTTTTACCAGTAATTTAATATATCTATGTTTTCTGATGTAAGGCCAAAAGGTTACCGTACAGGGTTTGCCCTGGTTTTTCTACTAAACTAATAAAACAATTTTAATAATACAGATCTGTTTCCAAGCAGGTTCATCTCCCAAAGATATATTAAAGAAAGCATCCGAATGAATTAGACTTTTGTACGTATAGTGTAATAAAGAAAATTCAACTCTTTATCCCTCAGATTGAATATTAAAAAAAAAATCAATGAATAATTTTCTTTAATAATAACTAAAATAAAACCGCGTTGTGTAATTGCAAATTTAATACCCAGGTAAAAACACCAGTGATAGCAATGTCCAATTGTTACCTATCTTGAAGGAAACTGAACATGTATGAAATAATTAATTTCTTTAATCTATTTAAGTATTTAAAATATTATTAATAAATTTATGTCTCTCCTATATTTGATCTAGACCTCCCTTATTTTCACTTCTAATTCAAGTATTTCTATTATCAAAAGGAATCGGGTAGTACTTAAATTAAATAAAAAATAAAAATAAAGATAAATGTAAATTTTATTTCTTCACCACTTCTGGACCTGCAAAGCAAAAGGTTACCTCAGTCCTCCTCTGGAATTGCTAACAACAATAACATTACTTTTACTTTAATATCAACACCCATTCTCTTAGTCTAAATAATTAATTTACTCCTTCACCCCCTTTTTTTTTTCTTTTCTTTTTTTTTTTTTTACAATTAGCAGTCAAAACACAATTCCAGGTCAGGGGACTGAACTAACTCACTACCCAGATTCCTGATCATGTTTGTGTTCAAAACCCACATAGATTTTACTTGCCAACATTTTTTTTTTTTTTTTTTTTTTTTATATATATATGATAATCATTATCAGCTTCATTTAATCTATATTAAAGCTTTAATATTCATATATCATAGCTTCTCCGATCTATTCGATTACTTTGGGTTTAACTATGTGCTCAATTATTCCTTAATCATATACAAAATTAACAAGGAGACACCGCCATCACTGAGTATTAAATAAAACTTTTTTTTTTGCAAAGTTACTAACTTCATAAATTCTTTATCTATTATCAGGTTTCTACCCCTTTTTTTTTTTGTATTAGAACATAAAATAAATAAAATAAATAAATAAAAATAAATTATATTCACAAAATTTTATTACATAATTTCTAAGAAATAAACTCTTACTTAATGACAAAATCAAACCACACAGTTATTGGTAAAAAAAAAAAAAAAAAAAAAAAAACAAGAATTTATAGTCCATAATTTTCACAAATTTTTTTTTTTTTTGCTTTATACATATATATATTTGAACCCCATTCAATTACTTCAACATATCTGGGATTAGTATTTAATCATTTTATATTATAAGATAACATTCAACAAGGTAGAGAATACTAAAAAAAATAGCATAAAACTTACAAATTAAGAAAGAGTCTTCCAGTCGTGTAGTTGTGGTCCGAAGAGGGGGGGGGGACTTTTCACGCTGCTAGTCCTAGGCAGTGGCTCTCGTTCAATGCGGGGGTTGTAGTCGACAAACATGAGGGTAGATACTGGGATACTAGGAGGATTATTATATTCTCTGTATGTCTTGAACCCTCACTTGGCATTTCGGTAATTCTTAACCAGCATTTCCTTCCAGCCTCACAAAGGAGAACATCAAGTTCCACGTTAGCTCTTGAGGTACTACATACATTTGAAATTGGGCCCTAGAATTTGAACCCATCCGCAACTTTGATTGTCTGTAAACTAGCGGATATTCTTTCACAAGTCCATTTTCTCTGAGCGAAATGTATTCAGGATAGATGCCTATTACCGCTCAGATTCTCGGACAGATGAGTTGAAACTGCTTTTGACACATCACTAATCAAATTCTAGTAGCGGGTATGCTAACCGGATTAATGTTTTTAGCGGCCACGCACAGGAAGTGCTTCTATGCTACGTCTATTTCTAGGCCTAACATAGGACCTTCGGGAGAAGTACGAAGGGGCGACCATGCTGCTCGAATACTCAAAACCTTCTGCCATATTCTGGGGAGCCCGCGAGCTCCCCTTCCTTTTATGAGCGGCCTTTTTACATGTCGTGGTACATCGCTGTCCTAACATCGAATAATAAATTTTTTTCCCAAAAAAGGCGACGAGCATTAGAGCTAGTGTTGCCATCCGGGATTTCTAAATTATTCATTACCCAATGAAAATCCATTCCCTCAAAAAAACCACACCTAGTCGTGATTCCCCCACGCGGTGATAGGACACTTCGCCTCAAGGAGGGACATTTCTCACCCCTATGTTATGAAGTAAAAAAAATAAAAATTTCCCGCCCGATGCCCTGTTTGTGAAACAAAAACATCTGGGATTTTTTTCGTCAACTCACAAAATTCCAGAATTAAACTCTGAACCCGACTGACACTGCCCGCGAATTTATGTAATCCAAAGATCCCCTTAAATTCTCAAGTTACCTAATACTTCCATCATTTTTACTAGCAAGATAGCATTTTTGAGTTTCCAAAAACAAAAAATTCCTGCGAACGAGGTACTAACCACACACGAACAAATTCCTACAGCTCCCTAGCGCTTGTTTTTTCCCAGAAAATGGAAATTTCTGCGACACTGTTGTCAACACCATCTGTGGGCAAAATACTCTTCCTTTCCCTCGAAGTAAAAACAAAAAAAATATAAAAGTCATTCCATTCCCACCGCCTATCTTGTTTTCGTAAATAAGCTAAGAAAATTCTTAAGTGCAACTACACCCAATTTTTGAATAAAAAAAAAAAAACGAAGAATATATATAAAAGTTTTTAAATAAAATTAAACCATTCGTGTAACGTTTAAAAAATTATAGAAACATATAGTTTTTGCAGAATTGGTAAATTAAAAAAAATTTTAGTTTTCTGACATTTAAAAATTATAAAAAGGTATAGTTTTGTATAGTTGATAAATTAAAAAAATTCATTCTCATGTACTAAGGGTTTAAAAAATATATAGTTTTGTAAAAGTATACAAGTTTTGAATAAAAATGAAACAGTTCTGGTAAAATTTAAAATATTAAAATTTAAAAAATATTGTTTCTGTTGAAATTCAAAATTCACCATATTGTTTTTGTTGAAATTCAACATTCACCATAACAAGTCTTTCCTGAAGCAGTGGTAGCCACGAATATTAATATTATCATTTTGTCTAAGGTAGGTTTCCTGGAAAGCAAAACAAACAGGTCTATGATTAAAAATAATGTATTTAATGTCGTCACGTTTATGAAAACCTCTGCAATTCCAGAAAATGAAATTAGTCATGTTTTTTAATTTTTAGATGAGAACATCTACGTTATTTTCTTCCAATGCAGTAGACATATCGTCTTCCCCCTCGGAAGGATAGAGACTAATGAAATCATCTTGTTGCTTATTATCTACGGCAATTACTTTTCCTGTACGATTGGTTGCTTTTACTAAAGTTATTTTCTTTTTAATTGAACTCTTCTGGGAAGGTGAATTAGAGTTCTTATATGACATTGATGCATGGCTCTTGTCAGAGAAAATTTTTTTCAGATTTTTGTGGTTTTTTTAGAAATGGTAGGTTTATTTAAGGGTAATTGTTGAGATTCAGATGCCTGAGTAGGTTTCGATTGTACTGTGCTAACTTTTAAGGTTGAGACTGGTTGGCTGGTTTGGGTGGAGAATTCCGTCTGTGTTGCTATTGTTTGTTAAGGTCTTTTCATGGCAGTAACAGATGGTAAAGATTTTCCAGCTGTACAGTCGGTAACAAAAGTGTCCGAACACTAGCAAAAATTCCTGTATAAAAAAAGTACACTTCATACGGTTTTGTTAAATAAATCCTTGTCGAATAGTGTTCTTACAATGACTAAGAACAGGATTCGACAAGGATTTATTTAACAAAGCAGTATTAAGTGTACTTTTTTTGCATAGGAATTTTTGCTACTGTTCGGACACTTTTGTTACCGACTGTAGGTTTTCTGGATTCGACTGTTTTCCTTGCTTCAGGGTATGATATATTCGCTTTTGTTTTTACTGTCAATTTCTTTTTCAATTTTCCATTTGTCACAGGTTTTAGAGTATGCTGGGTGGTCTTTTTTTAAATTAACGCAGCGGGTAGGCGCTTCACAATTTTGACTGTCATGGCCCATTGCACTGCAGCGAGCACATGTTAAACGTCCACGGCAAGAGGTCTTTGAGTGCCTTAGAGGTTTTCCTTAGTCTCACAAGTCAGAGTGTTTCTTCCAACACACAAAAGCAAAGGGTTTTTAAGATGACTCTCTGGGACACCCATAACCACTCACCAGCTACCAGACCGTTGATCCAGCTCAGGAATCACTTGTGGTAGTCGTGTTAGTCCGGTGTTTCTCGTTCGAGTAGTCACCGTTGTCTCACATTCACCAAGGGCACCAGTCTCCCAGTGTGATCCCAAGGCTAGACTACCGTGAGACCATCACCAAATCGCCAAACCTTCACCGCCAGCGCCACACCTTCACCGGACACAGCTTTGTTAATATTTCAGATGTTAAAAATTTTTAGTTTAATTAACGAAAACAAAGCAAATATGATGGTGAGTACGAACAAAAAGGTGAGTAAAAATCCAACAAGGTGAGTGAAACAAAGTTAGTTGTTTCTTTTTCTTTTTCTTTTTTTTTTTTTTTTGTGTGTGTGTGCTTTTAGAAATTTTATAGTTTTTTTTTTACATATATATATTTTTTCTTAAGAACAAAAAAGCAAAAACACGTACCGAAAACTTATTGGCAGCGAAAAACAAAAAACCAACGAGAACAGAAATACAAGAAAAAATGCCAAAAACTTATTAACAGAAAAATAATAAAATAAATAAATAAATAAATAAAATAAAATAAACCAAACCAAAAGAAAAAGAAAAAGAAGTAAAAGTGGGGAAGGTGAAAAAAAAAATCACTCGGGCCCGGGGTTCGTGACGCCCTCTGAATAACTAAAGAAGGTATCCCCCTGGGGGTAACCAATCTTGGTATTTAGTTGAAACTTGACCTAAATCGATGCTGGTTGCATTTTGGGATCAGTTTCTCAAAAGGTGGCGCTATCATTCAATTTTTTTAAAAATTTTGAACATGGCAGTATAGGACAAAATTTCGTATAAATGTATACAATAAGAGTTATGTTTAAGGCATGACTGTTATGTTGATATGAAATTTTGATGACAGTAGTAGCAAACTAGGAAAAAATTTAATTTACATGTAGAAGCAACGCCTCCCTCTCCCCACCCCCTGGAGGAAGTACCTTGGTGAATGTAAGTATTCAATATGAATGTCTTTAGTAAGAACTCGTCAATATCTTTAAAATGAATGGATGAACCATAGATCTGTGATAATTTTAAACAAAGTTATCGATTGTTTTTATTTTTAACAAAAAAAAAAAAAAAAAAGAAAGAAAGAAAGAAAGAAAAAGAAAGAAAGAAAGAAAGAAAGAAAGGAAAAAGTAAAAGGAAACGCAAATCCTTAGATATTTTCTGAACTGCATAAGATTGATTTTCTTTGGACATTCAGTGCTATACTTCTCTGTGATGAAAATCATTCGCATTTATCATGTAAAATATTTTTAATAAATAACTTACATTGTGTGAATTTTTAAAGGATAATATAGAAGAAAGTCTTGTGGTGGTCATATCACAATAAAATGTAATAATATTTATATACTTCATGTCCCATTTTACATACGTGCCTTAAATGATCTTATTTAAACATTTATTTGGTTGAAATAACAAAAATTGTTTTTGAAAATGGGTTTTCATGGAAATAAATGAAATAACAGCAGTTTTGAAAATTTTAATCTTTACTTAAAAAATGTGTTTTAAAGAGAGAGAGAGAGACTAGACTTCAAATTCTATTTTCTGAATTCAAAAAATCTTATCACTTTGTAGGAAGAGCAAACTCGAGTTTCTCAAAATTTAGGGATTTTTATTTTTATTTCTTTATTTATTTTTAGTTTGTAAAGGTGTTAGTAGAATATTATATATTTATATAATTATTTAGTTCCAATTAATTACAATTTTTCCTGTAAGTTAACTGCTATAATTTGTATCATAACTATATAGTTTCAGAGTTTATAAAATAGTATTTTTTTCCAATGACCAAGACCGACGTTTTTGTGTTTTTCAAGCGATAAGGACTTTTTTTTTTTTATATATATAAAACTATACCCAGTATATAGTGCATTATTTGTAAATATTAAACATTCAAATTGCAAATTTAAAATTGTAATTTTTTTTCATGAATATTGAGAAATCCTGTGATTAATTTCAACCTCTTTACACATGTAAAAGCATGGCGCGAAATTTCCGCTCGCCAGCTCGCCATAGGCGAGTGGAAATTTTATTGTGGCGAGTAAAATTTCGGTCTAAATGTAGATAGAATTCTTACAGTATACTGTGCTACAAGAAAGAAAAATCGATTTAAAAACGTAAAATCATGCTAATCTTAGGTAAGGTGGCCAGCCATCCTCTTTTTAATAGGACAGTGTTCTTTTTCAACGCTCTGCCTTCTTAAACGAAAAAAACATTACAGGGCTAAAAAGTCATCATTTTTTTATGTTTTTGTCCTTAATTTCAAAAAATTTCGCAAAACTGGGAAATTCAATTGGGTGTTGGCTGTATCGAACGGTGAACACTAATTTTTTTCTGCGTTAGGTTTGCAAAAGAACGATTTTCTAATAAACTTGCCAAAGCATATTAGGTTTATGTCAATTCAGATTTTTTGAATTACAAAGAAATAAAAGTATTCCTTATATTTGTACGGTTCTTTGATCCAGAACACGAAATCACTATTGAAATTGTCATGAAATCATTAAGAAGGTGATGCTCCGGCTTATACGCGGTGGGTTCACGTGTATTCTCACTTCTGCATGAATGTTATTCCTCATAAAAATAGGCCCATCAGTGCCCGAGAGGTTCTGCCTCGAAGCTAGTATACATGATGCGCTGGGTTCGATACAAGGTCGCGCTCGTTGGCATAGCCGTTAGGAGTTTTCCGTGGTTTTCTCCGAAACTAGCGTAAATATTGGCTAGGGCTTCTTAGAAAGACCCCATGGATGACTCTTCTACTCAGGCCTAGAGCCCTAGTGCAGACAATTGCCCTTAATGATACCACCACCACCACCTCACAAAAATATGTAAAAGTAAGTTGAATTCATTTTATGTCCTGGCAAAAACGCTCCCACAAAGCAACTGTTTTCTTCAATGAACAAAATGTAGACATGTGAAAGAAATCCCCTTTATATACTTTAAAAATTTATTAACTACTAAGACTAATTTATACTTGTGAGAACTTTTTATAATATTGATAAAGAATGACTGCTCGTTAATACAAATAGTTTCATCTGCCGAATATTAATTTTATTTTTTTCTTTTATAATTAAGATTTTAATTTAAAAAAAATAAAAAAGTCTTTCAACTTTTTTTAAGTACAGTCAGTAACAAAAGTCTCCGAACACTAGCGAAAATTCCTATATTAAAAAAGTACACTTAATACAGTTTTGTTAAATAAATCCTTGTCGAATCCTGTTCTTAGTCAGTCTAAGAACATGATTCGACAAGGATTTATATAACAAAACAGTATTAATTCTACTTTTTTAATATAGGAATTTTTGCTAGTTTTTGGAGACTTTTGTTACCGACTGTAACTGCATGAAAGTACCACAAAAAATTTTTTTTGTCTATAGCAAAAATTAATAATTAAAAAAAAGAAAAAAATCTATATTGTCTAGTGACACTTATAAAAATTAGGGATTTTTCCTCTCATATTCGTAATTTCCCCTCTTTTTCCAATAAAAAATTCTGGTCACCTTATATGTAAAAAATTGTGTAAGTTAATCATATAGTGTGGCGAGTAACTTTATTTTTCAGCGAGTGTAATCTAAGTTGAAATTTCGGGCCCTGTGTTAAAGGATAAAAATCTTTTCATCTGACAATGACGTTCAAAATCTACATATGATTTGAAAGTTACAATTACAAATTCTAGAAACTAAAGTCAATCAAAAAGTTTTCATTACAATTTTAACGACAATAAGCCAAATTCCTCTTACTTTTCACTTATTTAAATTATTATATCTCACTTTGTTTCGTGTGATCTCATTAAATATATTAACATTGCATGCATTTTTTTCTGAGAGTGTTTATGAATATTACAAATTCAATACAATTTGAGTTTTTTTTTTTTTTTCAAATTTATTAAATTTGTTTAAATATATATTTTTTTAAATATTATTCCAAATCCTAACAATATTATTTATGAATATTAACTGAGCATAATTCTTATTTGAAAAGAAAATAGTTTTAAAAAAAGAGTAACTTATATCTTTTTTTTTTTTTTTTTTAAATAAGTAAACATTATGTTTATTTATTATTTTTCTAAAAATGTATAAAATTTTTAAATAAAAAAAAAATATATATATTTTATTTTAACATTATTTTAAAGTTAGAAATTGGTTTTAATTAAGTTGTTATTAAAAAGAAAGAAATTGATAAAAGCAATTCTTTTTATATTGTGTCAATAATAATATGGTGGGAGCACCATGCTCTTCGAACATTTGATTCTGAAACCAGCCTTGCCCAGATCTGTTTATCCTCACTGCAGCCAGGAGCGTAGAATCGTGACGGAATGACGTAGCCGTGATGTCAGGTGTCGTCATTATCATCCCCTGCGTGAATGCGCAACCTCATAGACGGAGTCTCGGAGCACTTTCGAGAAACAGTTCAGTTGACGTTGGAACCTTGATGAGTTGACGTTGGGACCTCGATGAGGCGACTGTTTTTTTAATTTCGACGATGTTAAACGGTAACTTGGATGCAGATCTTTCGACGGCCGAAAATGGTAATTGAACTTCATGATTCTATTTTGACGAAAGTTGATTTGACTTTTAAATGTGACTGTTTTGGTCGGCTGTTTAATTTTAATTCGTACTATAATCTTGTACATAATTGTAAAATAGTATTTAAATAATCTTTATTTAAATATTAAATAATTAATATTAATCATGCATTAGTTAATTTTTAACGCCCACATAAGTTCCCCACTACAATTATCAGACGTGGGATGCAACGTAAAATTTTGATGTAACATAAACGATTCTGTGCCTGAACTAAAACAAAAACTATTTTGATTATTGATAAAACACAAACTTTTGATGTAACATAAACTTTTTATAAACGATGATGGGCCTGGACTAAAAAAGAACTATTTTAACAATTCGCTGAACTTTAATTAAAATAAACATTCGATAGACTGAACTCTTTATTTATTTTAAAACTGTGGTTGAACTGTGCTTCTACAAACGAGTGCTGAATTATATTAAAGTTTCTCTACAAATATTTATGGTGTGCCATTTGACAGTTATGTGGAATAAACCCGAAAGTAAAAGCTGGATAAGTGACAGGTTACACTTATAATATATTAAAATAATCAAGCACTTGTTGTTCCTGTTCTGCAAAGGTACGTCAACTTTTATTTTTATTGCATGATGGCTTCTTTAGAGGACATTCCTCAAATAGATATTGCACTAGGAGAAGAAAAATATAATAAGATTAAAATTCTGCATCGGTTTCTATTCGAGAATGAAGGTGATAAAAAAAAAAAAAAAAAAAAAAAAAAAAAAAACAGATGCAGAATAAAAAAGTTTACAGGATTCAATTTCGCCGTTGGCGAATAAAAATTATATTTAAAAACAAAAATTTATATGTGATAATTTTTCTCTAAATGAATTGATAATAATCAGTGATTTATTAAATGTCTCTTTTGACGGTACTAAAGAAGAGTTACGTGACAGATTATTATCCAAATTATGTGATATTGAATCATTAATAAATGAAAATTCTGGAAATGAATCGGATATTGAATTTGAACATGAATCTAGTAGCGATAGTGAAGTTAAGAAAATTTATTCCTCAGTGCAATGTCATAATAATAATGGTGTTAAATGCCATAATGAAAAATGTTCTGGTTATTGTGTTAATATTAAGAATTCTGGAACACATGGTGCAGCAATTTCGTTTAATGACTTTGAGAATAATATTTCAAAATTTAGCGGTGAGCCGCACGAAAATATAATTGAGTGGTTCACTGAATTTGAAGAAATATCTAACATGTTTAATTTAAATGAACTACAGAAAATTATTTTTTGTAAACGATCTTTGAGCGGAAACGCTTTATTGTTTATTAAATCTGAAAAAGCGTTACTAACATATAAGAAATTTAAAAAAAGCGCTCATTAAAGACTTTAAAATAGAAATAAATTCAGCTTCTTTGCATGAGATATTGAGTAAAAGAAAAATGAAAAACGATGAAACGGCTACTGAATATTTCTTTAAAATTAGAGAATTAAGTAAAAATGGGCATATTGATAATGCTGCCATTATGCACTATGTGATCCAAGGAATTAATGACAAATATGAAAACAAAGTTATTTTATATGGTGCTAAAAACCTTCGCGATTTTAAAGAGAAAATTAAAATGTATGAAACTTTTAAAAGAGATAGTGATAAATGTAAACATAGATTTCATAAAGTAGAGTATAATACAAAATTAAAACCCATAAGACATAATGTAAATGAAAAATTTAGTCCTAAAATTGAAAACAAAATGTGTTATAATTGTAGTGATAAAAACCACTTATCTATATAGAGACTGCCCCCATAGAGCAAAGGGTTTAAGGTGTTTTTCATGTAAACATTTTGGGCACAAGAGCTCGGAATGTCCGGGTTCGAAACCCGAAGTCGAGGCATTATGCATTGGAGTAAATCAAAACCTGAACAAAAACATTCAGATAAACAATGTGAATTTTACTGGTATTATTGATACAGGGAGTGAGGCAGCACTATTACGTAAAAGTGCCTTTAATAAATTGAATGTTAATAGATTAAATCTTATGAGTACCACTTTGAAGGGGATCGGGAAAAGTTCCGTAAAGCCGTTAGGCTCATTTGATGCAGATTTGAAAGTTGATAATTTTGAAAGTAAAACTAATAATTATGTTGTAAAAATGATGTAATACCAAATGACGTAATCATCGGGTTGAATGTACTGATGTTGGGTGAGACGACGATAAATGAAAACGGTATTTTTATTTTTTAAAAAAATCTAGTTCCCTCGAGGTAAATTTAGTAACAGTTCTTCCAATAAATGCATATCAAAATGAAGTTGATACAAATATTGCTATTGACGCTCCCATTAACTTTGAAAGTAAAATTTCTGAGAAATCCCCAGAAATAAATGAAACATTAAAGAGTGTTGAAAAGTGTAAAAATAAATTCCCTCAAGCTGTTATGTTGTCCAAAAAATCATTAGAAACTTCCAAGAAAGCTGTAAGTGAAAAAAATGACGTTGACGAAAATAATGACGAAAGTGATGACGATAAGAAGATGCTTTTAAAGGACGACAATAGTGAAGATGATGACAGTGAGGAAGAGGAGGAGCCTCGACCAAAATAACAAAGTCAGATGAACATTTCCCAAATAAAACCGCAAAATCAAGAAAAAACTCCTTCAAAGAAAGACGAAAAACGAATCCTACATGAAAAGGTTTTGCAATTAGCAGAAGAGCTGAAAGAGTTAAAGGAAGAAGTTAAAGAAAATTCCAAACTTCTTAAAAGAAAAAAAATGAGAAGAAAGACTTTCATGATAGATTCCATTGATTGTAAAAGACAGAATGTCCCAAAAGAAGAGACTGACGGTATAAATTTGAGAAAATTGTTTATTTCATCACTTCCAATAGAGACCACAATTAATGAAATAGTTGCATTATTTCCCAAAGCTGTGCAAATACAGTTAGAAGTTTTCCCCTACACATAAGAGTGCTACTGTAAATTTTATGACCGAAGAAGATGCTGCAGAGGCTTTAAAAAACACTAAAACTAGAAATGACCAATTAGAGGTGTTCGAGTTCGAATCCCAAGCTGACTTTGAGTCCAGATTTGCGTAAAAGTGTAAAAAGACAATTTGTTAAAGTTAAAGAAAAAAATAGAAAAAATATAACTTGCGAAGACAACAACTAAAAACTTGCGAAGTTGGCGACCAAGTTGCCATCAAACTGAAATCAAATTACTTTTGTCCCTGTAAAACTGTGAAAATGAAAAGTGGAAACACATATGATGTAATGAAGGAGGGATGCCATGAAGGCCCCCTTTGAACATCCACTCATGCCAAATCTCTTAAAGAGAGAATAACGTAAAAAAATATTCAAGACTGTAAGCATATTTGTAAGTAAGTTTGTTATTATTTTGTGTTACTTTTGTGTTTTTTTTTCTTTTTGTATTTTTCAGTGTGGCCACCTGGAGAACCAGTCGTGGAAGGATGGCAGAGTTTATGGTGGGAGCACCATGCTCTTCTAACATTTGATTCTGAAACCAGCCTTGCCCAGATCTATTTATCCTCACTGCAGCCGGGAGCGTAGAATCGTGACGAAATGACGTAGCTGTGATGTCAGATGTCGTCATTATCATCCCCTGCGTGCGTGCGCATCCTCATAGACGGAGTCTCGGAGCACTTTCGAGAAACAGTTCAGTTGACGTTGGGACCTTGATGAGTTGACGTTGGGACCTCGATGAGGCGACTGTTTTTTTAATTTCGACGATGTTAAACGGTAACTTGGATGCAGATCTTTCGACGGCCGAAAATGGCAATTGAACTTCATTATTCTATTTTCACGAAAGTTAAACTTCTGATTTGACTTTTAAATGTGACTGTTTTGGTCGGCTGTTTAATTTTAATTCGTACTATAATCTTGTACATAATTGTAAAATAGTATTTAAATAATCTTTATTTAAATATTAAATAATTAATAGTAATCATGCATTAGTTAATTTTTAACGCCCACATAAGTTCCCCACTACAATAATAAAAAAATAATCATTCTTATTTTCAAACTCATTAATAACATATTTTTCTATACCATTCCAATAACATGGAAAAGACAATTTGTTAAAAATGTTACTTCCTCTTTTTGAAATCAAACAATTTCATATACTTCCTTTGAAATAAGATTTATTTTATATATGCCTTATAAAAATATTTTTGTGAATATTTTATAAGTCTCAAATAAACATGTATCGCTTTTATAAGTGAAAATGCATAGTTTGTAATTTTTTTTTTTTTTAATTCATAGACGCGTACTTCTAGAAATGCAACAATCTATTACGACCGCATGAAAAGTGAAATAGTTTGCAAAACTTTTGAGAAAACTAGAAAATGTAAATTCTTTATGAATTTCAAAAGATCGAATCTGAGAATATTTAGGAAGGATAGTGTACATGTTTCACTAAAGACGTTTAACTTGTGGTTTACTTGTTTCACGTGTTTCATGTTTCACGTATCCCAATAAATCTATTAATTGCTCTATTAACTAATTCCGTTCTATCTATCTATTTCTTTTATTTGATAATTCTAAAGACCATTCATTCATATAATTTTTCCTGTTAGTAAAATTGCTTACTCGTATAAGTATATTACTTATAAATATTTACTCATATTCATAACTACCGATATCCTCAACTACCAATTAGTATAGTGCATCAGTATATTGATTCAATTTACATATATATGACTTTCCTTATTAATCAATTGGCATACCTGTTTATATGGAACAATGATATTCGTATCAATATCTAAAAGATTTTTTTAACCAAGAAGTTAATTTATACGTATATTTGACCACGTATAATTGTATGAGTATATTGGATATGCGTCATATAATTATTTATTTTCTTTTATGACAATGGCCTTTCTCCTAATTTTAGATTTTTTAGAGTTACCTCGAATTAGATAAAATGGTATGACATACATCTACTGGAAATGAGAATCAGTTTCATCTTATTTAAAGTTTAATTTAATTTAATTGTATTTAATTCATTCATCTTATTTAACTGCATATATACCGATGAATTAATTATATAGGATAATTGACGTCTGACATTCATAATAGCAATGTAGTGTTGATTACATATTGTAACTGCATTTTTATTGATAGAACAAATTTTTGCTAAAACAGTTAACTTTTTGTTAAGGAAATATAAACAAGGAAAAAAGAATGGCTAATTTAACAAATTGTTTTGATGTTACAAAAAAATTTACGTTTTTTCAAATATATATATATATATATTGCTGAAAGAACGGAAATTTTTTTAAACCCACCAAATTTTACCAATAAAATAGTCTCAACAAAATTTCGTTGTCGATTCCCGGCTCCTCCATTTTTCAAATATTTGGTGTATAAAAATAATCAACCTTTACATTCCAATCGACTTAAAAAAAAAAAAAAGTTTCAAATAAACTTTTTTTTCCTTTCTTCTCTTTATGGAAACGATTTTTTAGGTGAGTTTCATGCATAAATTCCGTACTTTTTGATTCAAGTTATTGCAATAATATCAATAATGGTATCTATACTAACTCTTTTAAATAAAATAGTTTAAATTTAATATACTTGTGCATGAAATAACACTTTCTGAAAACAGTCGGCAGCACTATTATTGAAGCATTGGCAATAATTCTTATTTATAAGATGTTCATCTAATATTATTTTCTAAAGTAAATATTTGTCGAGCCATGATCTTAGTCTTACGCTGTTTAAAAAAAGTAAGTTGATGTTACAAATTAGCGATCAAACTAAAAATTGCTGGCTGACTGTATTCTAGAAGTCATTTTAAATTATAATTACTTTTAAAGGTTTGAAAACATAATTTTGAAATAATAATATTTTTTTTTTTTTTTTTTTTTTTTTGTCAATATACTGTAAAAATTACTCTTTTTTTTATTCTTTTTTTTTTTTTTTTTTAATGTTTTCATTATACATGATGTTTTTTTTATATATGATTATATTATTATTATTTTAGTTATAAATGATTTTAATTATTATTTTATAATTTTTTAAAAGAGAGCAAAATAATAACTATTTTTAATAAAAAACTACGAACATTTATAGTTAAAATTTGTTTTCGATTCCACTAATGCTTTCAATTTCAAATGATTTCATGATATTTTTCTTTTACAAGAAATGCTTTATATTTAAAATAATTAATTTAATTGTGATCAAGCTCATATTGGTCTTTTATATATATGCAGTCTTTTAATTGCGTAATCTGTAATAGAAAAGTCAATGTTAAAGTAACTGTGAAAATGGTAATAATAAATATAAGTTAAAATAATGTCACATTAAGTTTTTTGAGATTTTGGGACTTTTTTGGCCAAAGCCAATATTGTAGCAACTCAGTTTCCCACATAGCTGTAAACTTTCTTCGTGACTTACAATGAGCTATAATATTAAAGATTTTATTTTTATTGTTTAAATGAATTTATGATTGCACAACAACTATTCTTTAATTTTTTTTTATAATGACTCAGTATATGATAAAGACACTGTTGACAAATTCACAGCTATTAAAAAAAAATAAACCAAAACGATTGTAAAGACGGCAATTACGTAATTGTTAATTATGGAAGTACCAACTACCCTGTAATAAATACTTCTGACTACCGTTAAAAAGGGCAATATTATGTTGTTTTCACTTCATAGTTTTATCTATATAGTAAAATAATGCTTATTTCAACTTGCGATACAAATACAACTGTTCCCATGATTATTATGCTTTATCGGTATTATTTAAGACCTTCAAACTTGACAAAGTAGCTTAAAATGCATAATTAATAATTCTGAATTATAAGTATACTGAGGGAGGGGGGGGGGAGAGTTCAGTGACTGTTTTTTTTTTCATCAACGGCGGTCAGATGGTTGTTTCAGGTCAAACAGTTGATTATATGACTAAGACTACAAAATCGTGTACATGGACCTATATAAAAGACATACGGATGAAGGATGTCCAAAAATACTTATTTATCTCAATTTGTTTAATAACTGAGCGCATTTCTTTTCTTTTTTTTTTTTTTTTTTTTTTTTTTTGTTATACAAAGATTTTAATATTATGACATTTAATTTAATTGAATGTAATACTTTAGAAAGTGAAATAATTTGATAAAATTAACTTTTAAAAAAGTTCTGTTTATGTATATTCATTTATCAATACATTAATTAGTTTAGATTTCCTTTAATATTTTCAAACTGACGCTTGAAAAATTGTGTTCTTAATAAACTTTTTTTTTTTTTTTAAATAAGATTAAATATATTTGCTATATAAATATTAATGACTTTCGAAATACGTTTTTAAATTCACGCTTTTACTTTTTAAATCCCTCATAAAATTAGCAAAATTTTTATAATCCAAATATCTGAAATTTCTTGTAAAGTTATTATTATGAGGAGGTAAAGGCATAATTTAGATATACAAAATATTAAATAAAAATTATTCTACAATTTTTTGATGTGACATAAGTGTTATTACTAGCGAATCCGTGCATTTTTTTTTTTTTTTTTTTTTTTTTTTTTTTTGCAATTTCTTTCTTTTTTGAAACTCATAAATCTCATAATTAGTTTCACCACCCAGTTTAAATCTTTTTTTTTACATCAGAAGTCAAATTAATATTTTATACCAAATTAATAATGTGCGATACTGACACCAAAATCATTGATAGAAAGGCTTCAAAGCAAAATCCATGTTTGACGAATCACTTTTCTTATTTCCACTTTTTAATGCTGTTTATTATAGGATCTCATGGAGACTTAAATTTTTGTCGTCAAGCTGGCGATGCCTTTATATTTGTTTATTCTGGCATATGTTTATGTTACAAAAAAAAAAAAAAAAAAACCTGGTACCTCATTTGATTATATTTTTTTATTGTGCTTTTTTAGTCGAGTTATGACAATAGTTCATATTATGAGTATCTTTAAAGTATTGCTAGGTTTAAGATGGCGCTTGCAAAGATTGTAAAGATGCGACAATTAAAAATACATTTTTCTATAAAATTATTGCTTCAGGCAAATGTTGTCATTTTTCTCTTCAGATCATTGAACTGTGCCCGCGTGCT
Organism: Salticus scenicus; assembly: GCA_963930645.1. Taxonomy (NCBI): domain Eukaryota; kingdom Metazoa; phylum Arthropoda; class Arachnida; order Araneae; family Salticidae; genus Salticus; species Salticus scenicus. The sequence continues at coordinate 158,893,485 of OZ005653.1, forward strand.
TAAATATTGTCTAAGTTTAAGTATATTTTTATCGTATTTTTATTTCTCTAATTGAAATTTGCTAGTATCGCCCAGTGGTCGAAACTCGACCACGTTTTTGCAAAGCAATGCGAACAAAGTTTTTGCCTTCTCCTAAAAGGAAATAAATTTCAACACAGCTGCGGCAATTGTTTGTCGATATGCACTCAAACTGAATCTGCAGAGTTTCACTTAATATATTTCTCTAAGTTTGGTACACTGTAGATGTTGAGCCTTTCCTGAAATAAGAGGAAATCGCAAAGTGGAAGCGCCTCCTATTAAGTGATATAGCCCAGAAACTAATCGGCGCTGTGTCAAACCAAGGTCCAACCAAATATCAAATTCGGTTAAAGTAACTCCATTTGTTCATAAAGTACAGTGTTTGAACTCAAAAAGCCAGACATTTTATAAAAATTGCTAGTATCGCCCAGTGATCAAAACTCGGCTACTTTTTCGCAAAGCAAGGCAAAGCAAAGTTATTACCTTGTCTTAAACGGGATTAAATTGCAACACAGCTGCGGCAATTGTTTGTCGATACGCACTCTAACTGAATCAGCAGAGTTTTACTTAATATATTTCTCTAAGTTTGTTACGCTGTAAATGTTGAGCCTTTCCTGAAATGAGAGGAAATCGCAACGTGGAAACGCCCGTTGTTGGGTGATACAGCCCAAAACCTAATCGGTACCGTACGAAACCAAGGTCCAACCAAATATCAAATTCGGTTAAATTAATTCCATTGGTTCATAAAGTACAGTGTTTGAATTCGTAAACACAGATGGTCGAATTGAGTTCGGGACCAAAAATCTAAAATTTTTCTGAATCTTATACATGAAGAGGAATGAATAATAAATCCACTTTTTTTTTTTTAAAGTAGTCAATTTAAGTTAATTGAAATGAAGGAAATCTTAAAACGTGTAACTTAGTCGAAAACCGAAATTCAAAAGTTTTTCCATATCTTCTAGTCGCTCTTTATACATGCAGAAACTAGCAACAAATCCACTTTTTTAAAAATAAGTTGTTAATTTCAGTTAATTAAAACATAAGGAAAGCTTAAAACATGTAAATTCATTGAAAACCGGAAATCAAAATTTTTCCCAAATCTTACAGTTTCTTCTTATATATTCAAAAGATATACGGAAGTGAAGTGTGACGTCACTGACCGTTGTTGGGGTCAAGTAAAATATTTCCTATGTTAATCGTCCATTGGATTTTTTGTAAAAAAATTATAAAAAATTGAAGAAAATTATTTCGTGATTTTAATTCCCATATTTGAGTATAGTTACAAAATAGTTGTCATGCACATGTGTTAGATTAAGTTATTTTGCTGTCAAATTGACAAAATTTTAATTTGAAATTTGAAATCTCTAGAAACAAAATGGGCATAGATTTGATATCCGTTCGTCCTTGGCTTTTTGTATATTTGGCGATCAAAAACGCAATACGAAAACATACATGACCGATGTATATTTTTGTAATTCATATATATTGCACGAAATATTGTTTTACATTATTGATTGTTCTCTTAATGTACGTTTTTAAAATAACCATGTTTTTTTTTTGAAAAGAATTAAATATGCTCGCCCAATAATTTAGCGATCTTTTATTATTATTATTCCCCCCCCCCCCCCCCCCCCCCCCCTGCAAAGGACGACAGATAACAAATCTGTTCCTTTGAAATGAATCTCATTCTTTTGAACTGAAATGTTTATGTTTATAATCGAAAATGGAAGCCTGCCATTTTATTTTTTCTAGAGCATTGAAATTTAAAATTAAAATTTTATGAATTTGTCACAAAAAATCTAACACAATCTAACACACGCAGACAGTAACTTATATAAAAAAGTATATCCAAATATCGGGATTGAAATCGGGAGATAATTTTCCTTAATGTTTAAAATTAAACCAATTAATGTTCAAAATCAATCCAATTAGCGATTAACATAGGAACTTTTTGCTAGGCTCCAAGGACCTTTAGTGACGTCATCACATCGTTTGCGTGTAGTAATAAATTCATTAAAAAGAAGTAGTCAATTTCAGTTAATTGGAATGCATTATGTTTTTGCTTAAAAATATGTCTTCAAATTAATTAGATCTTAATAAAATTAGAAAAAAAAAATTAAAACTCTCAAATAATTTTTTAACTTGCGTTTATTTTGAACAGTATAAACTTTTTATCTATCACACATGCACTCAAATTTCTGCCATTTTAATGGCTGTTTTCTCTTAGAATAAAAAATCTGTAGTCTAGAGTATATTTGAGTTTTAAGAAATTGCCAGATTTAACAACTATCTACTTTTAGGTATTTTTTAATGTAAAAGAATACGTGTATAAAAGGGAAAAACGAGGGAAAATGGATAAAAAAATAAAAGTATTTTTGAATACCTTCTTGACATCGTAAGAAAATAACTTTTGTGTGCTGCACATCTGGCTAACCATACCTTTCGAATAATTTCATTTTCAACCCTCTATTTTCATTATTAATATGTTAAAAGTGTTCCACAGATTTCATGCTTGACTATTAATACATAGATTATTATTATTATTATTATTATTATTATTATTAAACTTAAAAAGAAAAAGAGTTTCTAAAAAAATTTGTATTTATTGCGGTTTCTCTGAAAGATGTAGTATTTAACAGAGTACTGATTTCTCATTTTTCACTTTGACATTCTGATCTTTTGTTGAATTTTACATACGGTTATGTTTTATTGTATGTTTTGCAAGCATTTTTTTTTTTTAATTTAACATATCAACTAAATGTAAAAAAATAAAACTGACAGCATTTTACAAAACAGTAATAAGAAGAAATAATTATGCATATTTAGTTTTTTAATAAAGAAAATGATTTTGCAGAAAATTTGTTTCTTTCATGTAAACAACAAATGTCATTAAATAAGTTAAAACTGCATTTATATGTTAACTAATGCATTCCTTTATTTTCTGTTGATTATTATTGATGATTTTTCGGATTTATCACAAATAATAATATACTTTTAAAACAACCAAAAGAGGGAAAAAAAATCAAAACTCAGAATTTTTTTAAACAAAGTTTATGCTCAGACAAATCTTAAATAATGAAAAGATTTCATAAAAACTGATGTAACTTCAAAAAATTTAAACAGCAATATGAAAAAATAAATGTTTTACCAAAATGTATATAAGAACATTAAGCCATTAAAATTTATTTGAACGTCTTCATTTTATTGAGTTTAACAATAAAAGAAAATATGCAACCTCAGATTAAATAAAGGATGTTGAAAATTCAATTTCTACGCAGAGACTCCGCAGAAGAGTAATAAAATTTTGAAAGTTTGAATACAAATGTATTGAGGCAATTTCTTTTTGCCCTAGGTACACATATATGTTGACACTTATTCTTATATATGCTTTATTCCGTTTCTTTCTTCCAGCATGGGATTTGTAATAAAAAATGCCAGTATTCATGTTAATTTAAAAAGTTTAAATAAAAGCGCTTTGTTATACTTGAAAACAAAAATATTTCTTTAAAGTTAAGCAAAGGAATAAATACGAGTATGCTTATTCTGAACGAATAGAGGTAAATAAATTATATATAAGCTTTCTAACCTAAGGATTTTTAAATTTAATGTTCAAGAATTATTTTTCCAATTTATTTCTCAGATACAATTTTGTATTTGTGTAAAAGCTTTTAACTTACAATTAATCTGAAAAAAAAAAGAACAAGAAGAGTATATCGGTGAATGCAAAATTTTGCTGCTGTATTATTATTATTATTATTATTATTATTATTTTGTTATTGAACATCCCATTAGGTTGTTATAAAAACTCAATTACCACTGCAATACATTTGAAAATTATCAAATAAAAAATTAACTGAAAGTAGTGCTATACTTTATCGTTGTAAATATATTTTCTAATTTACTGTATTATTCCGTTTCTTCCTTCCGATATGGGGTTTATAATAAAAAATGCCAGTATTCATATTAATATAAAAAGTTTAAATAAAAGTGTTTTCTTATACTCGAAACGAAAAATATTTCTTTAAAAATAAGTAATGAAATAAATGCAACTATGTTAATGCGAGAATGGTTTTTCTGAATGAATAGAGGTAAGTAAATTATATATAAGCTTTCTAAATTAAGGATTTTTAGATTAAATGTTTGAAAATTATTTGCTCACTTTATATCTCAGATACAATTTTGTGTTTGTGTAAAAGCTTTTAAATTAAAATTAATGAGAAAAAAAAAAGAAGTGCATATTGGTGAATGCAAAATTTTGCTACTGTATTATGGGAAATTATATTTCCCGGCTATCATCTCCACTGTGTGATGTCACTGTATACGTACCTATCACGTGTCATCACGTCACCGTTTGTATCATCCTTTCACTGTATGCGCACCTAACGCGCGCCAGTTAGTTTAGTTATTGAGTCGACGTCGAGCTGTTATGTGAGAGACAGACGGTCTTCTCCGCTCGAAAAATATGTATATGTTAGTGTTTCTGTAATGTCCCTTTTTTTTATTTAATAAATGTTGTAATGTTATACTGGTCTGTAGCCGTTTCCCTATATTTTTGGGGGCTCGACCTATCCGGAAATACCCCTAGCATCACGAAAAGTCGCTACTTCTGTTTTCCAAAACAATAGCGCGAAAATGTTGTTCTTGAAAATGCTATTTGTTTTAAAGTGGCTGTGAACATTTTTTTTTAATTCTGTGGACGATTATTTTATTTATTAAAATTTTACGATTCAAGAATTTTTTTTTTCTTCATTCGGACGTTGAAGAGAAGACTGTACTATAACTCTGAACACTGGACGTTGTTCAACAACAGACGTAATTTGCCGTTTTTTTTTAAAGCTATACCAGAGTTGCAAGTAATATTATTAGATATGCCAACTTTATGCCGATGACTTGGAGTATATCAGTATTAGTGCTTCCTTCTTCATGCTCGACGTATTCAAGAGTAATTCATTTTGACGTATGAGTTTGTCTTTCACATAATAAGAGCATTCTACATGTAAGTCATGGACTCATCATCATCTATTTCATCCTGCTTCATAAAATGATTTACACAGCGCTGCACAGGACTGCCTTTAATGTCAGAGGTAGGCGCATGCATTTTTTTTTTCTTTGCATGATAGTAGTATAATAATAATAATAATAATAATAATAAAAGTATTTTTTTTTCTTTGTAGTTTAAATTTCGATTCAAACTAATTTCTTGCCGTTTTATGCCCGTTTCACAATTATTTATTTGTTCATTTTTGTATAAATAAAGAATTTTTTCCCCATATTAAATTACTTTCCATGATTAAAGAGATAGTCTGTTCCCCAATATTTATTTATTGTTACTAAAAATATATATGTTCTGGCTTTAATCCATTTTTTCCCCAATATTTACTTAAAAAAAAAAAAAAAAAAAAAAAAAAAAAAGAACAATTTTTTTTAAATTTACTTCGGTTTCCTTATTTTATTTTTATTGCATCCTAAAAATGGCTCTTAAATTAGGCGACCTTCCGCTAGTTGCAAATTCTTTGAAATATTCTAAAACAAATACCATAAAATTACTCAACACGCTGTTAGGATACCCAACATTTGATCATCAATCGCGTAAACGTATGCGAAATTTTAGCGGTTTTGCTGCCGATTTCGACATCAACAAACATCAAGAAAACATTTTAAAAACGTTTAATTTGTCTGATTTTATATCAGTCGCTAATTCGCTACACTTAGAACCAGTCGGTAGTAAGGAAAATTTATGCAAAGACATTTTTAAAGCACTTACTAATTTATCTGAGTTTCAGAAAACATTAGATACTAGTTTTTTGTCAGACGAAGACGATCTCAGTGTAAATAATCATTCTGTTGAAACCCATTCTTCGATCGTTCCAAATACTTCTGTTTCTCAAACCCAAAGCGAAACTTTCCCTTCGGGTGTTCGAAATATTTCTCCGAATGACGCTGCAGACGCAATGTCTGATTTGAGTAATCATTTCTGGTTTCTCCTCAGAGATCTAGCTAGCACATGTAGAACTTTTTCTGGAAATGATTCATATTCTATTCGTAATTTCTTTAATGACATTGAGGAACAATTCTGTTTATTTCCTAGTCTTACCGATCAACAAAAACTTATTTTTGCTAAACGTTTAATTAATGGTTCTGCTAAAACATTTTTATTTTCGCAACGAAATCTTAATACTTACAGTCATTTAAAGCCGCGTTAATTTCTGAATTTTTGGATACCATACCATCCATCGAAATACATAAACAATTAGAAAACAGAAAAATGCGTCCTAATGAAACTGCTACGCAATATTTTTTAGCGATGCGCGAAATTGCTAACCGCGGTAACGCTATTATTGACGATTCTTCAGTAATTCAGTACACCATTCAAGGTATACAGGGTAACCCCTCTGAAAAAATTCTTCTCTGTGGAGCAAAATCTTTTTCAGAATTTAAAGAAAAATTGCGTATTTATGAAACTGCTCTTAATACAATACACTTAAATCAACGAAATTCAGTTAATTATAAACAAACATATGACAGTCGAAAACGCAGTACTGGTCACACACAACCAGCTTTCACTCGCGAATCCAAATTTAATATTGGTCCGGCATCTCAAAATAAATTGCGTTGTTTCAATTGTAACGATATCGGTCACTTATCTAAATTTTGTCCTAACCGTTCTCGTGGCCCTAGGTGCCTTGCATGTGGTCTTTTCGGACACAAGTCTACCGATTGCCGCCGAGCCGCTGCAAATGACGGACCTCGTTCCAGAGATAGAGTTAACACTGTACATGAACCGCATGCTTCTCATATGTGTAAACAAGTTAAAATTAGTGGTAATGAATTAACTGGTTTGGTTGATACTGGTAGTCAGTTAACCCTTTTGAAACATTCTGCATGGATAAAAATAGGTTCCCCACCGTTGTCAAAAATTAATAAATCCTTAACTGGTTTTGGCTTTGCGCGTATACATGTTATCGGTACTTTTAATTCTTTTATTACTATAGACGATCAAGAGTTTTCAGCAACTATTTCAGTTGTACCCGACGTGTCCACATTTTATGACCTTATAATTGGATGTGACGTCATCCAACAAGCCAACATTCGCATTTCACCCACCGGTGTTACTTTTTCTAGTTTTTCAAAACAAAATGAGTGTACCGCAGATCCAAATTTTATCATGACTGACGATAGTCCCAAATTTGATATTGGCCCTAATGTTTCACGACACATTCGTAACGACATTAACAAACTGTTGTCGACCTATAAACCTAATAAAATCAAAACTGCGAACATTGAGCTTAACATCACTTTAACTGACGATACACCTATTTTTCACTCACCCCGACGTCTACCCTTTACCGAACGAGACATTGTAGACGCACAAGTCTCTGAATGGCTTAAAAATGGTATTATCGAACCAGTGTCCTCTCCATATGCCAGCCAAGTTGTAGTTGTTCGAAAAAAAGATGGTAAACACAGAGTTTGCATCGATTACAGGAAACTCAATCGTAAGTTAGTTAAAGATCACTACCCCCTCCCCCTAATTGATGATATTTTAGATCGACTTCAACATGCCAAAATTTTTAGTACGATAGACCTACGTAATGGATTTTTTCATGTACCCGTAAACAAACAGAGCCGCCCTTTCACTAGTTTTGTAACCCATAACGGTCAATTTCAATTTCGCTACATGCCTTTCAGACTTAGTTCCTGCCCTTCAGTGTTCATGAGATATATAAACGCTGTTTTTAGAGACCTTATTGCTGCCGGCATAGTACTCCCTTATATGGATGATCTTGTAATTCCCGCGAGTAACGAACTTGAGGCCGTAGAACGTCTAAAAACTGTTCTTCAAACAGCTAGCGAGTAGGGACTCGACATAAATTTTAACAAATGCCAATTTTTACATACCAAAATAGATTTCCTCGGTCACATAATAGAAAATGGTAAACTTTTGCCATCCCCTTCCAAAACTAAAGCTGTTTTAAATTACCCAGATCTGAAAAATGTTAAAGACGTACGTAGATTCCTTGGCCTTACAGGATATTTTAGGAAATTTATTCCTCATTTTTCTACCATTGCAAAACCCTTAAGTGATCTTCTGCGTAAGGACACCCCTTTTCAATTTCAAAATGAACAAAGAGCTGCATTTCAAAAACTAAAATATTTACTTTCCCAAGAACCAGTTCTCAATATTTTTAATCAAAATTCCCCTATTGAGGTACATACAGACCCGTCTATAGATGGCTTGGGGGCAGTCCTGTTGCAGAAAAACATCATTGATAATCAATTCCATCCAGTCTTCTATTTTTCGAAGAAAACATCTGATAACGAAAGAAAATACACTAGCTTTGAACTTGAAGTTCTGGTTGTGGTAGAAGCCCTCAAAAAGTTTAGAATCTACCTCCTAGGAACTAATTTCAAAATTATCACAGACTGTGACGCGTTCGTCAAGGCACTTAATAAAAAAGAAATAAACTCTCGCATTGCACGATGGGCTCTGTACCTTCAAGAATTTCACTATAATATTGAGCATCGCACAGGTTCCCGCATGGCGCATGTGGACGCTCTAAGTCGAGCTCCACAATGTTTCATGATCCAAGATAGTCTTCATCTAAAACTTTTGAAAGCTCAGCAATCTGATGAAGAAGTTCACGCATTAAAAACGCTTTTGCAGTCCACACCCCATGATAATTACATTATAAAAAACAACCTTCTTTATAAAACAGTGAACGGTGTCGATTTACTCGTCGTCCCTACACACTTGCAGAGTAGCATAATTAAAGAAGCACACGAGCGTGGACATTTTGCAGCACTCCGTACCCAAGAATTAATCAGTAAAGATTTTTATATACCTCACCTCAAAGACAAAATCGAAAGTTGCATCAAAAATTGTGTAAAGTGCATACTCTATAATAGAAAACGAGGTAAACAAGATGGTTTCCTCCACCCAATTGATAAAGACGATGCACCCCTGCACACATACCATGTTGATCACCTTGGTCCCCTAGCTACTACATCAAAGAAATACAAACATATTATGGTTGTTGTAGATGCGTTTTCCAAGTTTACCTGGCTGTACCCCACAAAATCTACAGACGCCGCAGAAGTTATCAGCCGACTAGAAAGCCAACGATCCATCTTCGGTAACCCCGCCAGAGTCATAACAGATCGAGGTCCAGCATTCACTTCCACTGCATTTCAAGACTATTGCCACGACCAAAATATTACTCACATACCAATTATAGCAGGTTTACCAAGATCGAATGGTCAAGTTGAAAATAAAAATTCTACTATCATCGCAGTGTTGTCCAAACTTTCATCCGACAACCCCGAAAAGTGGTTTTCCCACGTGCCTGCTCTCCAACAAATCCTCAACTCGACATTTCAAAGAAGCATAAAGACGACACCATTTGAATTACTATTCGGTACCAAGATGAAAAATAAAGATGACATCAAGATCCTGGAGCTTCTCAACGACGAATCTACAAACACATTCCAGAGGCAACGTGAGGAGCAGCGTATCGACGCCAAAAAACAGATTCGAATAGTGCAAGAAGAAAATCGCAGGCAGTATAACCTTCGAAGACGACCAGCTGCTAAATTCAATCTCAACGATTTAGTCGCAGTTAAACGCACCCAGTTCGGGCCTGGTCTGAAACTAAAACAGAAATTTTTAGGTCCATATAAGATAACCAAAATAAAACCAAACGACACATATGACGTCGTCAAGTGTGACTTCGTAGAAGGCCCATTCAAGACCAGCACATGCGCTGAATTTCTGAAACCTTGGACTGACACTTTAGAAATACTTAATTGACATATTTCTTCAGGACTTTATATGTTTTTTTTAAAGACTTAATTGACATAGTTCTTCAAGACTTTCTATTTATTTTCTTTTAAGAACTCTTCCTTGGACATTTTTGTGTGCAAAATTAAACTTTTTTTTTTTTCTCAATCATACGTTGAACTTCAACTCATTTTAACGAACTATTTTTTTTTTCATGAACAATTTTTTTTTCCATGAACATTCTTCAATACCTGATTTTATTTTTGGTGAAAATTATCTACCTATTTTTTTTCTACTTGTCTGTATGTATATTAACATCTTATCTTATTTTATTTTAGTATTTGATGATATGATTCCGGTTTTGAGTGTAATATTTACACTATTTCCATTTGGTAATGTATACATTTTTTTTTATTTTATTAATGCAGCTATATTATTACTGTATCTATAATTCTATTATGTAGTGTTGTATATTGTTTATTTTTTTTTCTTTTGTTTTTGTATAATTTAATTTTTTTTTTGTTGTTTAATAACCTTCAGGCGAGGCCGCCTGCTTGATCATGATGGCCGATATGGGAAATTATATTTCGGCTATCATCTCCACTGTGTGATGTCACTGCATACGTACCTATCACGTGTCATCACGTCACCGTTTGTATCATCCTTTCACTGTATGCGCACCTAACGCGCGCCAGTTAGTTTAGTTATTGAGTCGACGTCGAGCTGTTATGTGAGAGACAGACGGTCTTCTCCGCTCGTAAAATATGTATATGTTAGTGTTTCTGTAATGTCCCTTTTCTTTATTTAATAAATGTTATAATGTTATACTAGTCTGTAGCCGTTTCCCTATAGTATTATTATTATTATTATTTTATTACTAAACATCCCATTTGGTTGTTACAAAAACTCAATTACCTCTGCAATACATATGAAAATTATCAAATAAACTTTTTCGTTGTAAATATATTTTCTATTTACTGTATAATCTTTATTTTTTACTTTTAGAAATTCTTGATAAGGCTAAAACCGTGAAACAATGCGAAAAATGTATCTCACAAACTACACTATTTAGAAACTCTAAATTAGTATATCTTACAATACTGTTCTGTGGATTAAGTCCGATTGACTACACTATGGTCCTAATCCTGGATGAAATTCCCTACGTGGGGATCTTTCTAAAGGGTCCTGGCCTGTATTTACGCGAGTTTCAGAGAAAACAAAGAAAACTCCGAACAGCTAAATTGCCGTGCACTTCTCGTCCAGGCTGTCTTGACCAGGCACTTCTCATTTTCCAGCTTTAAGAGCAGAATCTCTCGGACACTGTTAAAACAAACATATCTCAGGATAGTTGCTTATGTAATAATAAAAGTTATAAACAATTAATTTATACAAAAAATTATAGGATGTTCGAAAACATTGGGTACAGTACAAATTTGCCGCAACAACCCCCATGGGGGCGAGATATAACCTCTTAATAGTTTTAGTTATTTCTATAAAAGCCAACAAAACACAGGTCGTAGCAAGAACGAATGGTGCTGTGGTAGTGTGTTTGACTTATGATGCGAAGGTCCTCGGATCGAGTCCCCGTAAGGGTCTTTTGTATTTTAATTTTTTATTTCAACTAAAATATTTGTTTTTTACATTTTTAATTAAATTAAATCATTATTTTAAGAGAAAATATTAATTACATTACAACAAGTATATATATATATTTATATATATATATTCATCTCGGGCAGTTTAATATTTTTTTTTTTTAGTTTGTAAACAATTTATTTATTTATTAAATTTAAAGAAATTAATAATTTAACGGGAAATACTTTTATATTTCATTTAGATAAGATTTTGTAAATTATTACATTCCGATAAAATATTGTTAATGATTATGTTTTATGGAAATTTTCTAATTACTATTTTTTAGCGACGACATTAGTATCAAGAGTTAATCGTCTACTCTCAATTGTATTATTTATTCATAAAATTTTTTGCATGAAAAATCCTGAATGAACAACAGCTATTGCTTAACTATTCGATGTCGCATTTAACTTTTATTTCAAATGTTTCATAAAACAACTGTTAAATTTAGTGGTGTCGAAAGAACTCATAATAATATTGAACCCGATGACAAATTTTCTCAAAATGATTTTACTAATTTATAATTAGTTTACATCTCAAAAAATTCAAAATAGGGTAAATATGGATTTTTTAAATCTAGTAATCTCGACGAAAACCCAAATATTTAACAAATTGTTTGTGATGAACAATAATTGACGGTGAACAAAATTGTAATTCAAATAATTGCGATCAACCTTTTTGTATTTTTTGTTCTAATTGTGAAAAATACTTATGGTTTCATCATTTTTGTACTTTTAATCATAACTGTTATAAATTAGAAACTATATTCGTAGCTTTAAATGTTATTTTCTTTTTTATAAATAAAAAAAATAAATATATATATTTCATAAATTCATTCTTTATTAACTAGAATACTTAAAAAAAGAAAATAAAAGTCTTCTTAATATAATTAATATTTTCTCTTAATGATTTAATTTAATTAAAATTGAAAAAAATAAATATTTTATTTGAAATAAAAAATTAAAATACAAAACGCCTTTGCGGGGACTCGATCCGAGGACCTCCGTATCAAAAGTCAAGCACGCTACCACAGCACCATTCGTTCCTGCTACAACTTCTGTTTTGTTGGCTTTTATAGAAATAACTAAAACTATTAGGGGGTTACATCTCGCCCCCACGAGGGTTGTTGCAGCAAATTTGTATTGTACCCAATGTTTTCGACCATCCTCTTTAATTTAAGCTTGGTTTGGTTTCAATAGCAATTTTACTGATTCACACTTCCCTTGTAAGTTTTAGCATTTTGAAGATCACGAATTCATGAAAAAATGCAAGCTGTAAAAAACGCGCAATTTAAAGATTAAAAATCTGGTGTGAAACAACCACACGACTTCCATTACCCGCTATTACATGTATTATATGCATTTTTGAGAGATAATGTGATCAGAAAACATAAAAGTGACATAAAGAGAAAATCGTTAGAGCCGTTTTTGAGATACCAACTTTTACAAAAAATCAATTATTGACCGGAAAAAAATAATTACATACAAAAGCATATTTAAAAGTGAGTTAAAATGGCGAGTTTGAAAAAAATCCGTACAACCGTTTTTAAAGGAACGCCTTTGCGAGGCCTGAAATTGAGCAATTTATACAGGACGCCTATCAATTTTCCTGAACTAACCAACTATATCATTCGAAAGGACATCTAATAGAGTGTTTATATAGCAAGTTTGAAGAAAATCGTTCGAGCCGTTTTTGAGATACGGACTTACGGTCCCACTTCCGGTTTCTGATGTCCCACTTCCGGTTAAACTCAATTATTGACAGGAAAACAATAATTACATAAAAAAGCATATTTAAAAGTGAGTTAAAATGGCGAGTTTGAAAAAAATCCGTACAACCGTTTTTAAAGGAACGCCTTTGCGAGGCCTGAAATTGAGCTATTTATACAGGACGCCTACCAATTTTCTTGAACTAACCAACTATATCATTCGAAAGGACATCTAATAGAGTATTTATAAAGCAAGTTTGAAGAAAATCGTTAGAGCCGTTTTTGAGATACGGACTTACGGTTCCACTTCCGGTTTCCAATGTCCCACTTCCGGTTTTTCAATTTTCACCAAAATTTGGAAATTTCATCTGTAGACCAGACGTATTTCAATTTTGAAATTTCGTAGCTCTATCTTTATTATTTTCTGAGCTACAATAGCCAGAAGATTCTCCACATACATACACACACACACACACACACACACACACACACACACATACACACTGACCAATTGCCAAAAACCACTTTTTTGGACTCAGGGGACCTTAAAACGTGTAAATCAGGCGAAAACCCGATATCGAATTTTCAGACCGAATACAATACTTCCATTACCTACGGTAGTAGGGTAATGGAAGTAAAAAGTAAAAAATCACAAGAATTAGTACCTAAATATATATTTTATTGAAGAAATATAATATAGTTCAATTTGTAAATATTAAATGAAAATATAGGTTTTTTTATGGAACTTACTTCAGTTTGTCGAAAAAGGTGTCGATTTCCCTTGGGTAATTTACATATTTCGTTTTACATTTTTCAATCCTTTCAAATGAGTTTTCGTTTTTAAATGATATGTTTGTCAAAAAAAAAAAAAAAAAAATTCTAATGAACAAATTCCTAACTGATTCAATTAGCGTTGATTTATGTTTCTGAACATTCTAAGCTGATTTCATTTTTCTCAGTAAATATGCATTCATAAATACATAATAGTATGCAAGATTCAAGAAAAATAATGCAATTTTCACATTTGAAAAGATTCCGACGCGTTTCACTTTCTTTATTTTGAAATTCCGGATGCATAAGAACATTGCAATTTGTTTAAATTACATTTCTATGCAAGCTTAAGAAAATTGTGCTGAAAAGCAGAAAAGTGAAAATTTGGATGAAGCTTCAGCAATATTAAACAAAGAGTTGAATTGCTTGCATTCGTTACCGTTTTCAAAAGTATAATGAGAGAATCATTGTTAGGAAAATTTTTATCGCAAGGAAAATTAAACATAATACGTTACGAAAAGGAGTATTTTGTTTAATAAATACAATACATAGAACATATGAAATAACTTATTAAAATATTTGCAATTATTTATGTCACTGTATTATATATCTATATATAGAGAGAGAGATAGATAGATAGTAACCGCTGGATCCAAAATACTCAGAAGAAATAAAAGATACATTTTTCAAAGTATTGAACGTTCCATTATATATTATATATATATGCATTTTTTTTTTTTTTTAATACACAGAAGGACATGGGATTTTTTTGCAAATAACAATAAATTTATTGCTGAATTAATTTTGTTGCATCAGGTTGCGTTTTAATTGTAAATCTACATTTTTACAGCGGCTCTGTATATTTAACAAAGCAGCTAGAACCATAAATATTCAATGTGATAGCCGTCATTCATGAGAATGTCCGTCAGACGTTGCACATTGAGAAATTATATGATAAAGCTTACAATGCTTTATCTTTTAACGATATGATTGATTATGATTTTATGTCATGATTTTCTTTTTAGAACGATTAACGATAGTAGTAAGAAAAAAATAATAATTTAAATACTCGCTGATATCTGAAATCAGGTTCAACGCTTAAAATTCATATTATAATCAGCCTTTGCAATATGGCGCAATTTGAGAAAACGAACCTTTTTCAAATGTAAAAGGTTACTGCAAATTCAGCGCCATCTGATGGGGAAAATGTAACTAATATTTTTTTTTCTAACACACACACACACACATATATATGTATATAGTGTATTTCTTTCCTTTTTCTGTGACTTTTAGATCGCCCAGTATATAATACGAAATATTTCAGAAAATTGTAACTTTTATTTTAATTTAACCTACATTTATTTTTCAAGTTATACATACAATATTTTAAAAGTTAGAAATATAACTGAAAAATATGTATTATATTATTAATAAATTTTTAAATACTGTTTAAAAAAAAATTTCCTGGTCATATTTATTTCAATATTTCATGCTTTTTAGTCAAATTTTTGTTGATATTATATCTCTGAAGAACATATACCACTCTAAACTAAATTAATAAAAATGTTAGATGTCATTTCCGAATAGAGATTATGTCGTTCCGTTTTCACATATCCATCCAAGAATTTGTTAAAATCGAACTGGGGATTTACCGAACCGTACAGGAACGCTTCAACGCTAAACCAAAGACCAATAATGTTACATACTGTAAAGTTCTCATATTATACTGTCAGTAAAATGACGCCGACACAGATGATTAATTTTTTTTTTTTTTTTTAAATCTTTGTATTCCACGCAGTAAATAGGTCTTTAATTCTGACGGAAGTACTATTGCTTAAAAACTGCTATAAAAGCTCGGAATTAATGAAGTTTTAAATCCTAAATTTATATTAACGATAAAATAAAATAACGTTTGTCTGTAATTTTGCTTTTTTTATGAGTATACTAGCTGTACCTTGCCACGCTTTGCTGTGGCACAAGTTGCATGGATGAGAAATGAGGAACGAAACAAAGCATACGTTTCATAGAAGTTTAATTTTGCGGGTATACAATGTGGGTATACATTCTTGTGGGTATACAATACATTTTGATATTCCATTGTCTGCGTAGATATAAAGGCTATCTGGTTTGCCGACACGGGAACACGCAACGACAGTTGCCCGTGCGAGAAGCAATCCAGTCAAAACCACACATTTATAAAAATTGACCTTGAGATTTATCGATTGTGACTGCAAACGCCGATCGAATTGGGAATTGCAACATTTTTAATTTAAATGGTACATCGATCGGGATCATGGGAATTCGAGGAATGAAAACATCTCACCTTTGAAAAGCCCATTTAAAATCGTTGCTTCCACTACGTTGTTCATTAATTTCTTAACTGCGAGTCGCGTGTCGTTGCAGAGTTTGGGTTGATTAATATTCCGCAACATGATAATTAGCAGACCTATTTTCAATTTTAATATGTGTGGCGGCATCCCTGGCAGATTAAGTGAATTCAAAAATTCAGTAGGATAATTAGCTACTTCACCTGCTTCTACAACGGTGTCTACCGACTTATATGTAATTTCCTCACTTTGAATACTGGTTTGAATAACATTAAGTTGATAGTTGACCAAAACAAATTCATGGCATTTCAGGAAAGCATTTATTTTGTTGATAGAGCATACACATTTTCTTTTCTTACGATGTTAACATTACTGACGTAAAGAGAAACAGTTGAGAAGTATTTACATTCAAAGATAGGTATAGTCCGAGATACGAAAGTTTGAGAAAAAAATAATTGCGACGCGAAATCACAAAGCTTAACAGGCGAAGAATCCGACTACATAAACATTAATCGCAACAGAACATTTCGGAGCAGAAATGGGAAAGTTATTACCTTTTCTAAAAACTAAAAAAATTTTACATTTGCCATTCATCGAAAATCAAATATTTTTAACTATCGGGTCCTCATACATTCACAAAAATTAAAAATTTAAACATCAAAACATTATTTTTCTTTTTCTTTTTTTACTGAGCACGCGCTGTAATGTAAAATTCATCGAAATCAAACATTTTTAACTACCGCGTGTTCATACATTCACAAAAATAAAAAAGTGAAACATCAACATTATTTTCTTTTTCATTTTTTACTGAGCACGCGCTGTATAAAATAAATGGTAAACATAAATCAAATTTGCAGTGTCAGTTTTGCTGGTACACTGCTGACCGTTAAAAAAGCTGTTTTCTCGCGGTCGCGGGTATGTTACTAACGTGAAAAAAAGATAAAAGCAATCTTTGAAGCGGGTTGTATATCGTGTCAAAATTTGAGCTCAATCAGTGCAGAACATTTTGAGTTTTTGAAACGTACACAAACCAACTTAACAATTTTATAGACATAGATTGTGACATCTCAGCCCTCAATCCTTTCTTCAGAATAAACGCTTGAGGTTTACGGATGCTGTATTGTTTAGTTGAACAAAAAACTGCATTTTTCGGATCTCCTATTCGTTGATAGCCGATTGCACTATTCAGTGAGGAGACGGCGCTGATGAGACTAAAAACATGCGTCTTCAGGTTATTTATTTATTATTTTTATTTATTTATTAATTTTTTTAAGTCGCATGAGTGACATGTAAAGTTACTATGTTTGTGAATAACTATATACCAATACAAAAAAAGTTTTATTATTATTATTATTATTATTTTCTTAAAGCAGATTTGTTTCATTCTTCTTACTATTGAACTTTAAGTTGTGCCCAATTATTACTTGATGGATGACACTCTGTCTACGATATTGCAGTATCGGTACTTAAAACTAGTACGAGCGTGAACTTTTTAGTAAAAATAATTTTGATAAAATAAGTAGGTAATTTTTCTCATTATTTTGCAAGAGCCTCCGTTACCGAGAAGATAAATACATGTCCATCTAACTGCATAGTTTGTAGATCCCAAGTTGCGTGGTTTAAATTTAGAATGTTCCCTTGCTATTATTTCCTGTTCTTCACCTTAAATTCGTAAATGAATTTCCATCTAAATGAAGACTTACAAACGGAATATGTAGCCAAGAAATAAATTTTTAAGCATAAATTTTTAATAGAATAATTTCAATGATATATTTGATGTTACGTATCATTCCTACAATCGCACCAAAACTTTTCTAAAACCTAGATTCGAGTTGAACGGAAAATTGTTTTGAATTAAGTAATAATAAAAAAAAAAAAAAAAATCTTCAAATGCTTTAATAACTTTTGATATTCTGTAGTCAGTCGTGAAAATATAAAAATGCAGAAAGGGGATAATGTCTGTATATTTAAATGGAAAATAATGATGTTAAACACATATTTGTATAACTAGCAGATTTTGCTCGCTCCGCTGACCAATATATTTAAACAAATTCTCAAAATTTAATAAAATCTTAAAAAAAAAAAAAAAAAAAAATATCACTGAAATCAACCGAAATTTAAGTTAAAATTCCCGCTGCATTCGGTAGTGATTTTCCAGCTTTTTACTCTCCCCTCTCCCGTGAGTAAGTTAAAAGTTTCGTGAAATTGTCAAGATACGGGACAATTAAATATTGACAATCGGACTTCCATCGGATGGATGGATGAATGGGTTTTTACGTCGCACTAGTGCTGCGCAGATGGGCAATTCGGACTTCCATAGGAAAAATAACCATCTAGTTTCTTCATTCTGACTCCATGGTACAGAATCCGTAATGATCGCCACGGCTTTATTTCATCTGAATTCCATTCCTCCAACGCAAGCCGCAACTACAGTGAATCCCTAAATGGTTCTTCAACAGAATTCCCCAGAGGGCGCATTGCGTCAGTATGCAAATACAAGTACTTGGAAGAAGTATAAATACTTCAGGCAGACTGTGAAGGGTCGCTTGCGTGCTTCCTAGCTTGCCTCCTTCGGTTCATGGGTTTCGTAGCCTGCAGAAGAAGAACATTCTGAGGCTAATATTCTTTTCCAGTTTTTTTTCAGAAGGAATTGAAAGCACTAAGCTGGTGCAAAAGCTGCATGTGTTTTGTAAAAATGCCGTAATGGCTTTTTCTTTTTCTGTTTTTATTTAAACAAAATTTTCATTTTAGTTTTAATAAACTAAATTTATTTTAATTTTGATTCTGTTTTATTTCCCTTACCATATGTGTGTAAATTATCTTATTTATAGATCCAACTTAATTTGAATTTCTGAAAGGATTTAAAGTTTATGAATAAGGTTAAGTTATTCAAATTCTAACCTAAATGTTTTTCTTTTTCAAAGCTCTTCTAGATTTAAATTAAGCATAGCTAAAAACAGTGACCACGCTTCACTGTTACTGGATCTCTGCTAATTAATATATTTTATTGGATTATAAGATTAATGTTAACCCATAATCCAACAGAAATTCCACCAACGTTCGTACTGCGCACACTTAATCAACACCCACACACCAAAATTCGCCCTTCTAAGTTAATTTAAAGCAAATTTAAGCTCGAAATCGTTACTTCTCCCCACCCCCGACCCCGCACGAAGGGAACAGGAAATTTCGCAAAATTTCTTTATTGTGTGTGTTGCACAGCACATAAGCAACTGACACATAAAAAATCACCTTCCTGAGAATAATTTGGAGCAGAATTATGCTTGAAAACGTGTTGTTAACCCCCGCTCTTAAAGGTGGGGAATTTGGCAAAATCTCTTTATACTACGTGTTGGATATCTATAACCGACCCACACATCAAAAGTCGCTTTTCTAAGCTAATTTGTAAGGTTGATACAATGGTAGGTCACCACAGTTTGAAAATTGTGCTTGATCCAGTGACGCTGGATCCAGTTGGAATAATCTTGCGTCAACATAGAGCTGCAACGGAGGAGGTAAGTTGCGGAGTGTAGGCGAATGCAAAGCGGCTTTAAAGTTTTGTTGAGATGGGAAGTCGATTGAATGGAGTATAAATAGGAAGGTAGTTTCATAGAGTGAGTGTTGTAGATGAGTTAGTGCTGATGCTCTATTAAACTATAGTTGGTGGCGTATTGATGAAGTTGTATTATTCTTCGAAAGGTGTAGACATTCGCTAGTGGAGTCCGGTGGTTTCATGTATATAGCAAAGTTATAGAGATAGAAAAGTTGAGTGTAAATCCGTCGGCCGCGGGAATCCAGTAGGTGAAATAGTGTCACATTCGTTTAGTGGTAAAGAAAGCAGCCTTCATTCCTCTTCTGTTATCTACTCTGGGTGAGAGCTTTTTATATTTTATCTAAATTATTTCTTATACTTAATTTCGAAAGTTACCTAAGTTTATAGCCATTGTGTTTTAATGGCCAGGTTTGCCCACTATTTATTCAGTTGAATAAAAGGTTATTTAGTTTTACTTCATTGTCTCGTGCTCTACTTTATCTATTTATTTATCTAATAGATTATTTAAAATGGAGTTTGCGTCAACGCAAACCTCACAAATTTTGAGCAGATTTAAGCTTGAAAACATGCTATTGCTCCTCCTTCCCTACGAGGGGGGGAAGGTAGAAAGTAATTTTGCAAAATCTCTTTATAATGTGTGCACTGGGCATGCATGATGAAATGACACATAGAAAAAAAAATCGTTTTCAAGAGATAATTTGGAGCAGATTTACTCTTTAAAACATGCTCCCCCATCCCCACCTTGAATGCGGTAAGGAGAAAATTTAACAAAATCCCATTATATTGCGTGTGCGGTACGCATAAACAACCCAAAAATAAAATTTAATCTTATTAAGGTAATTTGGAGCAACGTTACAATTCTACACTTGTTTAAATCCCCCAACCCCAAAAGGGAAAGGGGTGATTTCGTTAAATACCGTTAATAGGTGTCAAATACATATAAATGATTTACACACCAAAATTCATGACCGTAGCTCCTTCAGATTTCCCAGGACAAATTTAGCGTTAAAAGGGGGTCCCCCTCGTAATCCCCCCCCCCTTCCAAAAATCGAAAATCACAAAAAACAAAAACAGGAGTTTTGGAAATATCCTAAAGAAGACGCATGGCTGTTTCCAACATCCTTGAACCATTTTTGGAAGAGTTCTACTCAAAAATACATAATTTGCGAAATTTCACCCAAAAATCGAGTTTCCTTGTCCCCTTCTTAAAAAACGAAAATTCCAAAATCGCAGAATTTTTTGTTGTTATTGTTGTACTCAAGTCTAATCTCCCCATACGCAATTTATTTACTGTGAAGTAATTTGGAGCCAATTTATGCTTACAAACGTGTTTTTGCCTCCTGCCTCCTCAGGGGTGAATTTTGTAAAATACTTTTATTATAAGTGTCGAGTATCTATATATTAATAGGCGAACATAAAATTTATAGTCCCTTTTTAACATATTAATTATGGGAGTAGAGGGTTGAAAATGGTATCATTCGAAAGGTATGGTTAGCCGGAAGGTGCGAATACAAATATTATTTTCTTACGATGTCAAGAAGGTATTTAAAAATACATTTATTTTTTATGCATTTTCCCCCATTTTTTCCTTTCATACACATATTCCTTTACATTAAAAAATACCTAAAAGCGGAAAGTTGTTAAATCTGGCAATTTCATAAAACTCAAATAAAACCATAGACACAGTAATTTGTATAGCATCCTTATACGCAAGCGAAGTGATGACGTCACTGGCCGTCCGTGGAACCACAAAAAAGATTTCCTAAGGATTTGATTTATGAGAAATTATTTTTTTAAATTCTAATTTATTTATGATCTAATTTCTTTCTTTTTTGTTTTATGATTTATGTCAGCTGTAATTTAAAGAGATATTAGCCGTACAATAAATTTCATGTTTGTGTATTAATATGTAAATAATATATATTGTTTAATTTTTGAAACTTCAAATGTTCTTTGTTATCTGTCTTTTGGCAACAAAAAGTGACTTTATTTATTTATTTAAATATTTGGTTCTTTTATCTTTTGACTGACAAAAAATTAACAACAACTGTTAAAAAGGTGGATTTATTGCTAGCTTTTGCGTGTATAAGAAACAAGTAGAAGATACGGAAAAATTTTTGACTTCCGGTATTCGATGAATTTACACGTTTTGAGATTTCCTTGCACTTCAATTAACTGAAATTGACTACTTATTTTTGAAAAAGTGGACTAATTATTATTAATTCCTCTGCATATATAAGAAGAAAGTATAAGATTCAGAAAAATTTTAGATTTTCGGTTTTCGATAAAGTTACACATTTTGAAATTTCCTGAACTCAATTCGACCATTTTCGCAAAGTATCTTTCTTTTTTAGTTCAAACACTGTACTTTATGAACCAATGGAATTAATTTAACAGAATTTGATATTTGGTTGGACCTTGGTGTGACATAGTAGCGATTAGCTTTTGGGCTGTATCACCCAACAAGGGGGTTTTCACGTTGCGATTTTCTCTCATTTCAGGAAATGCTCAACATCTACAGAGAGAGATATACTAAGTAAAACTCTGCTGATTCGGTTAGAGTGCGTATCGGCTAACAATCGCTGTAGCTGTGTTGCAATTTAATTCCGTTAAGACAAGGCAATAACTTTGCTATGCCTTGCTTTGCAAAAAAAAAAGGTCGAGTTTCGACCACTGGGCGATACTAGTATATAATATTTCACGTACCAAAGTTTGTGACAGCAGCTCACATTGACTTTCCAAAATAAATTTAGCGCTAAAAGTGTGGTCCCGAAATTGTTCCCTTGTAGCAAACCCTCCCTAAAATCTAAAATCACAAAAAAAAACAGGTTTTGAAGTATCCTAAAGAAGTCGAACGGTTGGTTTCAACATTGTTGTAGAAGTTTTGGTAGAGTTCTATTCAAAAATTCGAATTTGTGAAATTCTTTTCTTTAAAAAGTCGAAAATTCCAAAATTGCAAAAAATGTTTTTTTTTTTTTTTTTTTTAACTTAAGTTTAGTCTCACCATGCATAATATCTTCATCGTGAAGTAATTTGTAGCCTAGTTATGCTTACAGTCGTGTTTTTTCCTCCTACCCCCCAGGTGCTGGGAAGGTAGGGGAATTTCGCTAAAGTCGATAGTTATAATTTTAAATTGGACAGAGAACTAAATTCCTGCTAAATGCCTTTGAATTTCGTCTAGTCGTTCTCACTTGATACCGGGCAAAAATAACCTTTCAGACATACAGACACAACGACACACACACGCACAGAAAATTTTCTAAAGTCATTTTTGGCATTCACATTACACTGGTTCTCAGAATTATTAGGACACCCGTTTTTCTATATTAACTAAACACTGAACGCTATTATTTAAATAAATATATTTTTTATTAATTTTAATTTCATTAATATGCTATATTTAAAATGTTTTATCGTTTTTCTATCTTAAAAAACATTAAATACCGTCAAAAAATGATTTTTCAGGTGTTCACAATTATAAGGACAGCTCGAATCTTACAAGGAAACATTCAAAAGGTGTCATCTTCAAAACGTATTGAAAAAAATATATGTGATTCTACTCTTCATAAAACACCAAAAAATGAAAAAATTATCGGCTGAAATTATTTACAGCGACCCCAAAAAATTATCAAAATTAAGCATATTTGGCGATTTCACACTGCTAGGCGATTGATTTTGAGTATTTGGTGCAAAAGCAAAACACGGTTCTGTTCGTACAGTCGGTAACAAAAGTGTCGGAACACTAGCAAAAATTCCTATATAAAAAAAGTATTCTTAACACAGTTTTGCTAAATAAATCCTTGTTGAATCCTGTTCTTAAACTGAGTAAGAGCAGGATTCGACAAGGATTTATTGAAAAAAAAAAAAAAAAAAAAAAAAAAAAAAACAGTACTAAGTGTACTTATTTTAATAGGAATTTTTGCTAGTGTTCGGACACTTTTGTTACCGACTGTACACGACAATCTCGTTGCTAGCAAACGTATCGCCTAACAGCGCTAAATCGCCAAATATGCTTAATTTTGATAATTTTTTGCGGGCGCTGTAATTAATTTCAGCAATATTTTTTTTCATTTTCTGTTTTTTATGAAGAGTAGAATCACATATATATTTTTTTCAATACTTTTTGAAGATGACACCTTTTTGAATGTTTCCTTGTTAGTATATTTTTTTTTCAGCTATTCTTTAAATTAAAATTTTATGGGGTCTCTTTTTAGGGAGAAACAGACAGACATTCTCTCTGGCATATATATATTTAATATTCATTTTCAATACCATTTCATACAGCATAGATGATATTCTGAATACATTTAAACTATTTCAAATTGCTTTCCACTTTTATGCACTTTTCTAATATGATAAGGTTTTTTCAACTTTTAGGCCACGGCAAAGGAAATAATACAAAAGTTTCTTTATTTCTGTTGCTCTAGAAGTAGAGCAAAAATGTAAATCTTGTTGAAAAAGAAAATTATTAACCCTCCCCCTCCACCCCTCTCTAAAATCTAACAAAAATCTGAGAATTCCACATTAAAAATTTGCGGATATTCTCTTGATGTTCATAATAATAGAAAAAATTGCTAAATTCATTCTGCCTTCAGTAGAAACAGCTTCCTAGAGCACCATATAGATCCACCTTTAAAATGCCTGATTCATATCAGCCTTTAAAAAATCATCTGCTCTGTCATTCGCTATCTTCAGATGGTGCCAGTGACTGTTAAAACCATTTGGTTAATCAAGAATAAAATGTTCTTCATCCGAAAATGCAACATTTTACCATTTCATATTGTCTTTATTAAACTTTAATGCATATGTTCTTTCCTCCATTAAATGCTTATTGATTATTACAGGGTTTTTATTCATTTTAACATATTATTAATTATTTTAAACATGCATAAATGTGGACTCCAACCTTTCGTTAAAAATTACGAGCAAATTCAGCAGCAGTCATTTTGTGTAGAACAGTAAGAGGAATTATGAGTCTTCGATCTCTGTAAAACAACTCTGATTTTGCATCAGATTCCTCCTATCGAACCAGCAGTTCAACGTTTGATCACATTTCCATCAGCAATTTTAGATCTTCGAATTTCATTAGAAATACGACAGATTGAAATCATCCCTCCACTTAAAAAACACATTTATCGTACTTCACTGCATGGACGTTGCTTTTTTTTAGAGGAATTATCAGTTAGGGGAGAGTTCCCCAAAACGGGATAGGCGGGCAAAACGGGATATTTAGCCTCGGATCTTGACTGGTGGTGCTACCTCGCGGGTGAAAGGCTAAACTGGTTCCCGACCGCCATGACAGCATTCTCAGTTGATCTCTCAACTGAGTGTTTCGCAAAGAAATATTTTTTCATAGTTTTGAAGTGAGATTTTTACTTACTTTGTACTTTTCTCGACTGCAGAACAACTATCCTTGTGCTTCTCCGTCCTTCGGAACAATTCCGGTAAGTACTGTGTTTTGTTCATAGCTCTTTTAACAACAATTTCATGCATTTAAATATTGCTAGTGAATGACGGTTCAGGGGTCAGCCATTTATGTTGTCAAAAGCATCACGGTCGGGCAAAACGGGACACTTTTGGGGTGCCCAAAACGGGATACAATTTTGATGTGTCCCGTTTTACCCGACCATTTCCATTAATGTTTTGGCAATGTGTTTAAGTTATTTTAATTGAAATAAGTAATGAATTAAAATATGTATAATTAATTACAACAATTTATTTTAATTTTAAATAATTATATTTTCGAAATAAAATAATTTACTTTACTTTTGGGGTACAAATAATTGGCCTGAGTTATGTACAAAATTTAGTTATAGGTTAAAACTGTAAGTCAGAAAAATGTTTTGACCAAAAATTTAAGTTTTAAATTCAAAAAAGGTGAGTTTTTTTTTTAAATCTTTTTTAGGGGGGCGGCTTATACAAAGATAAACCAGAAAACCACACGTTGTGCGCACTATAATATTATAAAAACATAAGCTAATCACAACTAAACTTTGACCATATTTTCTTTGGCAATTTTTAAAAAGCTAATAATTTATTTTGGTTTCAGAATACAAGATGCCTCGCAATTATCAGCGAACTTCATCTAGAAATAGCTGGGACGAGCAGAGCATGGCAGAGGCTGTTCGAGAAGTTTTAGAAGGGAGGATGGGTTTTCTGAAAGCTGCCCATTCATTTAATGTCCCCAAATCTACACTGGAGAGAAAAGTAAAAAAAGCTCGCTTAAATGCTTTGACACCTGAAGTGGCTGCTGTAAAAAAGCTGGGCAGGTTTGAAAACGTCTTTACTGCAGATCAGGAAAAAAAGCTAGCTCAACATGTACTGACATTAGAAGAAAGGCTCTTTGGAATTACCCTAACCGACTTGAGAATCCTAGCTTTTGAGTTAGCTGAAATTAACAATATTCAGCACTGTTTTAACACCGTTAAAAAAATGGCGGGTAAGCAATGGTTGTACAATTTTCTTGGAAGAAATAAAACCCTTAGTCTGAGAAACCCTGAAGCTACATCGATGGCTAGGGCAAAAGGTTTCAATCGCGTTGCCGTGAAAAAGTTTTGACCTATTGGCCTCTCTCTATGAAAAGTATAAGTTTGCTCCCAATGACCTTTACAATGTTGATGAGACTGGGATTCTCACAGTTCCTAACAAACCTTCTAAAGTTCTTGCATTGCGAGGTAAAAAGCAAGTGGGAAGTTTGACATCAGGTGAGCGAGGAGTCTTGGTCACAGTAGAAACCTGTGTAAGTGCTGCAGGGAATTACCTTCCTCCCATGTTTGTCTTCCCAGGCAAAGGGAAACCCAAGGCTAATGGATGATACTCCACCAGGCTCTTTCGCGGCATACAACAAGACAGGCTGGATAAACAAGGAATCGTTCACTGTCTGGTTCAAGAAATTCGTTCAGATAGCAAATCCTTCCCATGAAAGACCTATTCTACTGTTGATTGATGGTCACTGCAGCCACGCTAAAAGTATCGAACTAATAAATCTGGCAAGAGAAAAATTGTTATCATGTTGACTTTCCCTCACCACACTACTCATCGGCTTCAGCCATTAGATGTTACAGTTTATGTCTCCATTGAGCACCTTCTACGAGCAAGAAGTTTGCAAGTGGATGTTCAACCATCCAGGCAGAGGGATTACTATCTACGAAGTAGGAAAGATGTTCAATGCAGCATTTTAACGAGCAGCTCTTGTCCAAAGTGCTGTGAATGGGTTCAGGAAAACAGGCATTTTTCCATATAACCCAGATGTCTTTCCTGAATATCTCTTCGCTCCTTCTCTTCCAACAGATCACCCATTGCCGGATGCTCAGAACAGGACGTCCCAACAACCATTAAATCTGCAACAAAACGAGGCCAGATCCGAAGGATCTTCAAGTTCAGTCATAGCATCTAAGAGTTTGCAGTCATCACAACCACTAGAGACAGTATTGAATGAATCACCTAGTGATGGGGACACCGATAACACTAGCACAAACGCAGGACTTATCCAACCGTCCACTTCAACAGGAAACAAAGGACTTGGGCTATACTATCGTCTTTCACTGCCATTTTCTATATCCCCCAAAGAAATTTTACCTCCACCACGAGTGATTGGACCAAGACCTCAAAATAAACATGATAGGACAAGAGGGAAAACAGCAATTACAACAGGAAGCCCATATAAACTTGAGTTGAAAGAATAAGAGTGTGAAAAAAAAGAACGAGAAAGCTGAAAAAAAGGGCTGCCAAAACAAATCTCTTGAATGTTCCGAAGAGAAAACAAACGAGGCGTGAAAGAAAACCAAGTGGAGATGCAAAACAGGCAGATAAAGTTAAAAAATGTTACTCTGAACCTGAAAAAAAACCACAATCATCATTTGCAAAAATCGAAGAAAATGGACCTAACATAAGAAAACCTAAAAAAAAAAAAATCATCAGTTAGCCAAAGGTTGGACGTCGTCGTCTTCAGAAGATGAAGCATGAATTTTCTGCAACGCTCTGTATCTTGAATCGAAATCTGGAGAAGGCTGGATACAATGCTCGAGCTGCCAGGGATGGGTCCACGAAGCCTGTTCCAGAGCAGAAGAAGAAGACGACACATTTTTATGCGATTTCAGTGTTATGTAATTTTTTTAATTTACAATTAAAAAGTTTCTTCCTATAAAAACGTAGCCTATTTTTGTTCTAAAAACTAAATCAAAAGTAAAATCAGCAAAAACGTAATAACACAAAAATCCCTATCCCTTTTTACCCACCTTTGGTAGGGTAAAACGGGATCGTTTAAGACTTTGTGAAACCAGTATTTTTCACATAAATATTATTGAACAAATGTGACAAAGGTATTTTAAGTAGTTGAAAAGGTGTATACTTTTAAATGAAGTCTAGCTTTGGAATGTACCTTGTACACAATAAGAAATAAAGCGAAGAATAGATAAGCTATCCCGTTTTGGGGTACTTTCCCCTACGTCCGTCCAAGAAAAATTGAACTCTTATATATGAATTAATCTTGCCCAGTAGTTACAAATTCGCATGTCAACTATAATTTATCCGCTAGTAAGTTAAAAAAAACGAAAACAAAATCTTGATTGTCCCTATAATTATGAACATCTAAAAACGTGGAGGAAAAAATAATTTGCATTATTTTTTATTAATTTTGTTTCATATTAAAAAATAAAAATACAGCAGTTTTGGTACTTAGAATGCTAGACATAAACCCCGCGACAAAAAGATAGGTACAAAAGGTTTTTTTCTTTGATTTTCATAAAATAGCATTATCTAAATTTTGCTTATCATTTATTATTATCATAAAATAACACTATTCCCGGACTAATTTTTGTTTTTCGACTAATTTAGAAAAAAAATTTTAATTTAAAACTACACACCGCGACAAAAAGATAGGAAGAAAGGTTTTTTTTTTTTTTTTTTTTTTTTTAATATTATTATTTTGAATATGAATATTTTGAATATGATTGAAATATTTAATATGTTTTTGATATGATAATATTTTGTTATGATAATAAATGATCAGCACAATTTAGATAATGTTATTTTTTGAAAAATTTTAAAAAACCCTTTGTTCCTATCTTTTTGTAGCGGAGTGTAGTCTTAAATTAGAAAAAATTTTAGTCTTAAAATTTTTCTCAATTAGTCGTAAGACAAAAATTAATCCGGGATTAGTGTTATTTTATGATAATAATAAATGATAAACACAATTTTGATAATGTTATCTTATGAAAAATCAAAGAAAAAACCCTTTGTACCTAAATTTTTGTCGCGGGGTGTATTAAGTGCACTTAAGTGTTCACAATTATTTTTACATTAGTTATTTCAAAACATAAGGTGTCCTTATAAGTATGAGAAGGAATGTATGTGAAAAAGGAAGCTATCGCAAAATTAGTTTTAATTCTGAGTAATTTGCAGACAAAAGTCTCATTTTATTAACATACATAGAGTAGTTAAATTAAATTTATAAAAGTACCCTTTATATATTGAAAATATAAAATACAATTATTTTTCAGTCCCTTATTTGTAACATCTAACATTACAAGTAGTATTTATTACAAAATATATAAGAAAAAATTTTGAGAGGTAATTAATGTAAATATTTATTATCTACATAAACAGAAATGATAGTTGAAAAAGTTTTAATAAGGATTTTGCTTAATAGAATTTTTGAAATTTTTCAATAACCTAAATACGTGGAATTCTATTCTCTAAGATGAAAGTTAAAAAAAAAAAAAAAAATATTAATTTCTAATTTTTTTTTTTTTTTTTTATCGGAGATGGCAGGTACTAATCCTAGATAATGCTTTTATTATTATATGTACTATTTTTTCTTTCACCTTAATCATCTTTTATGAAAATATGGATTATACTGATCTTAATAAAAGAATGTTAAATTTTTAATTATGTCCAAAATTAATGTCACGTTTTATGGCGTTATATTATCGCACTGAATAGCTAATATTTGTTATTTAATATGTATCATAGCTTAATTTTTTTTATGTTAATTTTATGTATTTTTTAACATATTCAATAATTTGCAGTTCTTTTTATCCCTATAGATTAAATATTTTGCTTCTGTGTTCAGTAAAATGCTATTGTAACAAAAATACCGGTGCATTTTATTTTACCCAGTATTGAAAATAATACCAAATTTAAAAGTAAAAAAACTGATTTATTTTAGTTTTATTCTCGTTAAATTCAGATCCAATTATTTATTTTATTTTATATTATTGTTACTTTGGTTTAAATAAAATTATCTAATTTAATTTAGACCTAATAACATTTTTGAACCTTCTAAGATTTTTGATTAAAATTTGAGAAGCAAACATTCAAACCACATTTTCTCCTTCGGATATAATTTTTAACACAAAAAAATAATAAATTAAAAAATTACTAATCTTAAAACCTAATTACCGTTTGTTTATTTCTATTACTAGTAAATAATAAGATATGTAAACATATTTAGGAAGATTTGTAGACATTCTATTTTATGCTAAGTTTAAAGAAAAATCATTAACTTATTTTTTTATATATTGGAAAAAAACATGGTTTAAATGTTTGGTCCCCATTAAAAAAAAAAAAAAAAAAAAAAAAAAGTCAAGATAAATAAGTATTAGTTAATTTAAATTTTTTTAAAATACCCAATAACAGACATTTAAAAGAGCTTTACTTTATTAAATATGATTTGCTACATATCTTATCCATAATAAGAGAATAATAAGGAATCAAATAAATAAATAAATAAATATATATATATATATATATATATATATATATATATATATATATATATATATATATATATATATATATATATATATTTATATATATATACATATACTAGCTGACCCCAGTGTTGGGCATCAATCGATTAAATTTTCAATCAACTAATTAGTTGACTAAAAATTTAATCACGATTAATTTAATCACAACTAACGGTTATTCATTTGCTGCAACTAAAAATTCAATCGCGATTAAATTAATCGAAAAACAGACGACTAACCGTTAGTTGTGATTAAATTAATCGTGATTAAATCAATCGTGATTAATATTTCAGTCATTTGCTGCAACTAAAAATTCAATCATGATTAAATTATTCGAGAAGCAGACAACTAACCGTTATTCACGATTAAATTATTCATGATTAAATCAATCGTGATTAATATATTAGTTGAAGCAAATGATTAACTGTTAATCATGAGTAAATTAATCATGATTAAATTAATCGTGATTGAATTGTAGTTGTATCCATAGCTGATATCCCCCCCCCCTTTCTTTGAAGATCAAATGATGCCGCTAAATTTTTTATAGCAATTTTAAGTAACGGTTTTTAAAAACTTTCCAACAAGGTTGAAAAATGTTAATCACTTCGGTTTGTCTGCCTGTCCGCGCTCTAGCTCTAACTCCAGTAAATATTTATGAAATTTCTTGAAACTGATATATGTTATTCAAATTCACTATCGAATGTTCCCTATTGAAAGTGGAGTATATACCTCTACTGCTCTGTGTACAGGGACACCCGAAAGTATTCCAATAAGCATTGTAATCTATGGGAGGTATTTCTATAAAGCATATTTTAATACTTTTACTGTACACAAATCTTAATGAAATTGAAATATGTCATTCAAGATTAATATTGGATGTTTCTTATGTAAAATGGAGTAAATATCAGCACTGTTTTGTTTACAGGGATACTCGAAAGTATTCCAATGCATTGCGTTCTATGAGAGGTATTTCTATAAACCAAATTTTAATTGCCGAAACGTCAGTGGAGGCTGTTGAGACGGTTTTGGGCTCTGTCTGTGTGTCTGTCTGTCTGTCGCGCGATAGCGGCCGCAAAAATGGTGCTATTGACTTGAAATTTGGTACACATGTTCATTAGCCCCACGAAATCAGCTGTATAGTTTTTGGTATGTATTACATTTGTAGTTCGTATACAGGGACACGCCAAAATTTTTCTTATCATTACGGCCTATGGGAGAAATTTGTAAGTATCGCGATAGCGGCCACAAAAATCACGCTATTGACTTGCAATTTGGTACACGTGCTCATGAGCCCAACGGAATCAGTTGTATAGTTTTAGGTGTGTATTCCATTTGTAGTTCGTGTACAGGGACACGCCAAAGATTTTCTATCATTATGGCCTATGGGAAGAATCTGTGTGTACCGCGATAGCCACCTCAAAAATCAAACTATTGACTTCCAATTTTTGCCGAAACGTCAATGGAGGCCCTCTGTTGAGACTCAAAAGGATTTTGGGTTCCGTCTGTCCGTATGTCTGTCTGTCTGTCGTGCGATAGCGGCCGAAAAAATCATGCTACATACTTGAAATTTTGTACACATGTTTATGATCCCCACGAAATTAGCTGTATAGTTTTGGGTGTGCATTCCATTTGTAGTTCGTGTACAGGGACACGCCAAAGTTTTTGAAGTGAAAACTTCTTTAGGCGCGTTGAGCACTTCTGGGTGAACAAAAATCATTGAACTCCCGTCATCGTCAGCTAACGCTTTCCATTTGAAGTGAAAACTTTTGGGTGAACAAAAATCATTGAATTCGCGTCATCGTCAGCAAACGCTTTCCATCCTTGTATGATACAAATAATGTATCATACAATTAACTTGCTAATGTGAAGTGTTAACAATTATATACTGTATATTGTTTTAAAATCTGGTGCGGCTCAACACGACTTCTCTCATCTCCGGACACTGTCTCTATTGCAGTTAGACCTCACAAAACCGTGAGAAAGCCCAAAGCTGCCATTTTTCTCACGTTTTTACAATCTGGTGCGGCTCTACACGACTTCTCACATCTCCGGACACTGTCTCTTAAAGATTGCAGCCGAAAACGTTGCAGTTAGACCTCACAGAACCGTGATAAAGATCAAAGCCTCCATTTTGCTCACGTTTTTACAGTCTGGTGCGACTCTGCACGACTTCTCTCATCTCCGGACACTGTCTCTTAAAGATTGCAGCCGAAAACGTTGCAGTTAGACCTCACAGAACCGTGATAAAGATCAAAGCCTCCATTTTGCTCACGTTTTTACAGTCTGGTGCGGCTCTGCACGACTTCTCTCCTCTCCGGACACTGTCTCTATTCCAGTTAGACCTCACAAAACTGTGAGAAAGGCCAAAGCCACAATTTTTCTCACGTTTTTACAATCTGGTGCGGTTCTACACGACTTTTCTCATCTCCGGACACTGTCTCTTAAAGATTGCAGCCGGAAACGTTCCAGTTAGACCTCACAAAACCGTGAGAAAACCCAAAGCCGCCATTTTTCTCACGTTTTTACAATCTGGTGCGGCTCTACCCGACTTTTCTCATCTCCGGACACTGTCTCTATTCCAGTTAGACCTCACAAAACCGTGAGAAAGGCCAAAGCCGCCATTTTTCTCACGTTTTTACAATCTGGTGCGGCTTTACACGACTTCTCTCATCTCCGGACACTGTCTCTTAAAGATTGCAGCCGGAAACGTTGCAGATAGACCTCACAAAATCGTGAGAAAGGCCAAAGCCGCCATTTTTCTCACGTTTTTACAATCTGGTGCGGCTCTACACGAATTCTCTCATCTCCGGACACTGTCTCTATTGCAGTTAGACCTCACAAAACCGTGAGAAAGGCCAAAGCCACCATTTTTCTCACATTTTTACAATCTGGTGCGGCTCTACACGACTTCTCTCATCTCCGGACACTGTCTCTTAAAGATTGCAGCCGGAAACGTTGCAGTTAGACCTCACAAAACCGTGAGAAAGGCCAAAGCCGCCATTTTTCTCACATTTTTACAATCTGGTGCGGCTCTACACGACTTCTCTCATCTCCGGACACTGTCTCTATTGCAATTAGCGCATTAAATAAAATTGTAATATAATTTTTGGAGTAGTAGTTTATATTAATGAATAAAAAAACACTTCATTTAACAGTATTTCCTACACAATAAAATATTTCCTGACAATTCAAGAAATACACACGTAATTGTTCACGTTTTCACTTCTGTCGGCACTCCCAAAGTGCAACTGTTTTTTTTTTTTTTTTATCATTACGGCCTATGTGAAGAATTTGTATGTACCGCGATAGCGGCCCCCCAATTAACGCTATTGACTTGCAATTTGGTACACATATTTATGAGGCCAACGGAATTAGCTGTATAGTGTTAGGTGTGTATTCCATTTGTCGTTCGTGTACAGGGAGACGCCAAAGTTTTTTATTATTTTTACGGCCTATGGAAAGATTTTGTATGTACCGCAATAGCGGCCGCAAAAACCCTTCGGTTGACTTGCAAATTGGCGCACACGTTCCATCTTTGCATGTAAGTAGCTGTATAATTTTTATTGCTATATTTTTTATAAACTGTGTACAGGGAAACGCCAAAATTCTTAACATTACGGCGTATGGGGTGAATTTCGTTTAAATGCATTTTAATACCATTACTTTGCAATGAAGAAAATGAAACTAGCGTACGTGAGTAAGATGCTTAAACTTATGTTGTTTGAAGAAAATATGTGCTCTTAAGCTTTCTAATTAATGTACAGGATCTTACAAAAGTGTTCGGACAATGTCACATAGTCATCCAAACGATGTTAAATTTGGAACAATTATTTATTTTAAACGCAAAATAAGCTGAATAGTTTTTACTTGTGTATACAATGTTTATGGTTAGTTTACAAAGACACACGAAAGAATTTCGTAACATTAGAGGCTATGGACAAACTTTTAATTTAAGCGCGCACTTTCATGCGTTTATGCTGAATTGAACTTATTATAATAAAGTTAACATACATTATAAAGATGCTTAAAATCATTTTTACTCTTTAAAAAGGTTGTGTATAGACTAAATAATTTAGAGGACCACACAAAGTAATTCCGAGTATGTACTGTAATCATTCAAATGATGTCAAATTAGTTTGAAAAATTAATGAGTTATAATTAATTAGGTTTATTCTTATTATTGGCGTTTATAATGACTGTGGCTACTTTTCCGGGATACATAAGGGAATTTCGTACTATTACGGTCTATAGTCGGTATTTCTTATAAGTGTATTTTTAGAAGGTTACACCCCATCTAATACAATGAAATTTTATTAGAATTTTAAAAGTATGTTTTCCTGTTGAAAATTGTGGTCATAGAATTGATAATTAGTTTAAATGTTACGCAAAATATTTCCGATATGCTATGTAATTTTTTTTTGTATGAAATTTGATAGTTATGAAATTTGGTATTTATGAATTTCAGGGAAATAATACAAGACCGTCGTTTATTAAGAATACATATTGTTGCGTACTTGGGGGTTCGTAAGTTGTCCGAGAATGAAAGGCGAAACTTGCAAAAATTCAGTGATTTATTCACAGAAAGTTCTAGAAAAATACATGTCTATAAACCAAGTATAAGCTTCAATTCAACCAGTAAACATAGCTTAAACAACAGCCGTTAACAGTAAAACAACAGTACAAACTCTTTATCAATAACACATAAAGCAAGTTTCATTCAAAGAGGCTCAAAGCAAAGCAAGCATTTGACGAAACTGACACAGATCTGAGATTGACCGCCTTGGCGAAAATAATGCTTCTTTTATACTTTTCTATCGAACACAGACTGTTCTGGAAAATTCTCGTACCACATCAGCCAATGAGATTAGAGCTTCCATATTTGGTATATCCCTAATAAGGATTTTCCCGCCAAGGTAGCCAAAAAAATCGCCAAAGAGGGAAACAATCACCGAATTTGGCGCCAAATCCATTTCTTCCCTTATTGGAGCTTTTTAATCCATTTTCAAAGAAAAATTAGGCTATTTTAACGCTAAAACGACTAGAAATGCACAAAATTAGCATTTTATCAGCTTACTAAACTTCTTTGAAAGAAATTATGCAAAAATAAATGCAATTATTTACAATTCCGTAACACTTTATATGATATACAAATAGAGATAAAGCAGGGGATTGAGGGGGGCGGCAGCCCCCCTCTGTAATGTATGTGATTATGGTAAGAAGTCGATCGAATCAATATATACTATTATATAATAAGGAATAAATAAAAATGGCCTATTGAATAATGTCTGATGCAAATAGGACGTTGAGGCTCCTGATCTGCAGATCCACTAGTAACTTTACTTTGCATAAAGCTTAATGAAATTGAAATATGTTATTTATATGCGCGAAAGAATGTTTTCTATAGATTATAGTATGATTAGCATTAGATTTACAGGGCCACACAAAAATATTCAGTTACATTATGAGACATTAGTAAAATTTGGTTGGAATTGCACGTTCGTTTACGTTAAGTATCTTTAACACTTTCTAACAATTTTTAAGTGTGAATTTTACTTCAGTTTGTGTATCTGTCTGTCTATTCGTCTGTTTGTCCGCGCTCTAATTGTCATAAATATTTATGAAATTTCTTGAAACTGATATATGTTATTCAAGTTTACTACTGGATGTTCCCTATTGAAAATGGAGTGAATACCTCTGCCTGTTTGCGTACAGGGACACCCGAAACTATTTCAAAGCATTGTGTCCTACGGGAGGTATTTCTATAAACCATATTTTAATACCTTTATTGAACACAAATTTTAATGAAATTGAAATATGTTATTCAAGTTCATAATTGGTTGTTTCCTATGTATATTGTTTAAATACCACCACTGGTTTGTGTACAGGAACACTCCAAAGCATTCCAAAGCCGTGTGTTCTGTGAGGTATTTCTATAAACCAAATTTTGATAACATTATTACAAAGCTTAATGAAATTGAAATATGTTATTCATAGGCACCATGGAATATAATATAATTAGCAATTGATTTACTGGGCTACACAAAAGCATTCAGTTACATTAAGAACTATTAATAAAAAATTGCTGGAACTGTACTTTCATTTACGTTAAGTGTTTTTAACACTTTCTAACTACTTTTAGGTGTGAATATGATTTCAACTTGTGTGTCTGTCTGTCCGATTGTTTATTTTTCTATCTGCCTGTCTCTCGCCCCCAGCAATACTTTTAGAAATTTTAAAAAATGTTATTTATTAGTCGAGTTCACTATGGAATGTTCCCTATTTAAAATGGCATTAATAGGTCGTGTACAACTAGTTTGTGTACTGGGTCAGGTTTGCGTTTTAGGTCAGACATTTTTAAAAATCATATTTAAATAACTTTCTACTGTAAAAATCATAAAGAAAGTTTATGCATTGTTAATATTCTAACATAATGTTTTGTATAGAATATGATATGATTACAGGACACTGCACTAAAATTTTCAGATACATTAATAGCTGCAATTATAATTTACCATGTGCTTTTTCTTTTGTGTTAAGCCTCGTATCTCTCGTAAGGTTTTAAATTTACATGATATTTGTTTGGGGGTTTTCATGTAAGTTGCTCAATACTTTTGGCTATTAAATTATACAAGAGAAATTTTTATAAAGCTTGTGCTTACGTAGTTGAAAATTATTTAGTAAAAGTGCTCGTAT
This sequence comes from Salticus scenicus, assembly GCA_963930645.1. Taxonomy (NCBI): domain Eukaryota; kingdom Metazoa; phylum Arthropoda; class Arachnida; order Araneae; family Salticidae; genus Salticus; species Salticus scenicus. The sequence goes on from OZ005653.1 coordinate 158,930,719, forward strand.
TTCATAAGATATTTAATATTTTTGCATTCTGATTGCTGTATGTGTGCCTAATGTAGCATACCATATTTCATAAAAATGGATTTCCACACTGCATCTAATGCCCTACGTGTTTTAATTAAAAAAGGAGAAATTGTTTTTGCGATTTTTTAAAGAAACCGTTATATCTTCATGAATATATGAGGTAACCTCTTAAAATTTATACATATAATGAAAATATCCTTAAATCATTTGCTACAACCAAAACGAGTTTAAAGCATTACCTTCTACAAGTAAATCCAAAACATTTTGGTTTTTGTTTATTTTTTTTACACTGGTGCACTTTTCCTCTTCAGGACACAAATTTTGCTGAAAAATGCGAGGTATAACATGTTCTTTACACAACCGCAGTTTCAAGATGATTCCTATAGAATTCTTCTAGATATTTGACAAAATTTCTTAATTCGAAAGTACCCAAATACTTATTGGTAGGTTGCATATCTCTTAAATAGAGGTCTTTTGTTTTATAAATAGTTAATAGTTTACATGGTATTTTCGAAAATTCAAAAAAGAAAATTATAAAAATTGAAATTAAAAACTATTAGGTGCTCAATTTTCGATACTTTTCTTTATTTTAAAAATACTTAAAATGAAGTTTAAACTGAAATTTCTTTTCAGTTTACGTAAGTCTACTGAAAATGCATAAAATAATATTTCTTAAAAATATTACTGAGAACATATTAGCTACATCAACCGTTTACATAATTATTTATGTAATGAATTTATTTTGCGTTTGTGCATATTCCTGAATGAAAATCTGATTCGAGTTTTGTCTTCCTGACTAGAAAACTAAAATAACAAAAACGATGTATAATTTGAAGATATATTAGTAAATGAGAATTTATCGTCTGCATCCTTTAAGAGACAGTGTCCGGAGATGAGAGAAGTCGTGTAAAGCACAAACCAGATTGTAAAAACGAGAGAAAAATGGCGGCTTTGGCCTTTCTCACGGTTTTGTGAGGTCTAACTGCAATAGAGACAGTGTCCGAAGTGAGAGAAATCGTGTAGAGCTGCACAGATTGTAAAAACGTGAGAAAAATGGCGGTTTTGGCCTTTCTCACGGTTTTGTGAGGTCTAACTGCAACGTTTCCGGCTGCAATCTTTAAGAGACAGTGTCCGGAGATGAAAGAAGTCGTGTAGAGTCGCACCAGATTGTAAAAGCGTGAGAAGAATGGCGGCTTTGCCCTTTCTCACGGTTCTGTGAGGTCTAACTGCAACGTTTCCGGCTGCAATCTTTAAGAGACAGTGGCTGGAGATGAGAGAAGTCGTGTAGAGCCGCACATGATTCTAAAAACGTGAGAAAAATGGCGGCTTTGGGCTTTCTCGCGGTTTTGTGAGGTCTAACTGCAACGTTTCCGGCTGCAATCTTTAAGAGACAGTGGCCGGAGATGAAAGAAGTCGTGTAAAGACGCACCAGATTGTAAAAACATGAGAAAAATGGCGGCTTTGGCCTTTCTAACGGTTTGGTGAGGTCCAACTGGAATAGAGAGGCAGTGTCCGGAGATGAGAGAAGTCGTGTAGAGCCGCACCAGATTGTAAAAACGTGAGAAAAATGGCGGCTTTGGGCTTTCTGGTGGTTTTTTGAGGTCTAACTGCAATACAGACAAGAGACAAAGTCCGAAGATGAGAGAAGTCGTGTAGAGCCGCACGAGATTCTAAAAACGTGAAAAAAATGGCGGCTTTGGGCTTTCTCGCGGTTTTGTGAGGTCTAACTGCAACGTTTCCGGCTGCAATCTATAAGAGACAGTGGCCGGAGATGAGAGAAGTCGTGTAAAGACGCACCAGATATTAAACACGTGAGAAAAATGGCGGCTTTGGCCTTTCTCACGGTTTTGTGAGGTCTAACGGCAATAGAGACAGTGTCCGAAGTGAGAGAAATCGTGTAGAGCTACACAGATTGTAAAAACGTGAGAAAAATGGCGGCTTTGGCCTTTCTCACGGTTTTGTGAGGTCTAACTGCAATGTTTCCGGCTGCAATTTTTAAGAGACAGTGTCCGGCGATGAGAGATGTCGTGTAGAGTAGCAGCAGATTGTAAATACGTGAGAAAAATGGCGGCTTTGGCCTTTCTCACGGTTTTGTGAGGTCTAACTGGAATAGAGACAGTGTCCTGAGATGAGAGAAGTCGTGTAGAGCCGCCACCAGATTATAAACACGTGAGAAAAATGGCGGCTTTGGCCTTTCTTACGGTTTTGTGAGGTCTAACTGGAATAGTGATAGTGTCTGGAGTGAAAGAAGTCGTGTAGAACCGCACGAAATTATAAAAACATGAGAAAAATGCATTCAAAAGATTGTTGAAAAAGCAACATAAAAAAATTCTCTAATATTGGTAGACTCACGTTTTTATCCGTAGGTCAAAAATTAATGCTAACCCGACTCGCACCCGTCGCAGAACGCTACCTGAATAATATACATCAGTTTCAGGTCATTCTAAAACTATGATAAGAAATCTGATGGAAAGATTGACAGTCATATAGACAGACCGAAATGTGAAGTCCTAAACACATTTAAATGATATTGAAAAATGTTTTACTGTGAATTCTTATTCTTTCTTATATAAAATTTATCATTAATTACTGATTTAATCGTTAGTCATAAAACTTTTGATTAATGATTGATTCAATCATTAGTCATAAATATACGATTAACGATTGATTTATTCGTTAGTCATAAAAAAATATGATTAATGATTAAATTATTCGTTAGTCGTAAAATCTACGATTAACGATTAATTTAATCTTCAATCAAGACATTTGCGATTAATGATTAAATTAATCGTTAATCAAAATATTTATGATTAACGATTAATTTAATCATTAGTCAAAATGTTTTTGATTAACGATTGAATTATTCATTAGTCAAAATATCTTTGATTAACGATTAATTTAATCATTAATCGTTAGTCATCCAGATGATTGAATTTTGCCCAACACTGGCTGACCCGACAAACGTTGTTTTGTCATATAAATTATTTCTAGAGAATATTTTGCTAGAAAAAAATAACTAACTTATTGTACGTGTGTAAAGATGTGGTATATAAGTGAAACAGGTATAGAGCGCTGTGAACGGTGACTGTGAATTCCTATTATAACGTAAAAGACATAATTACCGAAACTTTCGCTACTTGCTTCTTGCTACTTGGTACTTTCTACTTGCTACTTGTTATTTAAAACCTCCGCTGAATGTCGAACAGCACAAAATTTTATTTCATACGGCAAATATTTCAATTTATGAGATAATCTCTGATAGCAACGAATTTCACATGAAAATTCCGTCTCTTTTGAATAAGCTGTAACAATCTGGACCGATTTGATGAAAATTTTTATCAAAAAGTTATTACAATATCTAACATCATTACATGTACATTTATCACAATTCAATCAATCGATGCATGTGAGTATGTGTATAGTATGAGCGAAGTGAAAAAAAGAGTTCGTATTAAATAAAAACTTAAATTCGTTTTAATTAAAGGTGAAAAAGTTGAAACTCAATTTATTTTATAACAGGTATATTTTTTTAATCTACAAAAACTTAATTTATCGTAATGCTATTGGATGTACAATATTTTTGGTTAATCCTTGAGGAATATACACAAACAAATTCGAAGGTTTTCCAACAATGGAACACGCAACATATAATTGGCCGTGAGAAAAGCACGGATTTTCTAAATCTAAGCCACAAATTGGGACCCCTTTGGTGACTTCAAATATTTTAAGCCATTTTTGCGATCAATTGTGGAACTAAAGTTCTTGGCGAGAAGCGTCCGAGCTACTTCGGTGCCAAATTTCAAATTTTGCCAAAGGGATCCGATTCTAAAGGTGTTCCATACAAAAAATAAATAAATAAAATATCAGTGACATATACACACGCACAAAAGTATGGGAGCTCATTGGTGACTTTATATATTTTAAGCCATTTTTGCGATGAATTGAAATGGCTATCTCAATTGTGGAACTAAAGATCTTGGCGAGAAGCGTCCGAGCTGCCTCGGTGCCAAATTTTCCATACAAAAATTAAATAAGTAAAATATCAGTGACATGCACACGCACAAAAGTATGGAACCCCTTTGGTGACTTTAAATATTTTAAGCCATTTTTGCGATAAATTGAAATGGCTATCTCAATTGTGGAACTAAAGATATTGGCGAGAAGCGTCCGAGCTATTTCGGTGCCAAATTTCAAATTTTGCCAAAGGGTTCCGATATTAAAGGTGTTCCATTCAAAAAATAAATAAATAAAATATAATAAATTAGCTACACAAATAAATTTGTAGGTTAGGGTGGTTGTTAATCAACGCGCGTGTAAATTTGATAGAAAATTATATAAAATAATAGTCCAATTCCGCACTAAATTTGCAAAATGTATAGTTTTTTATGCACACTTCAAAACTCTTCAAACACTAATTACATCTTGATGTAATATTTCAATTAGGACTCACTCGTGAAATATACGCGCTGGCCATTTTCAAAATGGACGGCTAAATGAAGAACTGCTGGATCCCGTTCATGAATTGGGAAACCAAAGATACGCCAAACAGCTTCATTGGAGCTGACGTACCGGCCAATTTGGTAAAGTGTTATTTCATCGTTGTTATTCACCGGAGGAGCATTCACATTGGTATTTTCAACTCGAAATACAGCCATATCACTGCCTTTATTCACATACTTGCAAATGAATTTGATACTCTTCACTGAACTGCAGAACTCAACATTAATATGAGCATTGAATGTTTTGCTCAGCAGAGCGAATATGGGACCACCCAACGGTTATCAATGTCAATGTCTATGTTGTTGACATAGATGACCGCCATAGATGATAAGATTGTCCGCCATTATCGCGATTTCTTCGACGATATATTGGATATCCGTCAACATTTGTGATCGTATCGTTAGTGAAATTTTTCGGAAAACTTTTAGTACATTTTCCATCTGCACAAATAATAATGGCCTAAAACTTCATTTTTCATTTTAACATAAAATAACTCCGTCGGATATTGACGAATTTTTTAAAAGAATATACCATTTTAATCCTCAGGCTAAAAATATTGACTTTCAAAAAATATTTTAAACACGGTAAAAAATTCATTTTTCATTTCAACATTAAATAAATTCTGACATCGTGTTTACGATTCTAAAAATATTAACTTTGAAAAAATATTTCAAACACTTCGTAAGACGGTTAAAAATTCATTTTTCATTTCACCATTAAATAAATTCTGACATCGTGTTTATGGATAACTCACGCCATCTAGGTGGAAAATTTGTTGAAACAGTTGGTTAAAAATTAATTAAGAAAGAACTAATTAAGTTACAACTTTCATTTGTAAATCTAAACCATTCTCGAATCCATCTGAAGACACACAAAAAATTTCATTAAACTCGGTCCAGCCGTTTAGGAGGAGTTCAGTGACATACACACGCACAAAAGAAATATATATATAAAGATATGATTAAGTAAAAGAAGAAAATATATATATTAATAAACATTTTGCATTGAATATATTAAATCAATAATATTATTTCCATAATTGTTTTTATTCATATTCATTCCATTTAAAAATTATAAAATAATGTAATTTTTTTTTAATGATTGTAAATACTACATTAATTTATACAATCTTAATTTCCTATCATACTTTCTTTTTTCCGAAAAAAAAAAATATATATATATATACATCTTAACTTTACTTTTATTTATGCACCCAGATTTTAATTAATTTATTCATTTTCATTTTAATTTATTTATTTACTTATTTTTATTCAAATTTCTTTCCTTATTTATTTATTGTAGGAAGGTTGGCATAATATGACAAAACGTAGCTTTCTGTGAAAAGAACTTACAAAAATTTTATAAATGACATTGAATTATTATTATTATTGTTTTGCATTACATTGCATTTTTTAACCGACTTCAAAAAAGAAGGAAGGTCCTCAATTCAAACCGTATGTTTTTTTTTTTTTTTTTTTTTTTTTTTTTTGTTAGTTCATAACTTCTAAACGGATGCTCCGATTTTGATACTTTTTGTTTTGTTAAAAAGTCCCATTGTAATATATTTACGATCTAAAGAAAATACAGGGTGCCCAAAAAAAATCAGTCCCAACTCCTTTAACTGCTAAACGGCTGCAGCTATAGTGATAAAAATGGTATGTAAGTATAGCAAAATGGTCATGCAGTATAAGGTTAAACCGCTTGCAGCGCCACCTGGTGGAAAATAGCGGAGTTAGTATTCTTATCTCAAAAACGGTTCTAGAGAAAAAAGTGAATTACAAAGTTGAAAAATATCACCGATTTAGTACAAAAAGATACTTTAGACATTCATGCTAGCGTTCTTATCTCGGAAACGGTTCAAGACAGGGTGAAAAAGTGAATTATAAAATTACAGAGCACCATTGATTTAATACGAAAAGATAGTTTAGACATTGATGCTAAAAATACAATGCTAAAATTGTGCATTTGTTTGTTCGCAATTTCTTATATTATGCACACTTGAGCTTTCAAGATGGGAGAAACGTTAATTACGAAGTTGTAGAGCATCATCGATTTACTACGAAAAGACAGTTTTTAGATATTATTGCTAAAAATAGAACGCTTAAAACGTGCAGTTGTTTGTTCGCAATTTCCTACACTGTGCACACTTGAACTACGTTGCACAATTTGCAGCGTAGCGGATGACAGGTATACTCTGTAGCTCAAAGTACTGTTATTGTAAGCGGTCACATCGATTAGCGCAAAGTCGTTTTCAACCAACCTCAGAAAGGAGGGTGTGCTTAATTTGAGCTATGTGTTGTTGTTGGTGTTTGTAAGTTTATAACTTCGTAAGAGATGCTCTAATTAACCGACTTCAAAAAGGAGGAGGTTCTCAATTCAAAGCGTATGTTTTTTTTTTTTCCTTTTTGTTTGTTCGCTCATAACTTCATAACGGATCATCCGAGTTTGATACTTTTTGTTTTACTGTAAAGGTCTTGGTCTGAAATAGGTCCCATTGTAATATCTTTATAATCAAAAGAAAATACAAGGAGCCCAAAAAAGTCAGTTCCGACTCCTTTAACTGATGAACAGCTGCAGCTATAGTCATAAAAGTGGTATGTAGGTATAGTAAAGTGGACGTGTGCTACGCGTATTAACCGCCTATAACGCCACCTGGTGTAAAACAGTGGAGTTAGCGTTCCTATCTCAGAAACGTTTCAAGACAGAGGGAAAAAGTGAATTGTAAAATTGTAGAGCATCATCGATTTAGTACGAAAAGATAGTTTAGACATTAATGCTAAAACCATAACGCTTAAAACGTACATATGTTTGTTCACAATTTCCTATTTTGTGCACACTTGAACGACATTGCATATGTTGTACCGTAGCGGGTGACATTTATGCTATGTAAAATTCAAAGTATGGTTATTGTAAGCGGTCACATTGATTAACGCATAGACGTTTTAAACCGACTTCATAAAGGAAAAGGTTCTCAATGCAAACCATGTTTCTCATTGTTGTTGTTGTTGTTGTTGAAATTTGTTAACTTATAACTTCGTAAGAGATGATTTAATTTTAATACTTTTTTTTTTTTTTTTTTTTTTTTTTTTGTCGTAATGATCTTGGCCTGAAATAGGTTTCATTATGATTTCATTGAGATATAAACAAAATACAGGATACTCACAAAAGTCTGTTCTCACTCTAACTACTGAACGCATGCAGCTACACTGGTAAAAGCAGTATGTAAGTATCGATGTTGAAACTTCTGCCCGTTAGCTGCAGTGCATATTTTACTCTTTGTTTGACCTTTACGCTGCGCAATTTCCAGCGCAGCGGGTGACAAGTATTCATTGTGAAGTTCGATATATATGTCTAACAGAATTTTTGGTTACCAATACAGCGTATCCGTACTTTACATTTCTAAAGACTTTTTAATTTAACGTATGTTCATTCAATAGATAGTTTTTCGCTCATATCCGATAAAGGAAAGAAAAGTGACACAACTTAAAAATACAGCATTTGAGAAAAATCAACTTAAAAATAACTTGACTAGAATAAAACTGGCCCAACGGTCTCTCGAGTGGATAACTTTCTAGATGGAGATGTAACCTTTTTTGTTCACATTGGGTGCATTTCAAGTATTTTTCAGTGATACAAACAATTTTCTGAGTTATGTCACTTTTCTTGAAAGTTGTGATTTGTGAAACTGCCGTCGAACGTCTTCTGATGTTCTGCTATATGAATAAGTTTTCACTGAAAAGAGAAAAATAAAATCTTTTTGTAAAAAAATAGAACCAACTACTATTCAAACAACTAAAAAAAAAAAAAAAAAAAAAAAAAAAAATTGGTATTAAATGAAACTGTAAATTGCGCCTAAAATTATAAAATAATTTCCTTCGGCAAACAACCTATAACACTACAATTAATCATAACTTTTGAAGTCGGCGCAAAACTAAATAAAAATTGATAACTTTATTCAATACAAAAATCAAATCCTATTCAAAATACACATCTCACATTGTCACTTGCAAAACGCACCCGAAAACTACTTTGATTCAAGGAAACAAATAAGATTTCATAAGCAATAAAAGTTGGTGAAGATTCTGGTATCTGACGTCCTTGGTGAAAGAAAAATCGCAATGTTATCTGGGAAACATATTTAATTTATTTGGGATATCATGATTATTTTGATAAGGTATATTAAGAGCGTAATCAAGAATGTGAAACAATACTTCGTACAATATATATTATGAAAATATACATCTTGCGTGTATATTTTTGCATAAACTTTTGATCGCCAATCCCAAAAGCCACCAAGGATGATAGTTATCAAAGTTATACCAAATATCCAAAGGAAACTCTAACTTCGTAGAAACATAAGTACCGCATTGTGAAGAATGTTCATTGTTCTATGTAGATGCTACTAATGGACCAATTGTATACAGTGATAAAATAATAAAGGAAACATGAAAATGGATCATTCAAGACAAGAGCATTTGTTGCTACCGATCTAAAAACAAACCTTTAAAAACTAATTAAATTTTATTTAATTTTGCGCCGACTTCAAAAGTTATGATTAATTGTAGTGTTATAGGTTGTTTGGCGAAGGAAATTATTTTATAATTTTAGGCGCAATTTACAGTTTCATTTCATACTTTTTTTTTTTTTTTTAGTTGTTTGAATAGTAGTTGCTTTTTGGAATCGGTTCTATTTTTTTACCAAAAGATTTTATTGTTTATAATATGGAAGTCTATCCCGACTTCAAATTAGTCCAAACAGAATTATGCAAAGTTTTTATATCGTAGGGTTTATTTCAAACTAATATTGCTGTCACTGTATATTGATACTGTATAGTTAGAAAGATCTGGCGGATTTTTTATTGAATAATCACCAATAATTTTTATTTGGCCTGTTTGCCTAATCACTTCAAAAATTGATAGTCTATTATGTATGTGAAATACTTCTTGTCAAAATTATTGGTGATTTGCGAATGAAAAATCCGCCAGAACCTGCAACACTGGAAAGAACATTGAAATTACATGTGAACTGAACTTAAATTTATCGTGTAAAGTACTTAAAGTTTTATCCGTAAACAAAATTTTACTTTTTGCGTCTTTGTATAGTACCATGACCTTGCGTAGAAGTAATGAAATTCTGTTTTATGCAAACCTACAATTATTAAATTTCACTATCGCATATTCTCTATTGTAGATAGTATATTGTAGATAATAGAACTGCTTTGTTTACGGTGACTCACAAATTGGGGCGCATTTGTTTAAAGCATATTTTAATATTGTTGTATGGTATACAACATAACAAATTATTGTAGGGGAGACCGGAGTTAGATTGCATAAGAGGCTTGTCGGCACTCAGCTTTTTGCCACCGTGGACGCGCACAAACAAATTCAGTTTCCGTGAAAGCGACATGACAGAAAAATCTGTCTTTCATCACTTTTTCTGAGTGGCAAGTAAATATTTTAATCTTTTTTTTTTTTTTTTTTTTTTTTTTTTTTTTGTCTGGTTAATCAGTAGTTTAAATTCTGGTACTGCTTATGGCAGTTTTTGAAAGAGTGGTTAATTGTGGTTACATGCATCATAATATTTTATTTCTGATGTTCGGAATTAAGTTGCAACCATCTTATGTTGGCTGTCACTGTGGAGATAACTGGCATACTTATCTATGGGGTCAGCTACCATAGCTATAACATAATTTTTGCGTAGATTAACTTTCTTTGGTGATAGTTCAAAGGCTAAAGTAACTTTCCATGACGAAGTTTTACATTTTCAACCTCCTGGCAAGACGATGGTGAAGAATTTTATTCAACAATTCCTAAGGAAACTAGAGAGCTGCAAAATGATGTCGAAAGTTCACATAAAATAAGACCAAAAACGAATTCTTCGTAAAACTAAGGGCCTCCTGATCACCCTGAATACAACATAACTAAATTTGTTTCGGTGAAATACCAGTACTGCCATTACCTTAAAACAATTGACGAAACCGATTGCTAAAAGATTCGAATGTCCGCCAATGTCAAACTTGGTGGAAAATGTAGCTAGCCAGATTTTAACAGGGAGCAGCCCCCGCTCATCACTCTTGGAGCGATGTAGAGCGCTTCTAAGGGGAAGCTAGCCAGATTATAATGATTCGGTTTTTGTACGGCCAAATATAGATTTTACGAAAATTAAACCCACCTCTTCAAATAAACGAGTCCACAACTCTTACGCTCGTGTTTTTATTTTATTTTATTTTTATTTTTATTTTTATTTTTTTTGACATTGAGTTAAGTCCTTTTAAATAACAACAGGTAGATTTAACACTAAGTAGAATTTATTTTAATAGATAGATTCCTTATTAGTTCATAAATTCAAGCAAAAATTTTTGGTTAAATACTGTATGAAATAAAATATTTCAGTAAAACAAAAAAATTCTCCTTTAAATTTTCTGTTTTATATCTGAGTATCCTTATACGTATCATGTCATGCCAATTCAATTCTGCGGGTATGCCAACTGACATTGTGTGAAGATTTATTTAGTGTAGTTACTACCATTAAGGAAAAGTGTTTTAAAGGTCGTTTAAACAAGTACTTAATTAATGGGTATTACATGATTTTAAAAGTTAAACAGTTTAGCTTTCCGATACATTTATCAGAATTTCTCTAATAATTGCATTTATTAACAGAAAAACCAAAACCAAAATCTAAGCAAACTAGCCCTGGTCTTCCCTACATTATTCAGATACATTATTATAACTTTCTTTCTCGTACGATAAAGAATTATTCGTTTAATTTATCATTACAGGAACCTGGAAAATGCTCATATATACACTGAGGTTCATAATTATAAGGACAGATATTAATTTCAAATATATGTGAGTAAAACAAAAATTTCTTTCGGGCGAAATTCACCATCATCAGCACAGTTGTATTGGTCACGTTATTCTGTAGACCCGTATTCTTTATAGAGTTTCTAGCTTTTGTTACATAGAACTGAAATAATAATAAAAAATAAATGATGTTTGTTAAAAGACATAAGATAATATCATCCAATCTGTCATTATTCTCACCCACTCAAAATTAATTAACACTGTTTATAAATCAGTCATCAAATTAATTTCCGTAAATCTTTCTTCTTTTGTGAAGTTCAAATAATACATAATAATTAAAGAGTCATATGTAGTTGCGCTATTTTTGTGCTCTTTGCCACCCAGGTTTGAAACTCCCATCACAGCTCTCGACGCTCGGCTTGAATCAGAATTATCTATTGAATTTGTCACGAATATAATCGTAGGCGCGAAAATACATTATCAAATGAAAGCTCATCAAAAGCACTTACGACAATAAATAAGAAGCATTCTTATAATCATAAGTATAAAGCAGAAAATAAATTCTGTACTTACTGCAAAAGGAAAAATCATAATAAATCAGAGTGTTATCATTTTAAAAATAAAAACAGTAACACATATAAGAAACAAAATAATCCTCCTAAACACAAATTTAACAATATGTCACTACGTTTTGAACCACAGAGATATGAGACGAACGAAAACCCGCGACAGGAAAATCATGGTGAAATACAGGAATCAACGCGCTCCTTAAAGAATAATTTGGCATTTTTGGCTACAAATTCTAATAATGCAGCCTGGATAATTGATTCGGGGAGTTTGTCCCATATCACCAATAATAAACAAATATATACACACTTAGATAAACAAGATAAATCTGAAGTAATAATAGCCAACGGAGGAAAATTAGAATCACATGGCTCGGGAGAAATAACATTTACTACCCAAACATCGCAAAGCGAAATAAACAAAATAACTTTGAAAAATGTATTATACGTGCCAGACCTAGAATCGAACCTACTTTCCGTCGCGAAGGCAACTCAGAATGGATGTAAAATAATATTTGAAGACGACGGATGTAAAATAATTTATCAGGGTAAAACATACCTAGAAGAAAATTTTAAAAATAATTTGTATGAACTAAATTTGCCAAAATTAGAAAAATTGGACAATGCTAATCTTACATATAAATGTAACAATGAAAATTGCATTCAGTTATGGCATAGGCGCACAAGTCATAAAAATTATGACGCCATTAAGGAAATAGTAAATAAAGAATTAGCTCTTGGAATAAAAATTAATGCATGTAAACATGATAATGCATGTGAAACCTGCGTAAAAGCGAAACTCACCGACATGCCATATACGAAAGCAACACAACATGGGGCTAATAAAATACTACAACTTATACACAGCGATGTGCGTGGTCCAATGCCTACTCCGACAACTGGAGGAAAACAATATTTCCTAACGGTCACAGATGACTACTCCAGTACACTACCCTCTACCTACTAGCGAAAAAGAGCGAGATAGCCACAAAACTCAAAGAGTATGTCGCATTCACGAAAAATAAGCTTGGTAAAGTACCAGAGGAAATTCGTACCGATAACGGTAGGGAATACATAAACAGGGAGCTTGAGGAATTCTTTAAGGAAATTGGGATAAAACATCAAACAACAGTACCATATTGTCCCTCTCAAAACGGAGTTGCGGAACGTAAGAACTGAACTCTCGTAGAAATGGTGAGAAACACGCTGTCGGATGCAAACCTAGAAAAGAAATGTTGGGGTGAAGCCCTTACGGCAAATTGTCTCATTAATAGACTCCCAACAAAAGCAAATCATAAAACTCCATATGAACTCTGGACAAAAAGGAAACCAAACTTAGCGCATCTAAATTGTTTGGTTGTAAAGCCTACGCTTACTTAGATAAGACAAAAAAAAAAAAAAATTAGACAATAAATCTGTAGAAGGTATTTTCTTAGGATACGATGACCAACCAAAAGGGTATCGAATATACACTGGAGCTAGAAACATAATGATCACTAGAACGGTAAAATTCTTCGAGAATAATTTCCAGAATCCAAATTCAGATACTGACGAAAACTCAGATGAGATAATTCATACAAATAGCACCTTAGATCCTGAAACTGAAGAACAAAACAATACCGTAGAAATTGATGTAAACATCATTTCGGAAACAGAGCAAATAGATCAGGATGATCAAGCCTGTTTACCTAGAAGATCTGAGCATGTAAATAAAGGGGTACCACCTGACAGGTTCGCATTTTTAGTCAATAATCAAAGAATCGTTGAACCAAAATCTTGGAAAGAGATAGAAGAAATGCGGAATCAGGTTGGAAAAGGAAATTTCATAAAGGCAGCTCAGGAAGAAACAATGTCTTTAGAAAATAATAAAACGTGGGAATTAGTGGAACCCCCGATAGTAAAGAGAGTCATAGGATGCAAATGGACCTTTAAAGCAAAGTATAACTCAAAGGGAAAAATAGATAAATATAAAGCCCGCCTAGTAGCGAAAGGATACTCACAAAAATTCGGTAGCGATTATGATGAAACGTTTGCTCCTGTAGTCACTTACACAACCATAAGAGCATTCCTTGTTAATGCAGCATATAAAGGGTTAAGAGTAAATCACCTAGATATTAAGAGAGAGCGTTCCTTCATGAAAATCTTATGGAAGAAATATACATGTCACAGCCAGAGGGCTACATATAAGACGGGTGAAGAAAATAAAGTCTGTAGATTGAATAAGGCGATTTACGGTTTGAAACAGGCTGCTAGAGCCTGGAATGTAAAAATTGGGGAAACACTAGGAAAACTGGGTTTCTCACAAAGTGAAGCAGATCCCTGCTTGTTCAAAAGAATTGAAAAAGACAATATACTACTTACATAATTTTGTGCGTCGATGACCTTCTGGTCTCAGGTAGCAAGCAGACATAAATAACATTGTTGAACAATTAAATGAAGAATATGAAGTAAAAGATCTCGAGGAGGTAAACTACCATTTAGGAATAAATATTGAGAGATTGCAGAACGGCAACTTTGCCTTAAATCAGATTAACAAAATTTATTAATTAATTGAAAATTTTAACCTCAATGATGCCAGGCCCACGAATACGCCAATGGATACCGAATACATTAGAGCGGACATTGAAGAGAATTTATTAAAAACAAACACAAATTACCGAAAAGCGATAGGTTCACTCCTATATATTGCCACCATTACGCGTGTGGCCATTTCTGCCGCAGTTAACATATTAAGCTGCCGTATTGAGAATCCAAGACAAATGGATTGGATGGTCGTAAAAAGAGTCATCCGCTATCTCAAACCCACAAAGAATCTAAATTTAGAGGTAGACATAGAAAAGAAACCTACATTAACGGTGTATTCTGATTCAGACTGGGCAGGAGATAGGAAGGACAGGAAGTCCACAGGGATTTTATTTAAATTAGGAGATTGCCCCATTCAGTGGATAACGAAGAAGCAGACTTGTGTGGCAATGTCATCTGCTGAAGCAGAATTTCTCTCAGCTGCAAACGCCGCACAAGAAATGAAGCACGTTCTGAAGCTACTCGAAGAACTAGAACTGAAACAAAATCTTCCAGTAACCCTATTTGAAGGTAACATATCTACAATAAAAATGATAGAAAGTGAAAAATTCCAATCGAAGACAAAACACATAGATCTGCGCTATCACTGCATCAAACATATCAAGAATGAAGGAATCATAGAATTGAAGTACTGCCCAACAAAGGAGATGACTGCCGATTTTCTAACCAAGGCACTTCCGAAAGCAGACTTTTGCCGACATAGTGAAAACATCCAACTAAAAATTAATACGAGAAACATGTCAGATTGAGGGGCGATGTTAAAAGACATAAGATAATATAATCCAATCTGTCATTATTCTCACCCACTCAAAACTAATTAACACTGTTTATAAATCAGTCATGAAATTGATTTCCGTAAATCTTTTTTCTTTTGTGCAGTTCAGATAATACATCACTCGTTGTTCAAGGCCATACTCTGAATGATCACAGGACTCATAATTATATCTCGAATGAAACTTTTGACAGTAATTACTCTAAATCTATTTTAAAGACTGGAAAACAAACCAATCAACATTCGAACTATTTTCTTTAGAAATTTATTTCTTATGATTAGTTTGTTTATCAATATTATTATGTTCCCAGTTATAACTATGTATAATATCATATTTTAATTCATTAGTTTTGTTTTTTCAATTATATTTAGTGTTTTTCGTTTTCTGTAATTCAAGGTTATTTTGTTCAGTTGCAATGTAAAATTCAGCCGATTAACACGCGTCATTTTCTGACGCATAAATATAAAGTTTTCTGTACTCCTATATATAGTACTTCTTTTCAACACAATAAAATAACAGAAGTCACATAACATATTAAATGGAAACTACAGTAAATAATCACTGGATATTTTTCTCATCACAAAAGGAAAATAAATTAATGGAAAAATCATCGTTAAGCAGTGGAGTGAATAAGAAGATCCTGAACTGAATGCAAGGTAAGTGATGTTTCCTTATTTCACTTAACTGATTGATATTTTAAACTATAGTTAAATAAATATAAGATGAGCAGCTTATAATAATATATATAGATATATAGGATATATACAAGTTTCCATATGCTGTTTTTCGTAACGATTCAGAATTAAAATGAAATTCAATGCAATTAATTATATACTAGTTACATATATTAAATATCAATGTTAAATAACATTTAGGGAGATACATTCACAATTTCACAACATGAATTCTTATAATACTTTGGTTTAAACCTTCCGGAAATAAAATGCAGGATAAAAAATATACATAAATAAGTGAAAATTACATTTATCTAACAACTATATGAACTTTTCATGTTTCTTTTGTTCATTTTGGCACGATTCATTTATGTTCCTTTTTAAAACAATAAATTTTTTGAGTTGGTAATTTTATTTTTCATTTATTTCCTTCAAAAACATTCAGTTCTAAATATGTAAATAAATTAAAGCAGTACGATAGGAAAAAGAATTCATCTTTTAAAGTTTGCATGTCTAAAGTAATTTTCTTTTGAATTACAAACTTGCTAGAAGACAAAAGTGAAATCATAAATAAAACCTTTATTAAATTTTTCGACAGAATAAACTGTACACACCAATATCTACAAAAATAAAAATGGAACCTAAGATTATTTTTTGATAACTTAAATCAGATTTTTTTTTTTTTTTTTTTTTTTAACTGTCTATTATAGTTTTACATCTATTTAAAGATCAAGACGATCGTTTTCATTCAAGTTAAAGTGCTTGTATTTTTTAAGAATATTTTCAGTTTTGGTTAGTAATTTAATTTTTAAGCACAATAATTTTCAAATGTATTAAAATATAGGTTAAAAATTTAAATATTAACGTATTGTTTCTAAAATAATACATCTAAAACATATATGTTGTTAAATCATTGCACATCTTATAATAATCTCAAATGCATCACATTTTTAATTTTCACTTAATATTTGGTGTTTAATAAGGATCACATAATTTGAGAAAATCAAAAATTCATTCTTACAGTGAATGAAGTTATTATTCACATTATTCACATAAAAGGCTTTATTTGAATAGCGTAAAAATGCAAAACATAATAGAACATATACAATTCAACAAAATGAAAAAATTACATTCATGCGCTCCCGAAAATGAAATAATTTCAAAATAAAAAAAGTTTTACGCATTTGTTTGATTTCCTGTCCCGTTCAGCGGTAGTAATAATTAAGATCCCATGAAAACAAGACAGTTTGAAACTTTTTGCAATCTTCTCAAAGTTAAAATGTTTTTTTCTTTGAGGTGAATGTGCGCGCAGCTACAGACATAAACTCAATATTGTACGTATAATCAGTAAACAAAGAAAAAAGAATTTTACGTGTATTTTACATGCATTTTACTATTTTTTTATTATTATTTAATAAAACTTTAATTTCATAAAATTGCTTTTTGGGGAATTTTTAAGTAATTTAACAAATACTCATGATCTGTGCCAATTATATATATGTATATAGTATATAAGAATTCAGCATAAAAAACTCTTCCAAATTTTATTTTTAATCCTTAAATGCACTAATTTTTATTTTTAATAAATAACATTTGATACCAACTGGGAAATGTGTATAGATAATGGGCAAAATACCAAAAAAAAAAAAAATAAATAAAAATCCATGTAAGATTTTTTTTTTTTCAAAAAGCATATTGATGTATTTCTACATCATCAAAAGAAAGCTAAATTTTTCTTGAAAAATTTATCAGTATATGCAAAAATATTTATATTATTTGTTATTATTACCATGTTTCTATCCGAAAACAATTTTTCAAGTATGTTTCTATTACTTTTTAAATAAACTTTATAAATAATAGTAATTTGTAACATACCCTTCAAAATGAAATTGTACTCAGCGCACCAACAAATGAAAATTGTCAACGATAAAGAAATAAACTGTCAAAGATTCTGTTGCGTTCAGAAACGATAAAATAGTTTTGTTAATATGTAAATTAAAAAAAAAAAAAAAAAAAAAAAAAAAAAAATGCAAAGGTTCCTACATAAAGAGATATGAGGTTTTAAACATAAAATGCAGATCTATATTGCTAAGCATTTAAGGGTTAAAAAAACTCCATATATGTACAGCATATAAGCTGAATTTTCTAAAAACACGTCGCTGATCATGCATTTTTTTATTTTATTATTATTATTAATACTCTATTAGTTTCAAATTTAAATTAGAGGCTGGATCTATCTATTAAAAAGAACTAAATGAAGGGTTTAGAATGTTATCTAATCCCTATTAAGTAATAATGAGAATTTAGAAGTTTTCATAAATTGTCTGATCGGATATTTTATTAACTACGGTACCATCAAACTACATTTAAAATAATAAATTCGCGTAATATTGCCATATTATGTTACACATTCTAACATGCTACATTTTTATTCGTACTTTTATTTCTTTTAATGTTAAAACGATAGTTTTACTATGAAAACATTTGTACATTATTTTTATCTGTTCCCTAAAGATATTAATAGTTTCGTTAAGAATGTCTATTTCTATTACTGCAAATGTAGGGATATGTTTGATAACGCTGTTCAGCAATGGCGGGAAGGAGGGCAGTGAAAGTAATGATGCGCGGAACTGAACTTTTTTAGACGGCGCTGAGCAGATGTTTACTAGTCGCTCACTAGATTCGAACGAGGTGCGATGCACCTTTGAACATTAAAACCAGAACTATTCCAATTAATCATCTTATTCGCATTAAGACAATTTATTATATTTACATATCTTAGGTTAAGTCTTGAATCCAATAAATTCTGTTCTTCAAGGAAGGAATCGCTTTTCGAATTATTTGTGAGCCATTGTCGTTTAATATTCCCGGGATGCTGGTAGAGGGTGAGTAGATTTAAACTTATTCTCATTTATTCTAATGCATGTTATTTTGAATCCATAATCGAGTTAAAGTTACATCTAATGCATAATCGTATGAAAATCTTATTGTCAGATATTCTGGGTTTAATACAAATTCAATCGAAATTCTTATAAATGAAAATTAGTCGTATATTCTTCTTTTGGCTTCAAAGCCAAGCAGGAAAACTGTAATTTAAATAAAAGTAAAAAATTTGCTTGCATTCAATATTTCTAAAAATGAAAAGGATATTAATCAAAATGGGAAAATTAGCTCTAACCTTATTTTTACAAGCACTAATTCTAGAGGAGTGCAAGGCAGCAAATATTGCGGAAGGAAAAATCATCCAATCCTCGTAAAAATAAAGAGGAAAAAATTCAATATATAGAACTCTAATTGTTGCTTGGTTTGATTATATATATATACATATATACAGTGGCGTATCCAGGATTTTTCTGGGGGGGGGGGGGTTCGTCCTTCCGAATTTTTAATTAAGTTTAATTAAGTTTATTTTTAATTAAGTTTAACAATCTTTTAAAATATCATAATTACTTGTGAAAATAAGAGTAAGAAAATGAAAAATAATAAAACAAACTCACCAATTAGAAGATCAAACTAAAAAATCTTTAATTAGCGACGAATAACGTAGAGCCTGTACAAACTGCTACACAAAACATAAAATTCAATACATAGTTACGCAAAATATTTCATTGAATTTTCTTATTTACAGAGCGAAGTCTAATCGACGAGAAGTTTTCGCTAGTTCATTTAAAATGTCTTCTACTGTTGGGGTATTGTTTGGGTCACTCCTTCAAGGTCACTTCTTCAATGGTCACCCCTTCCCCATATGGTCGACCCCTCTTGTCCTTGAGTATGAACTCGTAAAGGTGAAATCCTTTCAGAGAATTGTTTTCAGGGAAAACATGTTTCGCGCCGCGCAAATGAAGTGGTTTAGTTATTTTCAGGACTGTTTATCGCAGAGTAATGAAAAAAAAAAGTTAGTCATAATTTTCAACCACTTCGTAGAAAAAAATATTCTACGCTTGCCATACATTTTTTCCGCCTGAAATGTGAAAAAAAAAAATGTAAGGAACAGCCTAATTTTTCTTATCATACATTTTTTCAAGGGGGGGGGGGTTAACCCCCCCCCCTTGTATACGCCACTGCATATATATATAAATCTAATCTCAGGTTATCATTTATTTATTGCTTGGTGAAATTTATTTCTTGTATTAGAATGCCTTCATTTTATATAAACTTCTCTAACAACTCTTCGTACGATTTTGGGGAAGAACTAACGTAATTGAACGAAGGTCGTTAATTTTCTTTAAAATGCCAATAATTTGGATAGAATCTAAAAATCGTTCAATAAACTGTTATTTCTGTATAATACCAAATATTCCTCTAGGTATTACTAAAAAAAATTGCAACTTATCTATACATATTATCAGGCATTCTCAATAAGTAAAATCGCAATTAATATAGTTATTAGGATAACACTGCGATAAATTGCTCTGGTGTCTATAAAATCACTGCATCAGTTATCCACTTTATAAATCTCCTTATGTTGGCGAAAGTTGTGAATATCAATTATTGCTTCTTCAAAACTTTGCCCAGTGTAAAGATAGTTTGTTATGAAAATTCTGAAAAAAAAAAAATTGGCGATTTTTGAAAATTTCATTAATTGTATATGTCTTCCATTTCATCATTCGCATCTTCTATTTTCCACAGTAGTATTATTATGTCATGTGGTAATGTTCTGTAATTTTATAGTAATAGAAATGTTAAAAACCTCATTTGAATTTATTTGCCAAAACTCCATTACGGTTTGTTTGAACAATGTAATTTATAAATGAAGCATGATTTTATTGTGAGCGCATTTGTGCATGAGTGCATTTGTGACACCATTCGTGTGTTTGCGTGCTTGTGTGTGTTTTCAGTATGTAAATGTGTGCAAGTATAATCAAAATAGGTCTTCTACAGATCCATCTACTACTCGCAAGTAAACGATCATTATTAACTATCGGGGATCTAGTCATATGGTATATATTTTCTCAATGTACACAACTAAGACAGTATGGCTCTGGATTATTAGCGGTAGACAGCAGAGAATGCAGAAGTTATGGGGTTTTAAAAAATAACAGTGTAGTCAATGAAAAATCTCAAAAAAAAAAAAAAAAAAAAAAAAAATCTTTCAACTAGAATTAGAGTATTTCATTGGATATTTCATTAGACCATGTGGCACAGACAATTTTTTTTTCATTAGCAGTCTATGTGTAGACCAGAAATAATAGTATGAGTCATAAACACACTCTACTCGCAGTTTGCGCATTTTAAGTAAAGTTAATTCGTCACACTTTAAACACTTATCATTAGTGGTGGAGTCAAAACAGAAACCATGTGAAGAAATCCATGTTCCAAATTCATCATTGATGAACCTAGCCTTATAATACACAAATCTGACCATTTTCCTGCCGAAAACTGGAATAAGGCAAACGAGAGCCTATTTAATAAAAACTAACGATTCTATATTTGCTTTGGTGTTTCTAAAATTACTGCATCAGTGATCCACCTGGTAAACCTCCTTATGTTGACGAAATAAATGAACATCAAACGGCTGTTTGAGACGAAGATGTTTACCGGGATTAAAATGCTTTATGAGGTTCACGCTTTTAGGGTCATATTTACTAGAGAGACTGTCATTCTTATTTGATGTCTATAAATCTCGAATAAAAAGAACTTTTGTACGATCAGCTATGGGATAGTTGGCTATTGATAAAAGCATGAAAGGCCGGCTTTACCTATATTTTCTGTCTTCAATGCGAAAGCTCAGATGTTAGGAACATTACTTGAATTTGAGGTTGGGAAGACTCCTCATCAAGGTAGATAGCCTTATAATACGTAAACGGGAAGATTTTAGATGCTTGAAATACTAGAACATTCACAGGTTTCACAATCTTTCCTACCATTGAGATGAGCGGGAAGATCCTGTATGAGTGAATATTTTCACTGATATACGACCTAACTGTAACTATTTTCCGATTGCGAAGGTGTGTGCATGTGTAAAGTTCTTCCTCCAACATACTTTTATCAGAATTAAAAATGTTTTATGGCATCAGTTGCTCATTCTAAATCATGTCTTCAAACTCTCTTGCCAAATCTGCGTTTTTTGCTTGCCAATTTTTACTGATTCGATGTCTTATAGTTCAACTACAATCCCATTTCTTCATTTGAAGCGAAATCCACGAATGTGATGCTTTTAATATGCAGACGATTGTGAGGATCAATGTTCGCCTTTGTTTATAATGATCTCGGTTGTTTTTACTGTGTAACTATATAGGAAGAGTTCGATCACGAATGATGGGGCATTTTCAACCATTCCTGAATTTCAAGCGAACTGCATTATTTATAGCTCGGCTTGTAGACTTTTGGTCATTACGATTTTTTTCGTATTCGTATAATGTTTCCATGCTCTTGATAAACTTAAACTGGTTTATTACAATCCTTTTGAGCACGTCGATTTTTTAATTCTCTGTCGCTGCTATCGGTGGTCCAATAAATGGGAACTTTTTCTTGGAATCCTTATCAAGCAGAGATAGTTTCTTTTTATACGGTAGTATAACATAATCAGATCCAGATGATGAAGCCTGCGATTTCTAGGTGGTCTGTGACTATTGAAACCCAGTGATATTTCAAAATCTTCATTTTAAATATTGTTTCAATTTTTCAGTCATCTTTGTTTTCCAAATCTATATTAATAAAATCAGAGTTTTGTCTGTAAATTTGTCGGAATCGAAAAATTTTGCGATATCTTCACGTTTTACACCCCATGAAAGCCGAAACTGACTTCAGAAAATTTTGCCTGTGTGTGTGTGTGTGTGTGTCTGTGTGTGTGTCATCGTGTCCGAATGTCGCTTTTTTTGTCCGGGCATCACTTGAGAACGGCTGGACGGAATTCAACGATGCTTAGCAGGAATTTAGGTCTTCACCCAACTTAAAATTATATCTATCAACTTTTCAGAAATTCCCCCCCGTTCTCCCCCTAGGGGGTAAAAGACTAAAACACGTTTGTCCGGGCATCACTCGAGAACGGCTGAACGGAATTCAACGGCGCTTGGCAGGGATTTAGGTATTCATCCAACTTAAAATTATATCCATCAACTTTTCAGAAATTCTCCCCCGTTCCCCCCTGGGGGGTAAAAGACTAAAACACGTTTGTCCGGGCATCACTCGAGAACGGCTGGACGGAATTCAACGGCGCTTGGCAGAAACTTAGGTCTTCACCCAACTTGAAATTATATCTATAGAAATTTTCAAAATTCTGATTAGTGTTTAAATTGTGGGTAAAAAACGCCTGCGCATGCGCCATAAATATTTTTTCACTAAAACGCTTTGAATGGAAAAATAAAATGCAAAATTAAATTTTTAAGATAAGGACTTTTTTTATTCGCGTGATTCGCACTGCAAATTATGAAAAGATTGAAATGAAGTGTTGCCATCTAAGTTTCATACTTTAGTTAATTTTAAAAAATCTAATTGTCGTATCGAAAAACTGTTTACACCCCAGGATTCAGAAAAATCACCTCTTTCATTTGGTACTGAATTTGTAATGATAGGTCCGATATTTCTAATTTATTTTTCCCTTTATCCGTTTTTCCGTTGCCACTTAAATTTCATACTTTAGTTATTTTATAAAAATCTAATTATCGCATCGAAAAACTGTTTGAACCCCTGGATTCAGAAAAATCACCCCTTTCATTCGGTATCAAATTTATAAATATAGGTCTGATATTTCTAATTTATTTTACCCTTTTTCCGTTTTCAACCCAGATTCGATATGGAACAGCTTTAGTA
Source organism: Salticus scenicus (assembly GCA_963930645.1). Taxonomy (NCBI): domain Eukaryota; kingdom Metazoa; phylum Arthropoda; class Arachnida; order Araneae; family Salticidae; genus Salticus; species Salticus scenicus. The sequence continues at coordinate 158,954,391 of OZ005653.1, forward strand.
TTGGATCCCTTTGGCAAAATTTGAAATTCGGCACCGAAGTAGCTCGGACTTTTCTCGCCAAGATCTTTAATTGCACAATTGAGACAGCCAATTCAGTTCATCGCAAAAATGGCTTAAAATATTTAATGTCACCAAAGGGTTCCGATACTTAAGCTGTGCTTTTTGTATTTATTAGTGCTAGAGGCCTATTTCAGTCGGTACAGTTGTCGAATTTTTATACGTCACTCTTAATTAGTGCTAAGGGCCTATTTCAGTCGGTTTATTGAATAGGGATTTATTGAATGAAGTCCCCCCAAGGCACAACTTTGACATGAGTCCCCCCCCCACGCCCAACTTTGACATTAGTCCCCCCCCCAAGGTACCCCTATTTCAGTCGGTACAGCGTTGTCGAATTTTTATAATACACTCTTAATAGTGCTAAGGGCCTATTTCAGTCGGTTTATTGAATGGGGATTTATTGAATGAAGTCCCCCCAAGGCACAACTTTGACATGAGTCCCCCCCGAGGTACCACTATTTCAGTCGGTACAGCGTTGTCGAATTTTTATAATACATTCTTAATAGTGCTAAGGGCCTATTTCAGTCGGTTTATTGAATGGGGATTTATTGAATGAAGTCCCCCCAAGGCACAACTTTGACATGAGTCCCCCCCAGGCCCAACTTTGACATGAGTCCCCCCCAAGGTACGACTTTGACATGAGTCCCCCCCAAGGCCCAACTTTGACATGAGTCCCCCCCAGGCCCAACTTTGACATGAGTCCCCCAGAGGCCCAACTTTGACATGAGTCCCCCCCAAGGTACAACTTTGACATGAGTCCCCCCCCCAAGGCACACCTTTGACATGAGTCCCCCCAAGGCCCAACTTTGACATGAGACCCCCCAGGCCCAACTTTGACATGAGTCCCCCCAAAGCCAAACTTTGACATGAGTCCCCCCCAAGGTACAACTTTGACATGAGTTCCCCCCCCAAGGCACACCTTTGACATGAGTCCTCCCAAGGCACACCTGCCCCTCATTGGGAAAAAGAGAAAAAACGTTGTTTTGCGGCTATAAGACAGTTTGGACTTCCAACGTTATTTCTTACAATATCTGCAGTTGAAACACATTGGTTTGATTTAATGAAAACTTTATCATGGAATTTAGATCGTCACGAATTAACTAAACAAGAATTTGTCGATATTAACAAGTTTAGCAGTAGGCCTCTGGCACTAAATTAAAATCTGTCAATGTCAGATTTTCATGTTTTAAATAATGAAATAATGTCGTGTCTGTATAATTTTTATTTATTTATTTATTTATTTATTTATTTATTTTTATAATACTGTCTATTAAAGACTTCTGTGGTCACGAAATTTGGTGCGTAAATTGTTTGTATGCATCCGGCACTTATTGTAACTGCATTTCACGAAATTCGAAATCCCGCCCCCCCCCCCCTTCTCGGAGTCGGATGGCAATAAACATGTGTAAAAACATGTTTTTCCGTTTGAATTCGCTTTGAATTATCTTAGAATGGCGAATTTTGGTGTGTGGATATTGATTAAGTGTACGCATTATGTACATTAGTGGGATTTTGCAAAACTTCGAACTCACCCGCTGAGGGTGGGGAAGTAAGAAGTGGGTAAGTTGTGCCGAAGACAGTGGGGACCCAGACTCCTAACATTGGGAGCGAGAAAACCTCTACCAATCACAGCGAGAACTTAGGTTATTAATAAAAATATGCCATTTTGACAAATCATTTAAGTTTAACGTCCAGCGAAGCGGGCAAAGCCTGCTAGTCTATATTAATAAAATCAGACTTTTGTCTGTAAATTTGTCGGAATCGAAAAATTTTGCGATATCTTCACGTTTCACACCCCATGAAAGCCGAAAATGACTTCAGAAAATTTTGCCTGTGTGTGCGTGTGTGTGTCATCGTGTCCGTATGTCGCTTTTTTTGTCCGGGCATCACTCGAGAACGGCTGGACGGAATTCAACGGCGCTTGGCATAAACTTAGATCTTTACCTAACTTAAAATTATATCTATCAACTTCAGAAATTCCCCCACGTCCCTCCTTGGGCGGGGGGGCAAAAGACAAAAACACGTTTGTCCGGGTATCACTTGAGAACGGCTGGACGGAATTCAACGGCGCTTTGCAGGAATTTAGGTCTTTACAAACTTAAAATTATATTTATCAATTTTTCAGAAATTACCCCCACGTTCCCCCCTGGGGGACAAAAGACCAAAACACGTTTGTCCGGGTATCACTTGCGAACGACTGGACAGAATTCAACGGTGCTTCACAGGAATTTAGGTCTTTACCCAACTTAAAATTATATCTATCAACTTTTCAGAAATTCACCCACGTTCCCCTCTGGGAGACAAAATATAAAAACACGTTTGTCCGGGTATCACTTGAGAACGGCTGGACGGAATTAAACGGCACTTTGCAGGAATTTAGGTCTTTACCCAACTTAAAATTATATCTATCAACTTTTCCGAAATTACTTCTTTTTCCCCCCTGGGAGAGGCAAAAGGCAAAAACACGTTTGTAAGCATAACTCGGCTCCTAATTACTTCACAGTAAAGAAATTGCACATGGGCAGACTAGACATGAGTACAAATAATATATTATTCTGCCTTTAGGAATTTTCTATTTTTAAGGGAAGGGAGGGGGAAATATTGAAAATTCCTGATTTTTAATTAGACCTCTACCAAAAATGGAACAAATATATTGAAAAAGGCTATGCTACTTCCTTAGGATATTTCCAAACACATTTTTTTTTTTTTTTTGGGGGGGGGGGTTGCGTTTCTTTTTTTCTTTGGGGGGGGGGTGCGGGGGTTTACGAGGGGCAAACTCGACCCAAGTTAAAATTCATGCTAGTACCAGCAACAAAAATATGCTAGTTATTGCTATGTATTGCTATGTCTGCTAGATTTTCATGCTATTATATGCTTTATAATGCTAGCCAGCATCGAATGCTATATTAGCTAGCTAACATGGCAAAAGCATGACAGGTTATGTACAAGCATTGTATGCTTATTTGTTGTTTAAGCTTCTTCCAAAGCATGGAGAGGTATGTACCTTAACAAGCTATTATATGCTCTTTCATGCTTGCATAACATGCTATGTAGGTAGCTTAGGTGGAAATAGCATGACATGCTATATCTCAGTAAGAAGAGCTAACTTGCTGCACAAGCTTCTTCCAAAGCATGGAGAGGTATGTACCTTAATAAGCTATTATATGCTTTTTCATGCTTGCCAGCATAACATGCTATGTAGGTAGCTTAGGTGGAAATAGCATGGCATGCTATATCCCAGTAAGAAGTGCTAGCTTGCTGCACAAGCTTCTTCCAATCATGGCAAGGTATGTACCTTAATAAGCTATTATATGCTTTTTCATGCTTGCCAGCATAACATGCTATGTAGGTAGCTTAGGTAGAAATAGCATGGCATGCTATATCCCAGTAAGAAGTGCTAACTTGCTGCACAAGCTTTTTCCAATCATGGCAAGGTATGTACCTTAATAAGCTATTATATGCTTGCTAGCATAATATGCTGTGTAGGCAGCTTAGGTAGAAATAGCATGGCATGCTATATTCCAGTAAGAAGTGCTAACTTGCTGCACAAGCTTCTTCCAATCATGGCAAGGTATGTACCTTAATAAGCTATTACATGCTTTTTTTGCTTGCCAGCGTAATATGCTATGTAGGCAGCTTAAGTAGAAATAGCATGGTATGCTATATGCCAGTAAGAAGTGCTAATTTGCTGCACAAGCTTCATCCATTCATGGGGAGAAAGGTACCACAGTAAGCAATCGTGTGCTTGTAAATGCTTGCTAGCATAATATGCTACGTAAGCAGCTTATGTAGAAACAACATGATGTGGTGCTATGTGCCAGTAAGATGTGCTAATTTGCTACACAAGCTTCTTCCAATCATGGCAAGTTAGGTACCACAATGAATAATTTTGTGCTTGTTTTTGCTTGCCAGTATCAAATGCAATGCACCAAAGTTAAGCAGGAAGATGTATTAATTTGTTTTATATGATTGGAACAACCTCTGTAGCGTAGATATATTGCCCAACCATACTAAAAATGATCCGTAGAGATCAATACAAAAACCTATCGATATCAATAGAATTCTATTGGTATGAATTTATTTCTATGGATGTCCCTACCTTTATCAATAGAAGCTATTGACAACTGTAACCTATTAATTATATTCTCAATCGATATCAATAGATCTTTACAGACATCAGTAGAAATTCGATCAGTAGGCTATTGATCCCAATTGGTATCTGTAGAAAAAATGATATTTGCAAATTTTGCTCATTTTTTTCCAAATCTCAAAAAAAAAAAAAAAAAAAAAAATTAAAATGTTTAAAAATCTGTATCTCCCGTTTCAAAGCATGTTTTAAACGGAATGAAGTATTCCTCCAAAAAACATTATTTTTCATGCTCCCTCAGGGATCCCCCTTGCGGGGGGGGGGGGGGGAAATCACGTTCAGTATTACAAAATTTATATCTGCGAAGTTTTGATCGAAATTTTAAAATATTCTATTTTTTTCATCGACATTTTAATATAAAAATTGATTTAAAAAATTTCAACATTCAAAGAAAATTGGTTTTGAGGCATATGCATTAGGTTTGCAAAATTGATTAATTTTTTCCAAGTCCCAGAAAAAGAAAATGGTTCAAATATTTAAAAATATGTATCTCCCGTTTCAGTGCATACAAAATGTCATGCTAAACATCTTTTTAGCTGAAGTATTTCTCCAAAGAACATATTTCTTTTATCCCCCCCCCCTCCAGACGGTATTCCCTATCATCAATTGGAATGGGAAATGACGTTAGTAACTCAAAATTTACAGTTGGCAGGAAAATTATTGAAGCACAAACTTAGATTTCTCATATATATATATTTAGTTTGGTTGCTAATTTTTATCATCAGCTTACAGCATAAAAAGAGCGTAAGGCTAAGATCATGACGCGACAAATATTGAACTCAAATATATTACTCGAAAAAAATCTATAACCTTGTTTTAAATTATCATAGATCTATGGTTCAACCATTCGTTTCGAAGGTATTGACGAGTTCTTTTGAAAGATATCCATACTGAATATTTATACCAGATGGGGGCTATTTCCTCTCGGGGATGTTCTAACGTGCACATACATTTTCCTCATAGTTTACAACAACAGTTATCAGTAATTCCTATTAATGGACGACAAGAACGAGGCGGAGTTTCCCTTTGTTTGTGGGGGGAAAAGCTGCGCTATGATTGGCTATAGTCCTTTATTTGTGGGTTAAATGGAGACTCCTATAGGTTAAATTTCATCATGACGTCGAATGACGACAGAAGGTCAAGTCGTCAATTTCACAATCACTCCATAAAAAGTAATTCTGATTACGTACATATTTATACGAAATTTTGTCTAATACTACATCCTAGCACACAGTCACATATTTTCTAAAAATGGTCAAATCGTATTAAGGATGGATGGTTGGGTTTTACGTCGCACTAGTGCTGCGCAGATGGGCAATTGGCGACGGTCTGCCACACACCCCTAGAGGTGGTCCTGAGACATGCTATCACAATTTTGATCCCCCACGGAAGGGATGACTCTCCCGCTTCAGTGACACCCAGAGGTATAATTTTTGATGGGAACATGGAGGACATTGCGGCCATGACAGATTTTACGTGCACCAGCCACCATTGATGTACACGACGGTCTTTGGCTGGCTCGAGTACCGAACCCGCAATCTTCCAATTACGAGGCCGGCGCTCTACCGACTGGGCTACCGCAGCCCAGGTATTAAGGACCTCACAAAACATGTAAATCCATTTAAAACTAGAGTTCAAAAACTTTCACGAATTCATCATTTTTTTCTTAGATATACAGAAGAAAGTATAAATAGTTAAATCGTGCTTGAGACTTATCAAAACATGTGAATTCATCAAAAACGAAGAGTTGAAAATTTTTACTAATATTCTTTTGAAGAAAGTAAAAAAAAAAAAAAAAAAAAAAAAAAAAAAATTTAAAAGTTTTTTGAAACATTGTAAAATTAGTTTGTTATAGTCATCACAAAACTGTTTTCTGTATATTCCAGTACAAATTGTAAAAGTATTACATATTGAAATTATTTTCTTTCGAAATTGGGGATAGCGATAGTCCTCGGAAAATGGAGACATTTGGTTACCTTATCAATGAACCACTGAAAAATATTTACCCCATAGAGTAAGGTGACCATACGTCCTCGAAAATCGAGGACTGTCCTCGAATTTTGACCTTTTTTATTTTTTGTCCCCAAAAATTCTTTGATTACTGGGGGATACTAAATGTCCCCAAATTTAAATATTTCCAAGTATTTCTTTTAAAATCGTAGTCCATTCCGTGGAGGATCAAAATTGTGACGCTACGTTTCCAGATCACCTCTAGGGTTGAATCCCAAACCGTTGCCAAATGTCCATTAATCACTAGTGAGACGGAAAACCCATCCATTCCAATCCAATCAAAATCACAGTCTAATGCACAAGTACACGTACAGCGTCTAGAATATATAGTTAAGACTACTATATTATATAGTAGTCTTATATACAGTGGGACAAGCGCTTATAATCGAATGCTTAAAATACTGCTAAAAAAATTAAGCTTCCCAGATGGAGCTTCGATCAATTTTTTTTGCTCAAACCGAAGAGCTGAATGGATTTTCCTAGTTTCGTCTGCTCAATCACGTGATCTAAAAACATAATTAACCAATAGGGAGTCTCGGTTTTGATTTCGTGACACTAACTTCGATTACAGTAATTTTTTTGGTACAATTTTATTTCCTGCTTTCCACACTGTTTATTCTATACGTTGAAGCACAAGTAATTGGATAATTTTGAAAATCAATGAAATTTTGAAATAAAGACCCTCATACTTCATGAGCAGAGAAAGAATCATGCACTACTAATTAGTATATAAATTCTATCTTGCCCGATTTATGTTAAGTGAAAATAAAATTTATTTTATGAAATTTTCACATAAATGGCAGTTATATGATTACCACAAATTGTATTGATACATTGATAGGAGAGAAAAAGAAATGTAGTTATATAATCGGGAATAATTTCTGCATTTCTAGGAGTGGGGATTCTGAAGATTAAAATGAAATGCTGTTATTTTGTGTTCTCTCCTATCATCATAATAAAGTGTAAATGTGTTCTATAGACTTGATTATTTTAATAAAGCTGGGGTAGTTTAACTTGCATAAACATACCGCAGGCTCAGCAATTTGTCATAGAAAAAAGTGTTTCAAAGCATTTTGTAATGTATAAATCAGAGTTCTTTTTATTAATTATGCCTAGCATATAGCTATTAGTCTTTTATATCCCCGAAAAAGTCCCGAAATAGAGTTTTCAATGTCCTGCGAAATCTATGGGATCTGCGGTCACGAAATTTGGTGCGTAAATTGTTTATATGTATCCGACCCTTATTGTAACGGGTTTTACGAAATCCCCCCTCTTATCCCCTTGGTGTCGAGAGGGCTATAAACACGTGTAAAAACACGTTTTCCCGTTTGAATTCGCCTTAAATTATCTTAGATTGGCGAACTTTGGTATGTGGATGTTGATTAGGTGTACGGATTATGTACTTTGTCGAGATTTCGCAAAACTTCGAACTTAGCCACTGGGGAAGGGAGAGTAAGAATTGGGTAAGTTCCTACCGAAAGCAGTGGGAACACGGACTCGTCACGCTGCGAGCGAGAAAAATCTCTACCGAGCATAGCGGGAACTTTAACTCGGGTTAAATAATAATGATATGGGATTTTGACAACTCATTTCAGTATTGCGTCCAGCGAAGCGGGCAAAGCCTGCTAGTAATTAATAAAATTAATAAAATTCTCTTTTTTAATTACCAGGTTATTCTTCGCTATAAATTGAGAAAGCGTTCTTTTGAAAACATAATATACAAAGTCATAAACTGTTTTAGGTTGATTTCTTTAGAAATCGACCTATTGCAATCACTTCGTTTATCTATATATATATATATATATATATATATATAATGAAAATTTTGTCATCACGATAACTCCCGAAATAATACTCGAAATCGAACCAAATTTGGACAGTGAACTGATCTTATAAATATCTTGGATGAGTTCGTTAACAAAGTTCCTCCGACTTTTCGTTTTCAAGTGGCAGCCACTTGAAAATTTCAAACCGACATTGTAAAAAGCATATTTAAAGCAAGATTTGCTTGAATTTTGATGTAAATACAGGTCACATAAGGGTCTCAATGAAGTTTATTAATGAAGTTTATAAGCCATTTTTATTAAAGTGGCGGATATTTTAAGTTAAGCGGGACCACTTGAAATCAGGCTACCACTTGAAAATTTAAAATCACTATAACTTCCGAAATAATACTCCAAATCGAACCAAATTTGGACAGTGTCTTAACTTATCTTATAAATATCTTAGATGAGTTTATTAACCAAGTTGCTCCGCCATTTTGTTTTCAAGTGGAGACCACTTGAAAATTCAAATTGTAAAAAGCGTATTCCGAATTTGTTTGAAATTTGATGTAAATATAGACCACATAAGGGTCTCAATGATGTTTATTAATGAAATTTATCCGTCATTTTTAATAAAGTGGTAGATATCTTAAGTTAAGCGGGACCACTGGAAATCAGGCCACCACTTGAAAATTTAAAACCATGATAACTTACGAAATAATACTCCAAATCGAAACAAATTTGGAGAGTGTCTTAACTTATCTTATCTTATAAATAACTTAGAGGAATTTGTTAACCAAGTTGCTCCACCATTTTGTTTTCAAGTGGAGACCACTTGAAAATTTCAAATTCAAATTGTAAAAAGCGTATTCCGAATTTTTTTTAATTTTAATGTGTACATAGATTATACAAGTGTTTCAAATAACTTTATTAATGAACTTTATCCGCCATTTTTAATAAAGTGGTGGATATCTTAAGTTAAGCGGGACCACTTGAAATCAGGCCACCACTTGAAAATTTAAAACCATGATAACTTACGAAATAATACTCCAAATGGAATCAAATTTGAACAGTGTCTTAACTTATCATATAAATATCTTAGATGAGTTTGTTATCCAAGTAGCACCGCCATTTTGTTTTCAAGTGGAGACCACTTGAAAATTTCAAATTTAAATTGTAAAAAGCGTATTCCGAAATTGATTGAATTGTGATGTAAATACAGACCACGTAAGGATCTCAATGAAGTTTATTAATAAATTATATCCGCCATTTTTAATAAAGTGGCAGATATCTTAAGTTAAGCGCGCCACTTGAAATCAGGCTCCCACTTGAAAATTTAAAATCACGATAACTTCTTAAATAATACTCCAAATCGAACCAAATTTGGACAGTGATACTATCATATAATTATCTTAAATGTTTTCACTGGACAACTTGTCCCGACATCTTGTTTCTAAGTTCCAGCCACTTGAAATCACACTGCCACTTGAAAATATGCCACACGATAACTTTTAAAATACTAAACTGATTCAAATAAAAGTTGGATAGTCAACTTATGGTTCAAATATCTAGGATAAGTTCACTTGGTGATTTGATCCGCAATTTTATTTCCAAGTGGCGGCCACTTCAAAATTTGTCATTATGGTAACTTTAGTAATACAGAATCAATTCGCATCAAATTTGGGTAGTGGATTTATCATTCAAATATCTCATTTAAGTTCGCTGGGCATCTCACTTCACTTTTTTTTTACAAGTGGTGCCACCTGAAAATTTCTTGTGACGATAATTTTTGAAATACTGATTTAATTTAAACTAGAACTGGACAATGAACTTATACAAATATACTGCATGATTTCGATGGGCAAGTTGTTTTGCCATTTTGTTTCCAAGTTGCAGCCACTTAGACCGCCACTTGAAAATTTGCCATAATAATAACTTTTGAAACACGGCACTGATTTAAATCACAGTTGGACAGTGAACCTATGCTTCAAATATCTTGGATGTGTTTGCTGGGCAACTTGTTCCACTGTATTGTTTCCAAGTGGCGGTCACTTGAAAATTTGTTATCACGGTAACTTTAGAAATACTTAATCAATTCAAATCAAATTTGAAAATTTGATTTATCATTCAAAGAACAAAAATCTAGAAAATTCACGTAACTCGTGAACCAATCACGTTATTGCGTCCATCTTTGGTATATCGATAATAAGTATTATCTCGCCAAAAGTTGCCAAAAAAGTCGCCATAGAGGAAAAGTCGCCAAATTTGGCGCCAAATCTATTACCTGCGTTACTGGATCTTTTTAAAGCGTTTTTAAGGAAAAATTAGGCTATTTTAATGCTAAAACAAACTAGAAATGCAGAAAACTAGCATTTTTATCAACTTACTAAGCCTCTTTGAAAGAATTTCTACCAAAAAAAATTATTTTCATTTTTGAAACGATATCTTAGATGAGCAACTTTGTCTGCCATTTTGATCGAAGTGGCAGTCACTTAATTTTTCAACACAATGACTTTTGAGATTTTAAATTAATTCGAACTATATGTGTACGTTAGACTTATCTCCCAAATACATTTCATATATTTGTCAACTTAACCCACCATTTTGTTTCCAAGCGCCGGCTTGAAAATTTTAAATTCACATAAAAGTGTATTTATGAACCGATTTGCTTAAAACTCCATATGTGCGTAGCCTACATCAGTATTTCTACCAAGTGCATTAACAATTTTTAGCCGCCATTTTGAAACAAAATGACTGCTACTTGATAAGGAAAAGAAATCAACCTACCCTTCCGAATAAGCCGGAAGGACTTGTTTTATTAATTTAAATATATATTAATAATATAAAATGTGTATGTATGTATATCTATTAGTTACATTTTATAGATTAATTAATTAATATTAATTTGGTTTATGTTCTCTGAATAGAACTTACCGAATAGAAAATATTCTGTTTTACAGCATTTTGTAGGTGTTATAAAATATTATATTTTATAGAAAAGAACGGAATTAATATGAATATTTTCTAAATAATTTTTATTTATTAAAAATAAAAATGTTTATATTATTTCAGTACAAAAAAAGTTTCAAACAAACACACACACACACACACAAAAAAAAAAAAAAAAAAAAAAAAAAAAATCACAAAACAATGAAAAAATTTTAACAAAATTTTCCGACTAAAAATAGCATTTTTTTTTTTTTCTATTATTATTATAGTAAATATGAATCACTATTTTAATAATTTTATCCTTTTAGTGAAGCCTGAAAAAAATTACGTGATAAAAAATCGTTGTATATTATACTTCTTTTCTTACACAAATATTTTTTAAAGCAGTATCCGGGAAATAAAATCTAATGGTTACGATATTTTCTTTTTATTAGGGAAAAAAAGGTACACAATTTTACTTACAAATTATCAGAAAAAAAAAAATCAAGATTTTTTTTTTTTTTTTTTAATCATGTGAGATATCGTATACGGAAAAACTGTCGTTTATATTTCACAACACAAAAATATCTACTTATTTTTATAAGCATTATTTGTTTAAAGTAGAAAGATTTTAGTCGCTTTTTATCACACAGAATTTGAGAATCTTCTAAATATAATATAAATGTATGTTTTTTGAAAAAGTCAAAAAATAGTTATTTTTTCCGTCGTAATTACTGAAATGAATAATTTTTGTTATCATAAAAATGATTTCCTCGAAGTGCTTGCATTTAAAATGAATTCATAATAAAAACTGTTAAAATGAAAATAGAGATGTACAGAAAAATCTTTAAGTACTAAATAGTTTTTATTGAAATGGGAATTAAAGTAGTCTTTTGAAATTTTTAATATTTCTTAATGAAGTTTAAATAGTTATTTCCTTTTGAAATAAAAAAAATTAATAACGCATGGGAATGATGTGTCAGAAAACTGAAAAAGTGACTCTTTAATTATATTTCATACACTAAAATATGCATATTTTTTAATTAAATAAAATTATTGTGATATGTATGCAAATTTTATTAAACAAGTCAGTAAATATTTTATTAAAATTAAATGGAAAGTTACAAGTTTTCAAGTTTAAAATTAAAATTAAAAGGGTAAGTAATGGAGTAATAAATATTAGCCTAAGTAGTTTTCAAGAAAAAAAAACAGTTAATAAATAACACTATATTTATTTGCTGACAACTTTAGTTATGTTTAATTTTAATTATAAATTACTACGTATATATAAAGATACGGAATTCATATAATAAAGTTTATAAACAAAATCACTTGTAGTAGATTAACATCTGTTTAGTGGCTATTTTAATACTTATTATTTATTTTATTTATTTATTTTGTTAAAAAGAATTATAAATTATACATCTATGTTACACTTAATTACAAAATATTTAAATTAACGTGCTTTTATTTATTGCAAAAACGACTTTTTGAGATATATGTATATGCATGTACGTAATTTTTAATGTATAAATAATTTAACTAGAAAATATTATAAAAAATCACATATCGAATGAGAAATATCTAACTTTAACTTTTATTTAAATAAGGAGGTAGCTGCCAGTTGTCATATATACATTTTAACTTATAGAATATGTACGTAATTCTATGCAACAAAAGTAAAATAGAAAAGTGTTTTGAGATATGCAGGCTGAAGAAAATATGTCAAATATAAGTGGTATTCTGTTCACCCGTGGGAACTGGAAAACAAATATTTTTGTCATGAAAGAAATATATCAGGCTTTGGACATTGACTGGGTTCTTCCATTTGCTTTTGCGATTTATATTATGTATAAGCTTGGTATTGACTAAATGATGAAAGTTCTATTGGTACATAAAAGTGTTATTTAACGATTTCAAATTTAACGTTTTGTATTAAATACTTCTTAAAGTAAGGAAACATTACACACTATTTTATTTCTGATTAAATTTTAATTTTAAAATTATCAATAATGTTATAATTTTCTGTCACAAATTTTTAATGATTTAATTCTTACGACTTTAGCTTAAAATCAGTGATACAGAAGAAGTTAGTAAACGTTTTTGAGATGTTATTTAACCTCTAATGTACATAATTTTTAGATCTTTATGTCACAAATATTTTACAAGTACATAATTAAAGCAGAAATATTGTTTGTGTATATTGTTTGTGTACAGGGTGACCAATTTAAAAGAGTACCCGTTGGTTTTTCTTATTACCCTTAAATATGACAGATGTGGGAACTATTCTAACATTTAACTATAACAGTTTGAACCGTGTTTAAGTGGGGGAGACAATTTCTAACACTGTTGGACTGTTACAACTTTATTTGTGAGGTAAAACAGAAATGGAGACGCACAATTGTTTAATCCTGTAATAATTTTATTTATGAAAAACAAAATTTAATTAAATATTTTACATTTCATTCCTACATTACATGCACAATATCACTATCATTTTTACATTATCATTTCATAGGCTTTTCCAGAAAAGTCCTGCACACATCTATGAATTTAAACAGATGATAACTAAAGAAATCTCGTCAATAACACCAACAATGCTGCGAAGTGTGTCAAAAACCTGGTTCGACGTGTTCATGTTTTCATTCAAAATGGTGGCGAACATTTTCAATATTTTCTGTTAGGAATGATAATGTAAAAAAATTGAATAAATTACGTTTTTTAAAAATAAAGTTATTACAGGATTCAAAAAAATTGTGCGTCTCCATTTCTGTTTTACCCCACAAATAAAGTTGTAACAGTTTAACAGTGTTTGAAATTGAAACACAAACATAAACAAGGTTCAAACAAACATACTTCAACGTTAGACTAGTTCCCACATCCATCAGATTTAAAGGTTATAATAAAACCCACGGGTACACTCTTAAACTGACCACCCTGTATATATACATATATATATATATATATATATATATATATATATATATATATATATATATATATATATATATATATATATAAATATATATATATATATATATATATATGACTTAATTAAATAAAACAAACTACTAAAGTGAACAGTAATGATTTGGGATTAAATTATAAGGAAATTATGAAAAAACTTTAATATTACCGTAATTGCTTTTTTTTTTTTTTTTTTTTTAAGCAGAGTCTTAAAAATTAGAAGAAAAATTTTGCAGCACATTAAAATGAACATCTTTAGCATAAAAAAGTATTAGCTAAACTGACATATAGAGGTAAAAACACATGAAAAAGTAACACAATGTTTACTTGGGACAATGATGTAAAATGTTTTTTACAACAAACGTTACACACACACACACAAAAAAAATAAAACCTTACGACCACCAGTAGTAATACAATCTTAAAGGTGCCATGAGATTGATTGTCTGACGGTTTAAATTATCTTGACTATTTGTGTCGGAAGCACTCGTTGAAAAAGTACCTGACATGTTATTTAATTGTTCGCCAATAAATCTCACATAGCTGTCAAGCTTATGTTACAATTAACAGAAGAAATGTTGAGCATTTTTTGTGAAAAGTGCTTTAAAAAACTACTCAACATAAATATTATAAGTAAATCTCTTTTTCCCACTCTCTTGTCTCCTTTTGTGTGCTTGTGCCTCAATTAATTAAAAGAAAATGTAATTAAAAAAAATATATATACAAGTCTTACATAAGCTTAAAAATTATGAGTTTTATATACAGTCGACAGCAAAATTATTCGAGCGCTGGCAATAATTCCGATACAAAAAAAGTACACTTAATACTGTTTTGTTAAATAAATCCTTGTTGAATCACCTTCTTAGACTGACTAAAAACATGAATCGGCAAGGATTTATTTAACAAAACAGTATTAAATGCACCTTTTTAATATAAGAATTATTGCTAGCGCTCGAATAATTTTGCTGCCCAAGGTTTATTTACATTACATATTTTTGACTTAAGAGCAGACAATACCTAATTTCGCCAACAGCCGTGGCCCATGTTCTATGGTTGGTTGGTTGGGTTTAACATCGCGCTAGTACTGCGTAATGGGTAATTGGTGACTGTCTGTGACGCACTCCTAAGGATAGTCCAGAGACATATGCCATCAAAATTTTGGTCCTTAGTGGTGGGAATGGCTTCTCCGGTTTGGTGACACTCATAGGTATAATTTGGATGAATACTTGGAGACAATTGCGGCCATGACGTATTTTACGTGCGCCAGCCACCATTAGTGTACACGACGGTCTTTGGCCAGCTTGAGTATCGAACCCACAACCTTCCAATTATGAGCTCGGTGCTCTACCGATCGGGTTACCGCAGCTCTATTATTCTATGGAAAAAAATTGTTTCCATAATTACTCATTACTAAATGTATTTTTTTTAATTCCATTTTAACATTCAAAAGGCTCATAACTGTTGAATTCGTACTTATTTTGCGGCTAAAAAATGAGAAAATGTACTTAGTGAAAAGTTGCATTTTGAACTCAAAATTTAAATTTAAAAATTTAAAAAAATCAATTTTTCGAAAATGAGTACTAATTTAAAGGTTGTGAATTGGAAGACGGAATTAAAAAAAAAAAAAAAAAAAAAAAAAAAAAAATCATTAGGTAATGAGCAATTGTAGAAACAAATTTTCCCATACAATAACATGGCCCTTAGCTGTCCGTGGAATTGGGTATTTTCCCTTCTTAATAGACTTTCTCGAATGTTCTGAATTACATTCTGAGAAATATTTTGTATAACAAGCAAATAAAGTATATTGAACATATTTAAACAAATAATGATATTATTATAATTATTATTATTAAAATCTAAAATGCGTAGCCTCTACTTTTTTTAACTTTAAGAATTATGATTTTTATAGAAGTTGATATAAATTTACTGAAAACATTTTAATATATGACTTTATGATACTTTATCATTTTTCTGCATTTACGCTATTTAGAAATTTCTAATAATTTTTAAAACAGTTGAAAATATTACTTTTATTTTCTTCTTTTTCTTTGTACTTATGTATGCCTCAAAACTAATCATTGTCAGTTATGTTAAAATTGTCACAATAAGTGAATATCTTCCTACTTTATTAAACCTGTAAACAGAAGAATTCTTTTACAAGTTAAAGAAGCTTAGAATTTTGTTACATAATCGTGTATTGTCAGTAATATTTAATATGCTTGTTAATAACAATAAATCATTCAAATAGACTGTTATTTATGTATATTAGAAACTCACTATACCGTACCTTTCACATTACAAAACATGTTTGCAACATTTACGTTTTATTTAGAGAAATATGCAAAAACGAATTCAGAGCAACATTTGTGTAAATAGTCATAAACAAGGAATTTACTAGAAGTAATAGTTTTATTGACTTATGAAATTTTTGATGCAAAATGGTCATCTTTTGAAACTGAAAATGCATTTTCAACTCATAGTTTCATATCTGCGTATAACTTCGATGTATTTAATGCTAAAACTTTTATTTAAAAAAAAAAATAGTTAATTCTCTGTTGGCTAAATAGTGTCATATAGTTTAAACTAATAACGCTTACAGGTATCATATAATGCAGTATTAAGTAATCTGGTGTGTCCCACATACGACTTTTGTAAGATAATAAAGTTCAATGCACTTTGAAAATAATCTAAAATTGGTTTAGGAATAGTTTTATTTGACTTATAATTATATGTGAGGGGGGCTACCGCCCCTTCAAACCCCGTTCAATTATAGTGCTTACATGTATTAAAAAAAGAAAAGTGAAGGCTGTTATTAATATGTCTTTAAACATTCCAATATCTTGATCAAATGTTTAAGTGGCAACCTTCAAAATATGATTTTCGTATCACAATCTACATAATACACGCTTTTTACGCATATAAAAAATATATATTTCATTTGGTTTAGTGCAGCTTATAGATGTTAAACTCTACTTAACTGCAATTGTCCCCATAGACACGTACACGAACACACGTACATACAGACACACAGACCAATTGTGAAAAACATGATTATCGGATTCAGGGCACCTCAAAACATGTAAACATTACAAAATCTCGATTTCGGAAATTTGACCCAAATACAATACTTTCTCTACCATATATATGGGTAAGATAAAGTAAAAAAAAAAAAAGTATTAAAACAATTATTAACTGCCTGTAAACACTATCATTCAATTTCATTAATTGTCTGCGTTTTTACATAATTATACCTTACTAACTTTCACTAACTACACATTTACTAATTTTACGTTTTCTGATTATTATTGTTATATATGTATGAGTCATTTGGATAATGAAATAATTTATATCTGCAGAAACACACACACACACATATATATATATATATCTAAGTATCTAACAATGCATATTTTTGTGAGTAAACTTCTTTGGATATATGTCTATTCATATTTTTAATAATTCAATCATTCAAAATTTTCAGAGTATCCCATATGTGATCTATGAACGTTACTTCAAATTTCTCTAAACAAATATCGCGTTTCAGACTGAGTGTATCACTCATTATGCCATTTTCATATAAAAACAATATCATTTGCCTCAGAAAAATACATTAAAGTAAATTTCCTACAATTTTACAAACAAGGAATGAAGACGCACTAAAATTTTTTAATTACTTTTCAAAAGTACCAAAATTCATATAATTATTGAATTATTCTCTTTTCTTCTTCTTTTTTTATTTACAAATTATAATAAATATTTACAAATTGTAAATTGTAATATAAGATATAATTATATTTTATCTCTAAGGTCTATTATATATTCCATCAAATAATGGATTGCTTGAATTCTTCATAATTATATCTTATGAATTTAATATTTTTATTATTTCACGTTTCAAAACAATCATCTTATACGAGACTGGTTAAAACTACCATAAGTATTAATGGTAATGTCATTGTTATATATAAACTTAATAAATTTTTGAGGAATTTGTGGTCTTCATTCCTCAATCTTAGCTTAACTAGTTAGATAACTAAATAGGTAATAGAGAAGAGCACGAGACATAAATGTAAATTAAAATCAGATTTTATTACAACTTGTAATTTAAGGGTAGTACCAATGAGAAACTCGAATAAAGATAACTAAATAAATCAAGAGAATATAAGGATTGGTTCTCACCCTTGAGAATTTCTAAGATACGGAACTTGTGGCTGCTCTCACAAGGATGACTCGTCGCTACTAGATTTGCATTATGAAGAGATGATTAAAATCCCCTCACAGCTTAAACTCGCACGAAACTTAACTAAACATCAACTCCTAAAAGTACGATACTCTCCCTCAAAAAGTGTCCACAGAACTATCTCCAACCTCGCTGCTCCATCTAACACAGCAACATAACCACCTGCTAGTAAAACACTTTGCTATTTATTCACACCGAAACCAACCACCTCCAATCGTTTCACTTTTCAAAAAAATCCAAATACCTTTCATATTCCTTACTCCACGCAACATGCGCGAATCTTATTAACCACTTAGCAACCCCACGCTTGAGTAAAAACACTCCAACCCAAATTACCGTGCCATCGACTTTTGACGTTACATCCTGACTCCCAAGTATTACGTCACTGGGAGCGCTGGAAACAGACATTATTCTAAAACTGGTGCTGCGCTAAGATTCGCTTTTCCACCGCTTACCTGCGGCGATCTACTATTCACTTAACCTCAATCCTCGTAAATTCTGTAGTAGAAAAATACGTCAGAATACACATTTTTCAATTTTACACGTGGTGTTATATTTAAAAAAATTATATAATACTACATTAAAAAAAAATTCAAAATTCAATTCCTGATTACCAATGACTGATTGCTTCAACTTATGCAATAAACAATTTCCGATTTAGCTTCAACTTATGCAATAAACAATTTTCTACCTTTCGCACATGCGCAGTGAAAACGTTTTTCCTAAAAAATTTCATATTTCATGAGATAGTTAAGATATTTGTATTCCGATTGCAATATATTGGTTTAAAAGTGTTTTTTTTTTTTAACTTATCTGAAAATAGGAAAATTTTTCGTTAAAAACTCTGTCTATTATAAATAAAAAATATGCCGATTTTTTTTTTTTTTTTTTTTTTTTCTGGAGTTTTAAAATAAATGCTTACATCTCCGTTATTTAATATGCTATCCGTCATACAAATTCATCAACAAATTGAATTGGGTCTATAATAACATAGCCTAAATTTACAGTTCATTTCGTTCATTTAATGATACAGGGTGATCACAAACATTATTGATTTTGCTCAATTTTTCACCGGCCCCCCTAAATGTTGTCTTAAACCAATCTTCACTGAAAAACATGAGGAAGACCCAATTCTTTAAATACCCAAAGTTTGAAAACATTTCATTGAGAGAAAAGTTTCCAAATTGAGAAAAACAGATCATTTGCAAATCTTGCTAAACTTTTGAACAGTAATGTATTTTGAGTATGTGACATACTCTACTTTGACGCAGTTTTACTCATTTTTGAGTATTCGTGCCGTTTTATATTTTTTTTTATGTATTTATATTAAACACGATACATGACAATAATCAGCGATATTTAAGGGTGTAATTTATCTTTCAATTATTTAGTATAGAACAGTAATATTTTTAAAATTTTACAAAATATTTAACAAATAAGTCTCAAAAAAAAAGAAAACTTTATTTTATTTTTTCTAAATTATATTCATTTTTTCAAATTTATTTTTTCTTCCTTTATTAACCGTCCTATACTCTCGGTAGGATACTTTGATAGCATTCAGGGGACTCACGCTGGCGCTGGTTTTGTAACACTATTTTCAAAAAATAATCATATATAATAATTTCAGCAATATAAAATATATATTATTCGTAAATACACTGTAAAAAAATGTTGTAATTTTTCCTGCACTTTCTGTTGTATATTTTCAAGCATTTTCGCTGTATTAATAAATTCAAGCACTAAATGTTGTTAAAATCGACTTCCTGTGGACTTTAGACCAGAACATCTGCGCTGAAACATAACATCTGTGTTTTTGAACTTAGATGCAGATGAACGATGAATGAACGAGAAGAAGATCATGGAATAAGCAATGTCCGTCCTCGTCCATGAAAAAGGTTAGCTAGTAATTTTTTTATTAATATTTTGTATTAATATTTTGTATTAATATTTGTTATTGATATTTTGTTTTATTAATTTTTTTATTAATATTTTGTGATTAATAGTACTTTTACGTTTGCGGGACGCAAACGAAAAATCGCCAATTCAATATTATCGCACCAATTTAATATTATCGCCAATTTATATTACTGCTATTTATATTATTATTGCTATTTATATTCGAATCGCATATTGCATTCTTTGCAAATAAACCTTTTTCTTGAAAAAAAAAAAAAAAAAAAAAAAAAATAGACTGCATCTTCTTCAGTTGTGGGCAAATCCCAAATTTTCATCATTTTTGTAAAACAAAAGTTAAGGTAGAAGAAAGAATGTTAATATATTTTACTTAGAAAACGAAAATGTTCTAATATGTTCTAATGTTCTAAAATGTTCTAATCTTATAAAATGCTCTGATGTTAATAATTGGCGATTTTTCGTTTGCGAATTTCGAAAAGTATCTGATTAATTAATATTTCGTTAAAACGCATTAGTTGTAAACATATTGCAGCATGCTAGCTAAATCACCTAAGCTAAATCGTGTGCCAATATCCTAGCACTATATTTCAGTGCTATAAGTAATGCTCGAATCTGTTGATGACTCCAGCCACTTTTGTCTTAACGATTTACAATTAATTTTTAGAAATCCAATTTTTTTTAATCATTCAGTATAGTCCTTTTAAAGTTTTTTCATAAAATTACATTTCTCAAGTTATATGTTGGCGAAGCATTTTTTTATATCAAAAGATTTATATTAACGTGTATAAACTTGCACTCATAATTCAGCAAAAAATATTCATTATTTATCATAATATATTCAATATGTTCATGATTACACATTAATTTTTTAAAAGAAGATTTTCTTAACTTGAAGTCTTGATAATTTATATATGTATAAAAACATATTCTTTGAGATATTATTTAACTCTCTCTCTCTCTCTCTTTTTTTTTTTTTTTTTTTAATTGCTAACAGCAAAAAATGTTTGCATGACAGTATGATGCACATACTTTATTTTAAAAATTAAAATAGGTATACTTCCGGGACAGAATAAGAACAAAAATTGGGATCGCTTTAAGACCCCTTTACATATTCAATTTCATATTACACTTAATTTGTGCAAAGATCCTTAGAGCTTATTTTGAAAGTTTTATTTGATCATTTAAAACGAAAATCTAATTTTACATTCTATATTTTGTTTCATTTTAAGAATTTTAATACCGATTTAAATAGAGGTAGAAATATAACAAATTTTAAATAAATAATTTAAATTAGGATGAAAATTCTTTTGTTTCAGTATAGCTTATATATATATCCATAAGAAAACATTAGCATCTTTCAGTGTAGTACAGATTATAAACTAAACGTGAACGGAAATGATAAATTCTCTTCTCGCTGACGTAGATAAATAAATACGGGATGAAATTCCCTTCAAAGACATTGAGATTGACCATCATACCACAAATGCGGTTTTTATCTACTGTAGATATTGAAAGCTTGCTTTTTATTTTTTCCCCTGCCTCATAGTGCAAACAAATAGCGAATTGCTAGAAATTTATAACTATCTATAACAAATTATAATGCGCGTGTTTTGTGTTTAGGAGACAGATATGTATAATCTTGGCATTACAGAATTTTACATTTTTAATTTTGTTAACGTTTTAAGAATAAAAATAATAAAATAATAAAAAATATAATCCTAACCTTTTTCCATTTCTTCTTTTTCTTCTTTTATTTCCTTGTTTATTTATTTTTTTATTTTTACGCAATAATAACATTATACACATAGGGAAAAAAAGCATTTTTTTGTTCCAAGCATTAGTTAAAAATATGGCATTTTTAGCAGTCATAGCTGCAATTAAATATAAAATTATAATTGAATATCAACCCTTCAAAATCATTTACAATTTCTGCAATCGCTTTTAAGAATATAGAGGATTTTAGCAGACACAAAGAAATCCACTCCCCTCCCCACTTTTTCTTCCTAAATACTTTAATGCACTTTTATTAAAGGGAAAAAAAAAAAAAAAAAAGAGGTATTTTTAGTTTATGAATAAGAAATACATGCGTATTTCTTGTCTTTACGAATGAAAAGGACTTTTTTTTTTTTTTAAGCGTGTCAAAAAGTAGTGATTTCAGGTTTCATAATGGCCTTAGTGTGACCTATGCATTAAAAAAAAAAAAAAAAAAAAAAAAAAAATCTGTGTTTGTTTGTGGACCAATTTAAACAATTCGGTAATAATGTGAGAATAGAAGCTGTTTGTCTGACCTTGGGTTCAAGGTTCGAGAGAAGTGCACTCCATAGCAGTTTTTCTGTGAGTTTTGGAGAAAACCACAGAAACTTCCGTACGACTGTGCCAATGGACATGACCTAGGTTTCAACCTGGCAGCCCAGTCTAAACAATTTTACAGCAGATTCGTTAAATTACCTAGAAATTAACTATATTTTTTTCTCTTTTTTATTCAGTAACTCCTACATTTGTTGCGTCCGTCAATTACAGTCAATTCTGTGTAAATTTGTGTTATTTAAAATGAAAACTTTCAAGCGTTATGTTTACAGTCAAACTTTAATTTTACATTTAGAAATTTGTGAAATCCGTCTTTCAACTTTCAAAGTATTCCTATTTCGCTTAAGCAAGTACCTTTCGCTCATGTCTTATATTATATGGGAAATCTATCTATTAGTGTATTAATTGTGAAAACAATTATTCATTTTTGAGAATTTAAGCATGTATCAAGGGTAACATTCAGCACTTTTTTTTCTACCACTGTTTCAATTGCGAAAACTTTTATTATATTTTTACTTTGTTTTTTCCGACTAACTAAATATAGTGTGGGTGATTAAATTATTAGATTTCTTTCTTTCTTTCATTATTTTATTTAACACTTTTTTCGATTATTAAAAAAAAAAAAAAAAAAAAAAAAAAAACTAGACGAAATGTCCTGAAACCTCATGATGCAAAGAACATTAAAAAACCCATCGTTTCCACTATCGATTTTGACCAGCGTGCGCAATTAGCGCCCCAACCACAAATTCAAGAATATCAAAAATACTTTGGATCACCCTGTATCATGAAAAGCTACAAGTCAGCTCTAACTGACTTGTAACTTTAATACAATATTGCACATACTACGTACAATATTTATATGTTTTGGTACGGGATTTGTGCAATTATACAGGCAGATTTTTTTTTTTTTTTTTACAAATACTTTGCTTATAACTAGATTATTTCCAAAAGATTTTATAAAAATTGCTGAAAATTTGCCAAACATTAGAGAAACATATTCTGAAACGTAAAATTCATAAGCGTAATATTCGTTGAGAAATGAGTATTTTAATAAGTATTATTTTACTGTGCATGCGTGAAAGATAGAAAAATTTTTATTGTATAGTTAGAAAGCTAGATACATTGAGCAACTTTTGTATAAGATTCAGTAGAATAGAGTAAAAATAATCAGGTTGTCGGCAAAAGAACGGACCCAGATTTTAGGTATCTTTCAGAGTTGAAATTTCAAAATGCGCTTTACACATACCACGCATTTAATTTGAAAGTCCAATTATTTTAATCACATTGCTAAAGTTCTTTTTTGTGAAAAACCCCTTATGAACTCACAAATCTTAGTAAATAATAATAATAATAATAATAATAATAATAATAACGTTACAAGCCTATAAGAGGTTTTTCACACACACACAAAAAAAAAAATCGCAATGTGGTTGAAGTAATTGGATCTTCAAATTAAATACGCGATATATGAAAAACCCTTCATGAAATTTTACCTCTGAAAAATACATAAAATCTAGCTCATTCTTTTGCCTACAACTTGCTTAATTTTTAATCCATTCAAATGATCTTTTGATAAAAGTTGCTCAATATATCGAGCTTTCAACGTATGTAGTAAAAATTTTTCTATCTTTCGAGCTTGCGCAATAAAATCATATTTTCTAAAAATGCTCATACCTCAGCGAGTATTACACGTGTGGATTGGATTTCATGTTTCATAATAATGTTTCTCTAATGTTTTGTCAATTTTTCTATAAGTTTTTATGGAAATCCGTTCTAATTAAAAGCAAAAGACTTGCCAAAAAAAAAAAAAAAAAAAAAAAAAAAAACTAGTAATTTTTTTGGGGGAAAAAAGTTATATCCGCCTAAAAATATGCGCAATTTCCGCACCAAAACATACATATTGTACATAGTATGTGCAATAATGTGTTAAAATAAAAAATCATTTGTAGTTTTTTATGGTACAGAGTGAATCAAAGTATTTCGCTCTTCTTCAGTATGTGATTGATCCCCTAATTCCCCCTCTCGAATAAATCGATTGTGGAAACAATGAACTTTTAAATGTTCTTCGCATATATGAAGTTTCAGACCTCTACGTCAGGTTTTTTTTTTTTTTTTTTTTTTTTTTTTTAATCGAGAAAATGTAAAATAATAATAATAATAATAATAATAATAATAATATAATTTAATCACCCACTGTAGTGATTATTCTTAGAAAATATTTCATCTTTTTTTTGTATTTAGGTTCATACTACCAACAACGAATAAACAGAATCGAGGTTCTCTTACTGTTAATCTCTTTAACTTAAAAAATATTCGCGATTTCATTGAAGGAACGCATTTTTTCTAAAGCTGAAAAACATCTCATTCTCAGAGTGTATTGCTACTAATGATTTTCCATTCAAAAACGTGCGAAAGTTTGGAAAACATGCAAACAATTTTATTGATTAATAGCAAAACAACAGCCTATATTAGCAATTAAACGTAAATTTCGAGAAAGAAGAATAAAATTTCATTATGAAGTTGAAAAGTTGACGCATATTTTGCGAAATACCTTTGAAGAACTGCAAAAATTATCAATTACGCAAAGAAGCAATTGCACATTTCGGTAGTTATTTGCGTGTTTAAACATAAATTTTAGCGACGAAATGATTAAATTTTTTAACACTAAGTTGCCAATTTATCGCGTATTTCGGTAATTAGCTTTGAAAAAAGGGTGAACTTTATCTTTTGGCGGAAACTTATTTTGGAATTATTTGCATTATTAACTTACGTAGAATCTGAAAGCCCCTTTATTAAATTTTAACTCTGAAAAATATTTAAAATCTACCTCGTTCTTTTTCCGATAATTTGCTTACTTTTTACTGTATTCTTATGAAATTTTGACTAAGTTGCGCAATATATGTAGCTTTTAAAACTCATATCTTAGCGAATATTACACGTGTCAATTTTATGTTTCAGAATAATGTTTCTTTAAAAATTTGTCATTTTTTCTGCAACTTTTGTAAAATTTTGTAGAAATCCATTCTTGTTATTAAGTTTTTGGCAAGTTTTTTGTTTATAATTTTTGAAAATAAAAAATTATACCTGTCTAAATAATTGTGCTATTCCCACAAAAAAAAAAAAAATACTTAAAAATATTGAACATGGTAAGTGCATAATAGGCGAGACGTATTAATCCTGGACAACAGGTCTAACAGTCTTACAGTGGTTACAACATACTACTTTTAACTGCAATACAAAACTTAATGATTTTTAGCTTAAAAAAAAAAAAAACAGGATTTTGCATGGGAAAATTTTGCATTTCTTTGGAAAGTGAACCATTCAATGCATAAACAAAAAATAAAATCTGATGCATAAAAATGTACACCATAAATTTTAAAACTTAGAGAACAGATAAAAAACAGTTATAAAATATAAAAAGATGGAATAAAAATCTATGTGATATTAATTATTAAATAAAAATCGTATAATTAATATATTTAAAAAATGAAAGAAAAGAAAACAATGTGTTAAAGTTACAAGCCATTCGTAGCTTTTTAATGATACACGGTGATCAAAAGTATTTCTTCCTTACTTTGATTTGTATTTGATCTCCTGTTTACACTCGTGATTATATCGATAGTGAAAAATATGAAATAATAAATATTCTTAGATATCTGAAGTTTAAGGCCGTTCTGTCCAGAATTGCTTTTTTTTTTTTTTTTCTTTTTTTTGTGAATCGAAAGAATGCAAAAAGAAAAAGAAAATGATCATTCATTATAGTTTTTAGACTTACTACAGTATATCCCGCGTTTTTTTTTTTTTTTTCTTTTTTTGTCACCCATTTCTATACCATTGATGCACATAGTTTCTTTGGTTGACCAAATTAAGAAACTGCAAGTCACTGTGGTGAAAGATTACCTCAGAACAGTGACGTACAAGTCTTTGAATAAACGTGTACAAATAAATTTGTGAAAATAAATTTCTATTTATTTCTAAGAAAAATTCTGGTTGTTTAAGCATTTAAATAAGAAAATCCTGCTAAAATTTACAGGTGGAAGTGTCTGAAAACTTGTGAATCTTTGTTCGGAAGTAGTAACCTCATGAATCTCTAATTTGTTTTCTTGTTTAAATAATTTATTATATATTTTTTTAGGGTTCCTAAGCACTCTCTTTCTCTTGCCCCCCCCCCTTTTTTTCTTGTAGGATACTTCCAACAATAGATTTGTTATCAAATATATTATATTGCTATTAAATTTATATATAAAAATTTTTTATTTAAAAAAAAAAAAATGCCATACAAAGTTAATGGTAGAGAAAATAAAGGAAACTATAGGACCACATAAACCCTGTGCTATTTCAGTACTAAATTAGGATATATCAAATATATATATAATTTATTTTAAAGATCTGTCTTTTTTTTTTTTTTTTCCTTTTACAGTTGCGTCAATTCAATCCTTGATACATTATATATCTTTCTTGTATATTTTCCTATACAAATTCACTCTGTAAAAAAATTTATTAAAATTAATATTTAAAAAAATTATATTTCATGACAATGCAGACGATTTCTATATTAGAGAAGAAGTATAACACTAAATATCCAAAAAAGTCAATTTTATCCTCAATGTTATTATTATTATTCTGTTAAAAATGAAAAAATCAATAACTTTATTTTAAATTATCGCAGATCGATGGTTGAACCATTCGTTTTAAAGGTATTGACGAGCTCTTTTGAAAGATAGCCATCTTGAAAATTTACTCCTCTCGAGGGAGGGACTTGGCCCCCAAGGGTGGAGGCGAGGCTCCTACATACATTCTTTTTTCCAGTTGAATTATTATGGCCCACCAGCGGCCGAGCGGTTCTGCGCTCAAAGCTGGTAGATGGGAGGTGCCGGGTTCGATCCCTGGTCGCGCTCATCGGCCTAGCCGTTCGGAGTTTTCCGTGGTTTCCTCCGAAACTCGCGTAAATACGGGCTAGGACCCCTTAGAAAGACCCCCACGGAGGGCATTCCCCCTCTTGGCCTAGGACACATCAGGAGTCAATCGGCCTTAAATCCTACAACCGACAACCAACCAGTTGAATTATTGCAAATAATTGTCATATTACAAATAATTATTTTAAATTTCATAATGATTATTAAAAAATAATTTTTTTATGCACATTTATACAAAATTTTGTTCTATACCACCGGGTTTAAAATTTAGAAAAAGCGGGATGGCAACGCAACCTGAAAAACAATTTTTACCAAAAGTTGATAGGCACTAATTTATGTCAAGGTACAACTGCATACCAATTTGTATGAAATTCTGTGCAGTAGTTCCTGAGATATAGTTGCCACAAAATTTTGTCACACACACACACAGACATACATTTTCTAAAAATGGTCAAATCGTGTTCTACAGCTCACAAAACGTGTAAATTCATCAAAAACCCGAGGTTGAAAATTTTTACGAATCCAATACTTTCTTCTATTGAATATAAAAGAAAGTAAAGCTGCATTTTTATAATGGTTATCTCACATATCAAGTTTTGTGCAGTTATATGACATATAAGTTGAGATATAGCCCTCCCGTTACCGATGAAATTTGCAGTATAGCAGCGCCACCTATTGACCGACAAGCATTCGAACTGAATCAGCATAATATGTCTCATAATCACCTTCTCACATATTAAGTTTTGTTTGATGATACGCAGGAGAACCTGAGATACAGTTTTCCTTGTAATTGTGGAAATCGCTGTGTAGCAGCGCCACCTGTTGAGAAATTTACACCAGAAGTTGACAAGCGCTAATATATGTTAAAGCACACCAACATACAAATTTATATGTAATTCTGTGCAGTAGTTCCTGAGATATTGTCATTCTTTAAATTGCGGAAATCGCTGTATAGCAACGCCACTTGTCGGCTGATAGGCATTCAAACTGAATCAGCGAAATATCTCACATTGGTCTTCTCACATATCAATTTGTATTGGATTATACGCAATGAAACCTGAGATATAGCCACCCTGAAAATACAGAAAGCGCTGTATAGCAGCGCCACCTGTCGAGCGCTTGACACCAAATATTGATAGGCACTAATTTAGATCAAGGTGCATCTACAGATGAATTTAAATGCAGCAGTTCCAAAGATACAGCTGCCACAAAATTTTTGTCACACCCACACAGACGGACAGACAGACGTTTTCTAAAAATGGTCAAATCATGGTCTAGACCCCTCAAAACTTGTAAATCCGTCGAAAACTGGAAGTCAAAAATTTTTACGAATCCAATACTTTTTTCGATTGAATATAGAAGAAAGTGAAAAAAAAAAAAAAAAAAAACTTAAAATGTAATTACTGATTGAATTGAGTTAAAAATTAAAAAATCTAAAAAAATTGTTTAATAACAATGTTTAAACATTTATGTGAGTTGTGAACTTCTAGATTGCAAAAATGTACTTCAAATTCAGTGTTCGTTGTTTAATGCTTATATTCTGAAAAAAAAAAAAAGAAATGTATCGTTATTTATTGCTTTTGTTCGACGTGAATGTTTATAATACTTTGGGACATCTGGTTTCCTACAATCACTTTCAGTTCACACGATCAGTAAATTATCTTTCTACAGTTGCAATTTTAGCGCTTTCTTATTGTTTATTTATGCTCTAGATAAGACGTTAAAGAATAGTTTATTTTACATTACTTACTTTCTTCTGTATTCAATTGAAGAAAGTATTGGAATCGTAAAAATTTTCAGCTTAACATTTTTTGATGGATTTACACGTTTTGCGGATTCCAGAACACAATTTGACTAGATATTTTTAGAAAGTATGTGTCTGTCTGTGTGTGTGCGTGAAAAATAAATAATGTTGTGGCAACTGTATCTCTGTGCAGATAACTGCATATAAATTTATATGCTGATGCACCTTGACCTAAATTAGTGCCTATCAACTTTTGGTGTCAATTTCTCAACAAATGGCGCTGCTGGACCGCGATTTTCACAATTTCAGGAAAGGCTATGTCTCAGGAACTACTACACGATTTTACATATACATTTAGATGCAGATACACTTGATACACTTTGACATAAGTTAGTGCCTACTAAATTTTGTGTCAATTGCTAAACAGGTGGTGCTGTTATACGTCGACTTTCGCATTTTCAAGGAAGGTTCTGGGTTCTCAGGTTCTGCTGTGTATAATCAAACAAAACTTGACATGCATCAGTGTAGCCATTATATGACATTACGCTGATTCAGTTTGGATGCATATCAGCCTATAAGTGGCGCTACTATACTTCAATTTTCCCTGAGAACGGAATGTGGCTACATCATAACATCTAAGGCATATAACGGTACGAAACCCAATGTATGACGTAACCATTATGAAGACGCATTTTTTAAGACTTTATTTATAGAGAATTAAACTGTCTTTCTCTTCTTATATTTAGTATTAGTTTTTTATAAAATGAAAATCATTCATTATGGTAGATAATTTAAATAAATAATATTTTTAAGAAAATATTTCTTCTGAGCGAATTCCTATGGGGAAATATAGAAGAAATTTTGAGGTGGTCACAGCATACTAGCTTTAAATGAAATCACAACAAGTATTTCTTCTATATTTGCTGTATATACAAGTATAAATGGAGAAAAATAACGAGGATTGAATTTCATTAAAAGTAGAGGTATATCTATCTATCTATATATATATAAGCTAGTATGTTGTACTCACCACAAGACATTCTTCTATATTTTTTAATACAGATTCGCTCAGTACAGATAATTTATTAAAGCTATTATTTATTAAAATTCCCTACCATAGTGAATGCAGACGATTTTCATCTTAGAGAAAAAATACACTAAAAATACAAAGAAAGACAGTTTTATTCTTTATAAATAATATATTAAAAAATGCGTTTTGACAATGGTTATTGCACTTATCAAATTTTGTACAGTTATACACCAGAGAAGTTGAAATATAGCTTTTCCTTTCTCGGGGAAAATTGCAGTACAGCAGCGCCACCTATTGGCCGATATGCATCCAAATTAAATTAGCATAATGTCTGATGATAATCGTCTTTTCATATATATATATATATATATATATATATATATATATATATTTAATTACACACAATAGAACCTGAGATATATCTTTCCCTTAAATTATGGAAATCGTT
Source organism: Salticus scenicus (assembly GCA_963930645.1). NCBI lineage: Eukaryota > Metazoa > Arthropoda > Arachnida > Araneae > Salticidae > Salticus > Salticus scenicus. The sequence continues at coordinate 158,984,862 of OZ005653.1, forward strand.
GTATAAAACCGCCACCTATTGAATTATTGGTACCAAAAGTGGATAAACAATAATTTATATCATGGTACATCCACATATAAATTTATGTGCAATTTCGTGTAGTAGTTCCTGAGATATAGAATTGAGGAAATCAGTGTATAGCAGCGCCACATTTTGAGAAATTGACATAAAAAGTTGACAGGGACTAGGTTATGTCAAGGTGGATCTACAAATGTATATGAAATTCTCTGCAGTAGTTCCTGAGATATGGAAATCCCTTAAATTGCGGAAATCACTGTATAGAAGCTATCTGTCGAGCGATGGGCACCAAAAGTTGACAGGCACTAATTTATGTCACGATGCATTTATTTATACATTTATATGCAATTATGTGCAGTAGTTCCAGAGATACAGTCACCACAAAATTTTTGTCACTCACATACAGAGACACAGACTAATATTTTCTAGAAAAAGTCAAATCGTGATTTGGACTCTCAAAACGTGCAAATTCATCAAAAACCGGAAGTTACAAATTTTTACGAATCTAATACTTTGTTTTATTGAATATAGAAGAAAGCAAAAAAAAATCTTGTAAATTGCGAAATCTTTTCAATTTCCAGAATGTAAATACGAGGATATTGTATTTCAATTTATTAATTTATATATTAACAACAGTCGAGAAAGATTTATAATACTTTTCTAATTTTCATACAATTTCCACAAAAGATACATATTAGTTTCGTTGAAGAAAAGAAAACAGATCCAGATACAAATACGGATCTATTTTTCTGGCGGATATCCGCGGATACGAATAGGAAGCTCCGATACATGTCTAGTATATGCAGAATGTTTAAATTAGTTACAGAGTTATAAACATGCCTATAAATTTATGTTTATAATTGTAAAAAATATTTGGAAATGTGCTCTCAAGTCGACCCGACTTGCTAAACACCAAACCCGACCCGCAAGAAAAAAAATTCAGTCAACCCGATCCGAACCCGACCCGCACGAAAAAAATATCAGTCAACCCGACCCGAACCCGACCCGCGGGTCGGGTCGGGTTCGGGTAAAATCGGGTTACCCTACTCAATGCAGGACTCTAATCCAACTAGCAGAATCATGTTTTCTTTGAAGGAACAAACAAACGTCCTTTCTCTCTTTTGATATTTCTGTGTTTGATGGCGCGCGGCGCCTACACTGAGTGATGCCAGATGGTCGAAAATTATTTCCCCAAACAGGTCTTCAAATTTTCCCAAATCAGGGTTTTTTTTTTTTTCGAAAAAAACCCCAGCTTGATTTCTACTAAAAAGGGGGGGGGGAAATCAAGCAGATTTTTCTATGATTTAAGCTGAGATTTTTCCGCAAATGAAGGCAATTTTTGAAAAAAAAATCCCCAAATAACAATAAAGTTATTGAAAGTCTCTAGTCGTAGGGATAAATCATTACATTGCCATCAATGGCAGAAAGTTGAAGAACTCCCCAAATTTGTCTCCAAAAATTTTAGACTTCCCCAAAAATGTCTCCACAAACATTTGGTCCCCAAAATTGTCCTCAGAAGCCTCGAAAATCTCCAAAATGGGGACAAAATCCCCAATCTGGCATCACTGCCTACACTGTAAAAAATATCAGTATTTTACAACAAAAGGTGCTGGCACCGCGGCTGCCAACACATTTGCTGTAAAATTTACAAGCGGCTGCTTTTTATGGTGCTGTAAAATTTACTGCACTTTGCTGTGAATTTTACAAGATGTTGTTTTTAGTAGTGCTGTAAAATTTACTGCACTTTGCTGTGAATTTTACAAGATGCTGTTTTAAAAAGTGTTGTAAAATTAACTACACTTTGCTGTAAATTTTACAACACTTTTTAAAACAGCATCTTGTAAAATTCACAGCAAAGTGCTGTTAATTTTACAGCACCACTAAAAACAGCATCTTGTAAAATTTACAGCAAAGTGCAGTAAATTTTACAGCACCATAAAAAACAGCAGCTTGTAAATTTTACAGCAACTGTGCTGGCAGCCGCGGTGCCAGCACCTTTTGTTGTAAAATACTGAAAATTTTTTTTACAGTGTAGATATAGCAAATCTTCCGAATAGTGAAATTCCCGAATTTCCTATAGGCTTTAGATGATTAATGTAATCTATATTTTGTCTCTAAGAATTTGAGAAATATTTTAAAAATATATCTGTCTGTAAATTATTTTTTTTCTTCCTTATTGGATACCTTTTTAAAACAGCTATAGAACTTTATTAATCTTTGTTTTTTTTTTTTTTTTTTTTTTTACTGAAAGCTACACATTTTATATAAAACGAAATAGTCGCTTACAAAAGCAGAATAAAATAAAGACAAAGGCATTTCTAAAGAATAAACATGATTTTTCATTAATTACAGAAATAATGAGTGATATATTAAGAAGTAGAAAACTTTGAATAAACACCGTAAAATGCAAGAAATATCAACAATTGTTTCGGGTCCAAAGAAGACACTACTCGTCGCTAAATGAACAGAGTAGGCACGAGTGATGCAAACAAAGCGTCAATATGCAAAACCGGTTTAAGTGCAAAGCAAAAATAAATAAAGTCGAAAGCAAATGTAAATACTGGTGTGACCAGAATTATAAAAATGAAAGAAGAAAATAAATAAATAAATACAATTGTAAAATCTAAAAAAAAAAAATAAAGAAAGAAAAATAAAGAGAAACGAAACGAAAACCTAAGTTACGTGAGTAATTTCGAAGCATCTGACAAAAACGGACAAGAGCGGACGAGAAAACCTAAGTTACTCACTTAACTTAGGTTTCCGTTCAGTTTTGAATTTTCTTAGATTTCAGATTTTATTTTAATTTAATTTATTTATTTCCTTCCTTTCCTTTTGTAATCCTGGTCTTACCAGTATTTATATTTACATTCGAATTAATTTGTTTTTGCTCTGTACTTAACCAACACCCCCTGTAAAGGGGTGTTGACTTAACCCGGTTTTGCGCGTTGCCGCTTCGTTTGCAGCTCTCGTGCCTACTTTGTTCGCCTGACGAAGGGTTGCGTTGTTTTTCGAGCCGAAACAATTGTTGCGAGTTCTTGCATTTTATGTTGTTTATTCAAAGTTTTGTACTTATTAATTTTAAACGCCAGTTCTATTTTTTTTTTTTTTTTTTTTTTTTTAAATATAATAGAGAAATTGCCAAGAATAGCATTTAGAGATATTAAACATAATTTTTTTTAGGAAAATAATTTTTTTTTAAAAAAGGACTAAAAATAAAACAAATATTTATCTCTTAAACAAAACTGGAAAAAGATATGAAATTGAATTTTGAGGATAGATCAAATGTGTATAAGTATATATTTCTATTATTTGAAGTTAGATTTTCTTTTCTTTCTACGATAAAATGGTACCAACCTCAACAAATAAATATAAATTGGTTGTATTTCAAAGAAAATTCCGCCACTCTAAAACATTTGTATGATTACCCTTCTGGTTCAATCATCTAATGTCCATTTTATATTGATTCTATCTGTAATACAAAGGGTAAACGAACAGTTCTCAAACAGTTTAGTACACTATATAAACTTTTTTACTTGCTTCTATATGTATATATAGAGAAAGTATTGGATTCGTGAAAATTTTTGAACTCCAGGTATGTCCTGAACACGATTAGACTGTTTTAGAAAATGTCTGTCCGTCTGTGTGTGTGTGTATCACAAATTTTGTGGACACTGTAACTCATGAAACAATAAACGAAATTTTACCAAACTTGGTATTTAGTTGTACCCTGACGTAAACTGGTGCTGATTAGATTTGGGGAACAATTGTTCAACAGGTAGCGCTGTGATCGCATTTTTTCTAAATTTTTAACATGGCAGTATAGGACAAAATTTTGTATAAATGTACATAATGAGAGTTATTTTAAACGTGTGATTGTAAAATTAATATGAATTATTTATAATAATAGTAGTTAATTTGGGAAAAAAAAATGTGCATGTGGGAGCGTCGCTTCCCTCCCTGGGGGGTAAATTTTCAATATGGGTGTCTTTCGAAAGATCTCGTCAATACCTTTAAAATGAATGGCTGAATTATAGATCTGTAATAATTTAAAACAAAGTTATAGACTTTTTTTATGTTTTAACGAAAAAAAAAAAAAAACTTAGAAAAAAAAATCGTATTTCTTTTGATATTGGCAAAAAACTGACTTTCTTTTGACATTTTGTGATATCTGTCAGATAAAAATCGTCTGCATTTATAATGGAAAATAATTTAATAATTTAATAAATAATTTTTATTCAATGAATGTTGTGTAAAATTATACAGAAGAAAGTCATGTGGTGGCCACATCATACTAGTTTAATTTTCAATGGCACAATAAAAGACAATTGAATCAAAAGAGATACCAATAAATCTAAAAATGAAAGCGAGAGTCCAGTAACGTTCCAGATTTATGTCCGAGGAAGAGCAGGGCATTTATACAGGTGATGCAAGTCCCTTTCTCTGTGGAGATCAGAAACAGTGCATAAAGGGTCAGGAACCACACTGATACAACATAGATGTTTACGCAGGCAATCATCTCTAGATATCTGAAGAAACATGGCGACAGATATCAATTTAGGCCATCGAGGGACGTTAAGAATCTGATTAAGCCATGGTTTATTATGGTTGAAATTTTCGACTTCTTAGCGGACGGAATCCCTGTAGATGTTCTTTATTAGACATTTGATATTGTTAAAAGGAATTTTGGGATTAATTTTCTGAAGGAAAGAGGCCCCCCTTTTTAGCCAAGATACTTCACTGAAAAATCGTCAATGTTTGGCATCCGGAAACACTCATGCCAGAGTTGTAGATCATTTTGCCGTATGAGACGTTGCCTGGAGTGCACCACGGGGAGGTAGATCTACATTGCACTCTTACACTATAAAATACACTAAAAACTAGATATAATAAAATAATAATAATAAATAGACATCTGACTTTTCAAATAAAGCAGAAATTTCAATTTCTGAAAACATGTACCACGCACGCTTTTTGCTGTAACTATAACATGTCAACAAACTAACCATTAAAAATAACATAAATTTAATCAATTATACAGAATATAAGAGCTTATGACGAAAATACAATAAAATATGTATTATGATCAAATATGTACTATTTAAAATGTGTAAAATATATTTTTTAACCCATTTTATTAAGCAACCTTTTAAGATATTTTTACATCCATTACGGCAGGTAATGGGAGTATTTTATTCGGTCAAAGAATTCGATATCGAGTTTTCATATGATTTAGATGCTTTGTCCTCTCGAATCTGACAAAATAGATTTTGGTAATTATTGAGACTGTGTGCGTGTGCGTGTATGTGTGTGGGGAATCTTCAGACTATCATATCTCCGAAACTAATAAGATTACAACGATGAAACTTCAGAAAAGAGAAATTTATGGTGTACACATGATTTTAAAACTTTTTATGAAAATTGGAAAACCGGAAGTAGTATATTGGAAATCCGAATCCCGCCAAAGTCCCGATCACAAAAAAGGCCTAAAGGTTTTCTTCAAAGTTGTATAAAACACCCTTTCGTATATATTACTCTGTAAGGTCAGGAAAATTCATAAGTGTCAAGTATAAGTAGCTCAATTACAGGTCTCTAAAGTGCATTCCTTTAAGAACTGCTGTACGGATTTTTTTCAAACTCGTCATATTAACTCCCTTTTAAATATCATTTTGCGTGATTTTATTGTTTTCCGGTCAATAATTGAGTATGCTAAGTTTTGGTAAAAGTTAGTATCTCAAAAACGGCTCTAACAATTTTCTTGAAACTTTTTACGTAAATCCATTCTAGATATCCTTTCTCATGTATCACGTAGTTATTACACGAAAAGTAACAGTCATCAAAATTAAGCAGGTCAGTTTTAGATCTCGGAAATTTGTATTTCAAAAACCAGTTCTACTGTTATTTTTATTTTATTTATTTTTTTTATTATTTTTTTTTTTTACTCGCTATGTAAACTCTATTTTATATGCCTTTACATTTCTTTTATAGAAAATTGTTAGGGGTCTAATTTGTAAGGTCAATTTTATGTCTTTTGCTCATATTATCTCCAAAAAAAATGCGTATAATACGTGTAATAGTAGGTAATCGAACTGGTGTGGTTATTTCATACAAAGTTTTTATTTTTGTTTCTGTTCTTTATCTATCTATATATATATATGTAGAAATTATTTAGTGGGTGATTATGATTAAGCTTTCAGATAAAACGGGTAAGGTGATTAATGCCCAGTTTGGTGTGTTGGTGAAACATGACATATGCTCGAGCATTTCAATATATATATATATATACGAGGGTAAGGTGAAAGGTTCTCGGCCTGACACAAAATGACGTTTCAATCAGCAAAAATTTGTATTTAATGCTTTGGTGCACGTGTCATTAGTTTATAAGTCAAGTTTCAAATTGTCCCCTCAAGTAGTTTGTTTACACGATTTTTTTTTTCTTTAAAATGGCTAAACTTGAATATCGTGCGGTCATAAAATTCTTCGTTTAGGATAAATTAACCCTTAAGGAAATTCATCTGAATTTAACAAAAATTTACGGGGACTCCGATCTTTTCATGTTAATCATTAAAAAGTGGTCAGTTGATTTTAAACGTGGTCGCACGTCGCTCGAAGATGACCCACTTGAAGGACGGCCAAAAACGGCCACCACACCGGAAATCATCGAAAAAAGGCATGATATCGTGTTGGACGATAGGTGAGTGAAGGTGAGTGAGACAGCTGATGCTGTGGGGATATCGGAAGAAAGTGTGCAAAACACCTTGCACAAAGAATGAGGGATGCGAAAGCTCTGCGCAAGAGGGGTGCCGCATTTGCTGAATGCCGATAAAAAGCAAATGCGCAAACAATAGTCGCAGTAATGTTTGGGAAGGCTGAATAAGGATCCGACCGATTTTGTGCAGCGATTTCTCACCATGGATGAGACATGGATCTACCATTACATGCCAGAAACGATAGAACATGCCAGAAGGGCCGTAGATGAATATTTTCACAGTCTTTTAGACTCTCACTTCTAGGAAGGAATACTGAAGTTGGAGAAACACTGGACCAAGTGTGTTGAAGTCAAGGGAGAGTATGTAAAAAAAATAAAATATTTTTTAAACTGAAAATCGCAGTCTTTCATTGTCAGGTCGAGAACTTTTCTCCTTACTCTCGTATATATATATATATATATATATATATGTGTGTGTGTGTGTGTGTGTGTGTGTGTGTGTGTGTGTGTCGCTTTCTAAAGTAAAAGAGAAAATAGAATGACAAACAAAAAAGGAAAAACTAATCAAACTAGTACATCGTGAAACTATTACAAAATTTTCTAGTATATTTTTCAACATAAAATCATTCAGTAAAAGTAATTTCTTAAAATAGTTTTCCACGATTAATGCAGGCGATTTTTTTCATATAGAAATATAACATTAAATGTAAAAAAAAAAAGAGTAGACTTTTTTTTTTTTTTTTTTTTTTAATCTAAGGGTATTTAAAATTTAAAAAAAAAAATATGCGTAATTTTATTTTATTTTTTTATTTTATTTTAATCATTCATTTATTAATAGGGGGAAAAAACGATAAATTTGTTTTAAATTATCGCAGACCAATAATTTAACCATTTGTTTTAAATCTAATGAGGAGATCATTTGAAAGATACCCACATTAAAATTTTGCCGAAAAGCGTTGCTCCTATCTGTCCATTTTTTTTTTTTTTTTTTTTTTTTTAATTGACGATTACTACAATAAATAATTCTTAATAATTTCGTAATGACCCTTTAAAAAATAATTGTCATTGTGCATATTTGTAAGAAATATTGTGCTATACCGCCATGTTAAAAATTTAGAAAAAGCGGAATGACAATCCTTCTGATGGAAAATTCTTATTAAAAATTGGTAAGCTCTAATTTATTTCAAAGATGCAATTACGTATCAATTTGTATGAGATTATGTGTAGTAGGTCTTGAGATACAGTTGTTACAAAATTTTGTCACACAAACACACACACACACACAGACAGACATTTTCTAAAAATGGCCATATCGCTTTCTAGATATCTAAAAACGCGTAAATCCATTAAAAGCTCGATGTTGAATTTTTACGATATCAATACTTTCTTGTACTGATTACAGAAAAAGTAAAAATGTTAAAATTCTTTCTCATGAGTAACCACGTGCAAATATAACATATTTTGTTATATTTTATTTATTTTATTATTATTATTATTATTATTATTATTATTATTATTTTAGTTCTTCAGTATACTACAGGAATGAGGAGAACGTCGATAATCGTGAACACTTTTGTCCTCTGATTTTTCTTATTTTTGTCACATGTTGTGATGCAAGGTATCCAAAAAGAGAAAAACATTCTTTACGATTATTTTATAAAAAGATAATCGTAATGAAACCGGATATGTTTTAAAATATCACTTACGATACTGGCAAGTTGATTGACACTATTGATTTTCATAACTTTACAAAATATTTTTAATTCGTAATTTTCTTCACATGGAAGAATAGGGCTAATTTTTGCTTAAACGCGCATTAAAAAGAAGAATTTTATCAATGTAGCGCTAAATTCAAACTCTTACGAATACGTTTTACTGCGCGGGATGTATATAGTTATTGTAATTGTGCTTTATTATAATTAAAATATTAAATGATAGGATTCCAGAGTTCGTTCTTAAATGTTCTATCGTGGAATATCTATTGTATCGTAAAGATATCAGACTAGCTTTTAAATATCGTTTATGATGCTGGCATGAACATCATTGACTACAAAAACACCACTTCAAAAATTTTCTGACTTGAAGTTTATGATTTTCATAACATGATAGTATACGTGCATTTTGAAGAATATTTTCATTGTAAAGATCCACTATAAAAAAAATTCAGTCAATTTACTGAAATGTTTATCCAGTCTCTGTAAATTTGCAATAATTCTTAGTTAAAAATAAATAATTGAAATTCTCAATCTTTATTCTGTATTTTAATTTATTTTGTTTAAGAACAATAATTTAAAAGTTTTTACATATATATATATATATATATGAAGTACAACATATTCCTTACACGCATAAAGCCAAAGTTTCAAGATAATTAATCAAAAATTTTTATAGTCTTTTGACAAAATGTCTGATATCGAAAATGTATAGTCCTTTATTGTAGCATATATATCATCATATACATATATCTTTTTTTTTTTTCCTTTATGCAACGATCTCTTAAAATTTAAATTAAGAACATAAAATGTTCATTTACTAAATGTTTAAAATCTATGTACTGCATGGATTTATACTAACACTTTGACTGTAAATATTTACATAACTAGGGGGCTCTGCCCCCTGCTCGCTCCGCTCACCAACTCCCGAGGGAGGCCTCGCCCCCCCCCCCGACTCACTTTACGTATTAACACATGCAGAGCTCTGCCTACCTATTCGCTGCTTTCTTTCACTAAAAAGGAATATTAATAGTGCATATTACAAGACAAAAGCAGAAAAATATTTTGGAAATCCTCATATTCAATGTCAAATTGAAATATATAATATTTATATATATATATATTTTGATAGATATAAATTCATAATATTAGACGATTTTGCATTACAGCTTTAGTATACGACCCTTTTTATTTCTTTTTTCCAAAATTAGATCCGGACCGCGGTACCCCAGTCAGTAGAGCGCCGAACTCGTAATTGGAAGATTGAGGGTTCGGTTTTCGAGCCGGCCAAAGACCGTCGTGTACACTAATGGTGGCTGGTGCACGTAAAATATGTCGTGGCCGCAATATCCTCCATGTTTCCATCGAAATTATACCTCCTGCTGCCACCGAAGAGGGGAATCCATCCTCTTCGTGTAGGACCAAAATTGTGGTGGCATGTCTCTGGAACAAACGTAGGGGTGCGTCCCAGACCGTCGCCAATTATCCATAGCCCATTAATGGTGCAACGTGAAACACAACCAACCCTATTATCTACCTACCTACAACCAGGGATCATATTTTAATTTTACCGTGTAAGAAAATTAATTTTCTGAAAGTAGAGGAAAAAGTTTATATTTATTTTCTTTCTTTTTTACATCTATGGTCTCTGACTGCGGTACCCTACTCAGTAAAGTGCCGAGCACGTAATTGCAAGATTGCCAATTCAATACTTGAGCCGGCCAAAGACCGTCGTGTACACTAATGGTGACTAGTGCACATAAAATCTGTCACGGCCGCAAAGTCCTCCATGTTCCCATCCACACTATACTTCTGGGGATCACCAAAGCGGGGGGAGATCATCCTCTCCGTAAAGGATCAAAATTGTGATGACGTGTCTCCGGAACATCTCTAGGGGTGCATCCCAGACCGTCACTAATTACCCATAGTGCAGTACTGGTGCGACGTTAAATCCAACTTACCTGCCTACCTACCTACGTACAACTATAGATCTTTTTTTTTTTTTAATTTCCCGTGTAAATGACTTCAGGACAGAAGAGCAACGTCACTGGGAGAAACTTTTTTCAAAATGGCAAATAGAGTAGCTTCATAAACTTGTCCTTTTTAGTTAATAACTTCTTTAATTAAAATGATAGAAATTTCTAAGCAACTGAAATGTTTTCCTTAGAGTATTTGGAAGACATTGATCCCTCTCATGACACGAAGAACCCTGCCTCCGCTAGAATGCTGTCGCAGACAAAAAAGAATTTGACGCCAGTGATAATAACTTTTTTTTTAATATGTAGAGAAATCTTATTCACAAACCATAAAATTAATGAAAGTACAACCGATTTAGAAAAGTCGTGGCCTTACTCTTTAGATGCAAAAAAAAAAAAAAAAAAAAAAAAAAAAAAACCCTGCTACTACCTTGGAGGCAAAACCAAGACAGTCAAAAGATGTTAGCTTTTCTGTACGTACAATAATACAATTTATTGTTTAAATCTGTTATTAGTTACATCTGTTGCTTAAATTGTAATATTTATGTATTTAGCTGTTTCATTTTGTTCTACTTCGGATTTTGTTTTAATAAAAAATTATATCGAATTTTCCGCAAATGAAAAAACGTAAAAGTGACATATATATATATATATATATATATATATACACATACATATATATATATATATATATATATTATAAATTTACTGTGTATAACTCATAAAATGAATTTGTAGATAAATTAAATATTCTTGGACATTTTCTTTTTAATACAACCTTAAATATAAACAAATAGGTGCATTAACACATTTTCTTCTTTTACAAACACTTTTTTTTTTTTTTTTTTTTTAATGTAGCTATTTCACAACTGACTACGAAATTCCAGATAAAACAAATGAAGTGCGTTTTTCTCGGAAATCCTTAAACAAATATGAGAATGCGCATATAGCCAGTTCCAGTTTGCTTCTTTATTTTTCCCCTCACCTTTCATTAAATTAAAATCGATAACAAAGATAAAAAACAAAAATAAATAAAAAATAAATCTAAAATTCAATTTAGATTGTAGAAGTTTTATTTCAAAATTTTCCACTATAGGATTAAAAAAAAAAAAAAAAATAGGAAGAGACTTATTTGAATGCGATTTGTTTTTGCGTTGAATAACTGATATAAATATTTATTCTTATCGTTTACATTCAGTTTTATCGCTAAAACAAGATTTAAGAGATAATTGTGTCAAAAGTTTAAGCAATTTACTGTTTCATTCAAGATTCACTAAATAAAAAAAAAAAGAAGAAAAAAAAGGATTGCATTTACAAAACATGTATTGCAAAACATTAAACAACATAAAACATTAAAAGTTATTTTGTATTAATTTATGAATTTTTGATTTTTAACAAATGATATGTTTTACGCATGTGTGATCAATAAAAATTCTTTTTTTTTTCTTTTAGAAAATTTGATAGCCAAATATACACTATCTACCAATAAGTATTTAGACACTTTCGAATTTAGACGTAAATATATAGGAAAGTTCTTTACAGGAATTATCTTGAAACTTTGGGAGTATAAAGGTTATACCTCATATATTTCATCAAAAATTGTGTCCTGAGAAGGAAAAGGGGACCAGTAAAAAATAAAATATAAATAAAAATGTTTTGGATCACCTTGTAAAAAATGATGCATTAAATGCGTTTTGGCTGTAGCATGGAATTGTGAGGATAGTTCTGCTTATCTGTATGAATTTTTATGAGGCTACCATATATATTTATGGATATATATACATATATATGTTAAATATCTTGTGAAATATGAGCATTTTTTTTTTAATAATTTTTAATAACGCATGCGCTTGCTTTAAAAAATTTTCATTTTAATAATTTAATAGCCAAAAGTATTGAGAAAGTTATATGAAAACCACAAACAAGTATCGTGTAAATTCACAAAGTTATTATAGAAACAACTTATATATATATATGTAGTATATGAGCTGGGCGTCTAGGGGTGGGGCAATGAAGAGGTGCGATTAAGATAACTAAAAACATTTATTACGTACACAACACAGTTTACACAAAGATAAAATGATAATATTAGCAGGGTTTCCATCAATAACATTTGCTGGTTTCGAGGCCTAATACACATAACAAGCTCTCTTCACTACTAGGACTAACAGAAAGTAACATATATGAGCACTGACTCGCTCTACAATTCACATTAGTACCTACGCGTACTATTTCTAATAAGTGAGATTATGGTATAGAGCTCTCCATGGCTCTACACACTTATACAGAGCACAACAAGCTCTAATTAGCAGAAAAATGAGCCTGTCAGCCTACGCGCTGAAGGTCTCAACCGATCTCCACTGCAGCCAGATCTCAACTCCTCCGTTTGTCATCTCGTTCAATGATAAGCATCAGAGACAGCGCCATCTGTTGGCTCTGCAAGGAACTTCCCACAACGCTCTGCCATTCTGATGTTGCGGTGACCTCACCGTAAACCAACCTGGGATACTAAAGGATATCTGCAAAATACAATTAAAAGAAAAAAAAAAAACAAAAAAGAGAAACAGACATTAAAAAAATTATGTACATAAAAATTCACAGTTAACTTTTTCTGTAATGTTTATCAGTCCATTTAGTTCAGTCTATTTAGTTTGTGGACCATAATTTCATATGGTCTGCAGAAGTACTAGTATGTATAGGTCCTTCGTGATCGCCTATCTTCTCGACTTCATATCTGTCTTTGTTCTTTACTCGCACAACTTTATAAGGACCTAAGAATTTTGGTCTTAGTTTCATGCCGGTTCCAAACTGAGTTCGCTGGATGGCAACTAGATCATTAATTTTATATACATGGGCTTTCTTTCTCTTCTTGTTGTAACATCGGCGATTTTCTTCTTGAATCTTAAGAATGTTTTTTCTTGCTTCTTCACGAATGGTGTTAAGATTATCAAGCATGGAATTTATCCTTTCCTCTTCGAGAAGTTCTAGTATTCTCTTATCTTCTTTCTTTCTCATTGTTACTCCAGTGAGTAGTTCAAAAGGAGTTCTTTTGGTACTTCTCGATGTGGTGGAATTAATAGTTCTCTGAACAGCCTCAACAAACTTGTACCACTTGTTAGGGTCATTTATACATAACTTGGATAATACAGGAATGATTGTTCGATGAAGTCTCTCAATTTGACCATTCCCTCTTGGGATTCCGGTTGTGATGGTGTCATGTTCGATTCCCTCTGATTTACAGTAATCTGCAAACTCCTTAGATATGAACGCAGGTCCACGATCGGATATTATTCTTGCGGGGTTACCAAAAATAGCAGCTTGCTGTTTTAATTTTTGCAAGGCGTCTGCTGAAGAAGTTGATTTGACTGGATATAGCCACGAAAATTTACTAAATCCATCGATGACGGTAAAAATGTGATTGTAGTTTTTGTTAGTGGTTGGTAATGGACCCACAAAATCGATGTGATACGTGGATAATGGTATATCCCCTTTAGGGATAGGGTTCAAAAAACCTTCTCCTTTTCCCTGTTTCTTATTTACGAGAATACATTCTACGCAACTTTTTACAACGTTATCTACGCATTTTTTCATATTAGAAAAATAGTAATCTCTTTTTACTAACTCTCCAGTTTTATTAGCCGAAAAATGTCCTAAGGCATGACATTTCTTTACGACCTCAAGTTGCATGATCTCTGGGACAATTAGTACATCCCTATCATTTAACACTTTATATAAAACATTATTTTTTAACACATATTCGTCATTTTGGTTTTGTTGTAAAAGAGATTTCACAGTATTGATAAACTCATCATTTTCTTGAGCAGTAGCAATACGATGAGTAAGGGTATCAGTATTTACAGCCATTACAGGGTGTCTGCTAAGAGCGTCAACATGCTGCATTTGTTTACCAGGACGGTGTTCTACTTCGTAGTCGAATTCCTGGAGCAGGAAAGACCACCTGGCTACCTTAGGTGTCAATTCACGTTTATCTAAAGTTTTAGTGAACGCTTGACAGTCAGTATAAATTTTGAATTTACTACCTAATAAATAGTTCCTAAATTTTTTAAGGGCTTCTACTATCGCTAACACTTCTAACTCATAACTACAGTATTTTTCTTCTTGTACAGAGGTCTTTTTACTCATATAATGGATTGGATAGTACTGTCCATCGTCATCTTGTTGTAATAGGATTGCACCGAATCCTAATTTAGATGCATCTGTATGAACTTCTAACTTATAGCCTTGCTTAAAAAGGTGTAAGACAGGCGTATTTGATAAAATGTCTTTCAACTTTTGAAAAGCCAATTTCTGCTCTTGCTCAAATTTAAATGGAGTGGAAGCACGTAATAAGTCACTGAGTGGTCTTGCTATGTTGGCATATGAACGAATAAATTTTCTAAAGTAACCCGTTAAACCTAAGAAACTCTGCACTTCCCTAGCATTACGGGGTTCTGGGAAATTTTGTACTGCAAGAGTTTTTTCTACTGAGGGTTTAATCGTGCCATTCTCAATTATGTGACCTAAGAAATCGATCTTACGTTTCAAAAACTGACATTTCTTTAAATTTAACTCTAGACCAAATTTTGATGCCGTTTCTAACACACGTTTTAATTTATCTAACCCTTCATTCTCATCTTTAGATGGAATAATTATATCATCTAAATAAATAATTACAGTACCATCTTTTAATAAGTCTTTAAACACATAATTTACATATCTTTGAAATACTAAGGGACTATAACATAATCCATAGGGAACTTTTAGAAACTCATACTGGGCATTATCTGTCACAAAAGCTGTATATTTCCTACTTTTTTCCTCTACATCAACTTGTAAAAACGCATTCTTTAAATCTAGTGTCGAAAAAACTTTACCCTCCCCTAATCTATCAAATAAATCTTCAATATTTGGCAACGGGTATTTATCTTTAATTATTTTCTTATTTAAAGCACGATAATCACAGCATAACCTTATTCCTCCATCTTTTTTCCTACACACCACTATTGGCGAAGCATAATTTGATGTACTTTCTCTAATTATACCATCCTTTAACCACTGGTCAATTTGTCTGTCCACCTCTGATTTCTCTACAAATGATAATCTGCGAGAGCGTGAGCACACTGGTATATCATCAGATAAAATAATGGACATTTTTAAATCAGTACTTTTTGTTTTAACTGGCTTATAACTTTTTATTAATTCGCTTAATCTCTCTTTTAACGACTTATCTAAAATATAACTGACATCGAATTTTTCTTCTTCTAAAAAATTGCACATACTTGAAAAAAAAGAATCTATCTCATTTTCCTTTCGATCGAATACAGGAAAAGAACACCCACCTGCTTCATCGAAATTGCTTTCCCCCGAACGCGAAAAATTCTCTTTCCCCCCTGCTACGTCGCTGGAATTCGAAACATGTGTTTCCTCTTTATTTTGTTGTTTCAAAATATGAAAGATATTATTAGGCAGAATTACGTCGCATGTCAAATTGTTGCATAAAGCACCGATTACATTTATTGAATCATGATTAGGTAAAGATATTTTAAATTCAGTCAGATTTGCATCTTTCTTTTCATTAAAACAGCTAACTAGAGTGGTTGAAGAAATAACATTTTTAGTCTGGGGAATGCTATTTTTATTTACAATTAGAATCGAAGAACCTGAATCTTTCAACGCTTTTAGTGGAATATCATCCACTAAAATATCAACATATTCGAGCTCATTAACAATTAGGTTAATCGGACTTGTTTCGGATTGAACTACTGAATTCGTTGGAAGATTTTCACGGAATTCTTTTTTCTCTGAAATACGTTTAGGACACATTCTAGCGAAATGAAATGTTTTCCCTTTTGCACCACAAATATAACACATTCTTTCATGCTTTTCGTGAGTTTGATTAGATACCGAATTACGTACTATGGGATCTTTATTATTATAATGTGTCTTTCTAAAAGGAGTTTTGTTTACAAACCGCTTATTCTCTGAACTTTCGTTTCGCGTATTATTATTAGTTTCAATTAACGATTTACCTCTAGAAGAGTAGAATAAATCACACTCTCGACCTAACTCGTTGGGTTTAAACCAATTTTGACCTTCTCGAACACTAATATGTTCCTTAGTTCTAGAATCCAACGTTTCATATATTTTATCGGAAACTATAAGATCACACAATTCCTTAACATCGTTAACCCCTCTCAATCTACAATAGTAATCAAAAGAAGCGCTTAGACGCGAAGCGAATTGGACATGAGATTCTGACGGATTACGCAACGCATTTTTAAAATTACTTAAACATTCACGCGGCGTTGGTTGGAACTGTCTTAAAATTAATTCCTTAACTTTTTCATAATCGTTAATTTCTTCGGAGGTTACGTACGCAAGAACCTGATTACATTTATCTCCCAATAAATTAATCAATATTTCCGATTTAAATTTAGGGGGTACATTTTTAGAAACGAATGCTTTTTCAAGGGATTGAAAAAATAAGTGCAAAGCTTCCGGTTTCTCAGGTACTGAAATGGTTAAAGTTCGAATACTTCTAATTAAATTTTCTAATGATTGTGAAGTAGTTTCTGAATTTGATTGCTCAACATTATTACTAGAATTATTTGCTGCAGCCTGTAACTTTAAATTCTGTAACTCTATTTCTTTTTCTAACTGGGATAATTTAATTCTTTCTATCTCAATTTTGGTTTGTTCTTCTACAGATTTCAACTTTTGTTCTTCTAGTAACATTTTAATAACACCTCTAACAAATTCTAAATCATTTTTATAAATATCAGAACTCTCAATCAAAGTTTTGATTTCAAGTACCTTAGCTTCCGCCGGAACAGTTAGGCCTAATTCTTCAGCAATTGTTCTTAAATCGGCTTTTCTAATACCTTGCAACACGTTTTGGGCCATTATAACTCTAAATAATTATTTATACCAAAAAAATATTTCAATATTTCTACCAAATTAATATCATACTTAAATAGAAACACAATAATATGAGAACAATTTTCTCAAAAAATGATTCTATGGTTTTTGTTCTCAAATCAAAATTATCATGATTTTTAAATAACCACCTGCAGAACAATTTGTAATATACAACAGAATACTTAGATCATCTTATATATTTCTTAATTATTACACATATTTCATATAATATCACCATTATTGTTATTGTTCTCTATTTAATAATTGTTATCACTTTCGTTTTAAAATAATATTGTTATAATATTGTTAAAATATTATTGCAAACAGTAATAAGCAAAATTATAAAAGATTACTCAGAATATTTTTTTCAATCATAATTCTTATTTTTATTCATTCTTCTCAAGTTATATTATTTATTTTATTTCATCACACATTGAAACCAAAAGTGTTCTCAAAAGTATTTCACCATTAATTTCTAATTCAAAATAGTAACTCAAACTCTTTTTGCTCAATATATGCATTAATCATTATTATCCACTATCAAACACAATGATAAATATATAACAATAACAGTTACCTTTTATAACTTGTTGGTGGTAATATCGCGGCAGAGTCCCCACTTGTAGTATATGAGCTGGGCGTCTAGGGGTGGGGCAATGAAGAGGTGCGATTAAGATAACTAAAAACATTTATTACGTACACAACACAGTTTACACAAAGATAAAATGATAATATTAGCAGGGTTTCCATCAATAACATTTGCTGGTTTCGAGGCCTAATACACATAACAAGCTCTCTTCACTACTAGGACTAACAGAAAGTAACATATATGAGCACTGACTCGCTCTACAATTCACATTAGTACCTACGCGTACTATTTCTAATAAGTGAGATTATGGTATAGAGCTCTCCATGGCTCTACACACTTATACAGAGCACAACAAGCTCTAATTAGCAGAAAAATGAGCCTGTCAGCCTACGCGCTGAAGGTCTCAACCGATCTCCACTGCAGCCAGATCTCAACTCCTCCGTTTGTCATCTCGTTCAATGATAAGCATCAGAGACAGCGCCATCTGTTGGCTCTGCAAGGAACTTCCCACATATATATATATATATATATATATATATGGGAAATTATATTTCTCAATTATTACCTTTACTTCCTTTGTGTGACGTCACTGCTATGTAGTTATGACGATATTACTACGTCACTGTTTGTATCATCCTTTCAATGTATGCGCACGCACCGAGAAGCGCACCTTTTTTATTCAGATGATGTTCAATCGTTTTCGAGGGAAAGACGTTCCCGCTTGGATGTAAACCAATGTTTAGTTATTGAGTTGACGTGGAGCGGTGTGTGAAAGACAGACGGTCTTCTCCGCTCGTAAAATATGTATATGTTAGTGTTTCTGTAATGTCCCTTTTCTTTATTTAATAAATGTCGTAATGTTATACTGGTCTGTAGCCGTTTCCCTATATTTTGGGGGGTCGACCTATCCCGTTAAATTCTACCCCTAGATGGACGTTACTAACGGAAAAGCCGCTATTTTGTTTTCAACACAGTAGCATGAAGACGAATGTTTCATTTATTTTTTTCATAATAAAATGACTGACGAAGTATCCTATAGTTGATAAGACGTTTGAATGATATTTAATAGACGTTCTCAAGTATTCTTCATTTTATCTTGAAATGTTCTTCGTTTCATCTAATGGACGTTATTCCATAACAGACGAAATTGTCCGTTTTTTTTTTTTTTTTAATGAAATACCAGAGTTGCAAGTAATATTATTTTATATGCCAACATCATGCCGATGACTTGGAGTTTTTCAGTATTAGAGCTCCCTTCTTCATGATCGACGTATTCTTGTTCTTAAAGTGCTTCATTTCCGAAGTGATTCTATTTCAGGTTTTGTTCCTGATGTTTTTTTTTCTACCTTCGTTAGCTGCAATAACCATCGCTGCATCTGCATGGGACTGTCCTTAATGTCAGGTACGAGCATGCATTTTTTTTTCTCCTCTTTGTATGATAGTATATAAAAAAAAAAAAAAAAAAAAAAAAAAAATTCATTTGTAGTTTAAATTTGGATTTAAATTAATTCATTGCCGTTTTACGCCCTTTAAAGATGACTTGCTTGTTGATTTTATATAACTAAAGAGTTTTCTTCCCCCATATTTAATTGCTTTCCATGAATAAAGAAATATTCTGTTCCCCAATATTTATTTATTTATTCCTAAAAATATATATGTTCTGGTTTTAATCCATTTTTTATTCCCCAATATTTACTTAAAAAACAAAAAAAGAACAGTTTTTTTTCATTTAATTCGGTTTTCTTATTTTATGTTTCTTGCATCCTAAAAATGGCCCTTAAATTAGGCGACCTTCCGCTAGTTGCAAATTCTTTGAAATATTCTAAAACAAATACCATAAAATTGTTAAACACGCTATTAGGATACCCAACATTTGATCATCAATCGCGTAAACGTATGCGAAATTTTAGCGGTTTTACTGCCGATTTCGATATTAATAAACATCAAGAACAAATTTTAAAATCATTTTCTTTGTTCGATTTTATATCAATCGCTAATTCGCTACATTTAGAACCAGTCGGTAGTAAGGAAAATTTATGTAAAGACATTTTTCATGCACTTACTAATTTATCTGAATTTCAGAAAACATTAGATACTAGTTTTTTGTCAGACGAAGACGATCTCAGTGTAAATAATCATTCTGTTGAAACCCATTCTTCGATCGTTCCAAATAGTTCTGTTTTTCAAATCCAAAGCGAAACTTTTTTCCCTTCGAGTGTTCAAAATATTTCTCCGAATGACGCTGCAGACGCAATGTCTGATTTGAGTAATCATTTCTGGTTCCTCCTTCGAGATTTAGCTAGTACATGTAGAACTTTTTCTGGAAATGATTCATATTCTATTCGTAATTTCTTTAATGACATTGAGGAACAATTCTGTTTATTTCCTAGTCTTACCGATCAACAAAAACTTATCTTTGCTAAACGTTTAATTAATGGTTCTGCTAAAACATTTTTATTTTCGCAACGAAATCTTAATACTTACGAGTCATTTAAAGCCGCGTTAATTTCTGAATTTTTGGATACCATACCATCCATCGAAATACATAAACAGTTAGAAAACAGAAAAATGCGTCCTAATGAAACTGCTACGCAATATTTTTTAGCGATGCGCGAAATTGCTAACCGCGGTAATGCTATTATTGACGATTCTTCGGTAATTCAATACACCATTCAAGGTATACAGGCTAACCCCTCTGAGAAAATTCTTCTCTGTGGAGCAAAATCTTTTTCAGAATTTAAAGAAAAATTGCGTGTTTATGAAACTGCTCTTAATACAATAAACTTAAATCAACGAAATTCAGTTAATTATAAACAAACATATGACAGTCGAAAACGCAGTACTGGTCACACACAATCAGCTTTCACTCGCGAATACAAATTTAATACTGGTCCGGCATCTCAAAATAAATTACGTTGTTTCAATTGTAACGATATCGGTCACTTATCTAAATTTTGTCCTAACCGTTCTCGTGGCCCTAGGTGCCTTGCATGTGGTCTTTTTGGACACAAGTCTACCGATTGCCGCCGAACCGCTGCAAATGAAGGATCTCCTTCCAGAGATAGAGTTAACACTGTACATGAATCGCATGCTTCTCATATGTGTAAACAAGTTAAAATTAGTGGTAATGAATTAACTGGTTTGGTTGATACTGGTAGTCAGTTAACCCTCTTGAAACATTCTGCATGGTTAAAAATGGGTTCCCCACCTTTGTTAAAAACTAATAAATCCTTAACTGGTTTTGGCTTTGCGCGTATACATGTTATCGGTACTTTTAATTCTTTTATTACTATAGACGATCAAGAGTTTTCAGCAACAAATCAGTTGTACCCGACGTGTCCACATTTTATGATCTTATAATTGGATGTGACGTCATCCAACAAGCGAACATTAGCATTTCACCCACCGGTGTTACTTTTTCTAGTTTTTCACAACAAAATGAGTGTACCGCAGATCCAAATTTTATCATGACGATCACTGACGATAGTCCTAAATTTGATATTGGCCCTAATGTTTCACGATATATTCGTAACGACATTAACAAACTGTTGTCGGCCTATAAACCTAATAAAATCAAAACTGCGAACATTGAGCTTAACATCACTTTAACTGACGATACACCTATTTTTCACTCACCCCGACGTCTACCCTTTACCGAACGAGACATTGTAGACGCACAAGTCTCTGAATGGCTTAAAGGTGGTATTATCGAACCAGTGTCCTCCCCATATGCCAGCCAAGTTGTAGTTGTTCGAAAAAAAGATGGTAAACACAGAGTTTGCATCGATTACAGGAAGCTCAATCGTAAGTTAGTTAAAGATCACTACCCCCTCCCCCTAATTGATGATATTTTAGATCGACTTCAACATGCAAAAATTTTTAGTACGATAGACCTACGTAATGGATTTTTTCATGTACCCGTAAACAAACAGAGCCGCCCTTTCACTAGTTTTGTAACCCATAACGGTCAATTCCAATTTCGCTACATGCCTTTCGGACTTAGTTCCTGCCCTTCAGTGTTCATGAGATATATAAATGCCGTTTTTAGAGACCTTATTGCTGCCGGCATAGTACTCCCTTATATGGATGATCTTGTAATTCCCGCGAGTAACGAACATGAGGCCGTATAACGTCTAAAAACTGTTCTTCAAACAGCAAGCGAGTACGGACTCGACATAAATTTTAACAAATGCCAATTTTTACATACCAAAATAGATTTCCTCGGTCACATAATAGAAAATGGTAAACTTTTGCCATCCCCTTCCAAAACTAAAGCTGTTTTGAATTACCCAGATCTGAAAAATGTTAAAGACGTACGTAGATTCCTTGGCCTTACAGGATATTTTAGGAAATTTATCCCTCATTTTTCTACCATTGCAAAACCCTTAAGTGATCTTCTGCGTAAGGACACCCCTTTTCAATTTCAAAATGAACAAAGAGCCGCATTTCAAAAATTAAAATATTTACTTTCCCAAGAACCAGTCCTCAATATTTTTAATGAAAATTCCCCTATTGAGGTACACACAGACGCGTCTATAGATGGCTTGGGGGCAGTCCTGTTGCAGAAAAACATGCATGATAATCAATTCCATCCAGTCTTTTATTTTTCGAAGAAAACATCTGATAACGAAAGAAAATACACTAGCTTTGAACTTGAAGTTCTGGCTGTGGTAGAAGCCCTCAAAAAGTTTAGAATCTACCTGCTCGGAACAAATTTCAAAATTATCACAGACTGTGATGCGTTCGTCAAGGCACTTAATAAAAAAGAAATAAATTCCCGCATTGCACGATGGGCTCTGTACCTTCAAGAATTCCATTACAATATTGAGCATCGAACAGGTTCCCGCATGGCACATGTGGACGCTCTAAGTCGAGCTCCACAGTGTTTCATCATCCAAGATAGCATTCATGTCAAATTTTTGAAATCTCAACAATCGGATGAAGAAGTTCAAGCATTAAAAACGATTTTGCAGTCCACACCCTATGATAATTACATTATAAAAAATAACCTTCTGTATAAAACAGTGAACGGTGTCGATTTACTCGTCGTCCCTACAGACTTACAGCATAGTATAATTAAAGAAGCACACGAGCGTGGACATTTTGCAGCACTCCGTACCCAAGAGCTAATAAACAAAGATTTTTATATACCTCACCTCAAAGACAAAATCGAAAGTTGCATTAAAAATTGCGTAAAGTGCATACTCTATAATAGAAAACGAGGTTTACCAAGATCGAATGGTCAAGTTGAAAATAAAAATTCTACTATCATCGCAGTCTTATCCAAACTATCATCCGACAACCCCGAAAAGTGGTTTTCCCATGTGCCTGCTCTCCAACAAATCCTCAATTCGACATTTCAAAGAAGCATAAAGACGACACCATTTCAATTACTATTCGGTACCAAGATGAAAAATAAAGATGACATCAAGATCCTGGAGCTTCTCAACGACGAATCTACAAACACATTCCAGAGGCAACGTGAGAAGCAGCGTATCGACGCCAAAAAACAGATTCGAATAGTGCAAGAAGAAAATCGCAGGCAGTATAACCTTCGAAGACGACCAGCTGCTAAATTCAAACTCTAGTTCTTCAAGTCTTTCTATTTATTTTTTTTTTAAGAACTCTTCCTTGGACATTTTCGTGTGCACAATTAAACTTTTTTTTTAAATCATACGTTGAACTTGAACTTGCCAAAATAAGAAGAACTCTCCTTTTACCGAACTTTTTTTTTTTTTTTTCATGAACAATTTTTTTTTTCCCCATGAACATTCTTCAATACCTGATTTTTTTTTGGTGAAAATTATCTACCTATTTTTTTTCTACTTGTCTGTATGTATATTAACATCTTATCTTATTTTATTTTAGTATTTTGACGATATGATTCAGGTTTTGAGTGTAATATTTACAATATTTTCCATTTGGTAATGTATACAATTTTTTTTTATTAATGCAGCTATATTATTACTGTATCTATAATTCTATTATGTAGTGTTGTATATTGTTTATTTTTTTTTTATTATTTCTTTTGTTTTTGTATAATTTAATTTTTTTTCTTATGGTTTAATAACCTTCAGGCGAGGCCGCCTGCTTGGTCATGATGGCCGATATGGGAAATTATATTTCTCAATTATTACCTTTACTTCCTTTGTGTGACGTCACTGCTATGTAGTTATGACGATATTACTACATCACTGTTTGTATCATCCTTTCAATGTATGCGCACGCACCGAGAAGCGCACCTGTTTTATTCAGATGATGTTCAATCGTTGTCGAGGGAAAGACGTTCCCGCTTGGATGTAAACCAATGTTTAGTTATTGAGTTGACGTGGAGCGGTGTGTGAAAGACAGACGGTCTTCTCCGCTCGTAAAATATGTATATGTTAGTGTTTCTGTAATGTCCCTTTTCTTTATTTAATAAATGTCGTAATGTTATACTGGTCTGTAGCCGTTTCCCTATGTATATATATACTTTTTTTTTTTTTTGAAAGAGAGAGAGATAGAGGGGGGAACTGAATTTCTCCTCACTCTATTTATCATAACTTATTGAATTTACACGATATTTCGTTGGGATTTTCCTATAAGTTGCTCAATACTTTTGGTTATTAAATTATGCAAATGAATTTTTTTTAAAGCTAGAGAATGTGTAGTTGAAATTATTTAGTATAACTGCTCATATTTTGTAAGATATTTAACATTTTTGCATTCTGATTGCAGTACACTGTGTCTAATACAGTATATCAAATGTTTTTAAAATGTCTTTGCACTGGGTGTAAAGCCCTACGTGTTTTAAATAAAAATTTGGATTTATATATATATATATATATATATATATATATATATATATATATATAAAAGTTATATCTCAATGAATATATATGGCAGACTCATAAAAGTTTATACATATAATGAGAAAAATCTTCATAATCTCATTCTACAGCCAAAACGCATTTAAAGCATTACTTTTATAGTGTGATCCAAAACATTGACATTTGTTTAATTTTTTACTGGTCTCCTCTTCCTCTTCGGAACACAAATTTTGCTGAAATATATGTTGTATAACATGCTCTTTATACTACTGAAGTTTCAAGATGATAAAGTTTCAAGATGATGATGAAAGACTTTTTCTAGATATTTGACAAAACATCTAAATTAGAAAGTGTCCAAATATTTATTGGTAGATAGTGTATAAGCTTATGTACAGTCGGAAAAAAAAAAAAAAAAAAAAAACCGCAGCACTCGACGTAACTTCGTTGCTAATGGATGTAGAAAAATGTAATACGTATCATTCGACGGGGAATTGTGAGTAGTTTCAGAAAATGAACTGAAAATTTGAATTGGGGGTCGTCTACATATTAAAATGCGCACCAACTTTGATTTTCTCAATGGTAATGCCCCATTTTTATTTTATATTTGAATTCCTGGGATCGCGACAACGCAAAAAAGTATATTCGTTGTTTTTTTTACTTATTTTTTCACATAGTTATAAGCGTTCAAAGTTTGAAGGTGCTAATGTTAAATTCATATTTCAAACTTTTATTAATATCTTCACAAAAAATAACTTGATCGATATAATTTTTTGTAGGAGATACAGTGAAGAAACCCAAACATAATCCATCATTACTTTTGATTCTGAAAGATATTTTTGATTTTGAAAAATATTAATAAATTCATATTCATAAAAATTATGAATTATGACCTATATTAATTTTTACATAAAATAAATCCTAATGCTGAAAAATATCGGTGTGCAAATTTGCAGCCCATTCCAGTTATTAGTTTTCGAGATATAAATAAATCTTTCTTTTGGAGAGGTTTAGGGGGCCGTCTCTTATAAAGTTTTGCATGGGATACCGAATCAAATCTTAAAAAATAGCAAAGAAAATTAAACAAAATATTTTTATTTACGGGACAAATTATATAACAACAACGTCAAACGCAAAGAAATGAAACAAAAATGATGATTTTTAGCCATTAGTGTTAGCATCAAGAATTCCTGTTTTGTAAAGACGACAAGCCCCGCCTTGATCGTTCTTCAATACAGAAAAGAAAAGTAAATGTGACATTGAATATTCGTGTTAAACCCCTTATTTTATGTTGACAAAAATATGCAGAAGTGGTATTTACTTCATCGATTACTGGTGATAAATTTCGAATCTTTTAAACGAACACTAGAAGAGAAATAATAACTAAATAGGCGGGGTTTACTGTTTTAAATAGAAAAATTGGTAAATGTAAAAATTGTCTATTAAAAATCGAATTGAATTGGAATGCAAGACATATTTGTAAAATGGTTTCTTATAGTTAAAGTTATAGTTAAAGGCTGAATCATTTGCTTCATATACTGCTTTATTTTTATTTATTCATTTTGTAGGGGCGTGGGGGGGGAATTATTATTTTAAGGATACTTTAGTCTTTAAAATTTAATAATATATTTTAACTTTATATATATGTTTTTAAATATACTTTTACTTTTATAAATATACTTTAACACTTTTCGCGACCGCAGGATTTTGTAATTTTTACAGTAAGATCCTCCTAAGATCAGCCTATTCTCTCAAAATAAAGTATTTCAGAACAAATTTTCTTTATTCACAATTATATTACAAATGGATATACAGTATAATTATATTCTTTCTAATCAATATATTTCTATCCATAGTATATTTTATTGCAAAAATGTGAACACTGGGTACATACTTAAGAAATAAGGAACACACAAATTACGAAAGAAACGTCCACTAAGAGAGTTACAGATTTTCAAATGACGTGAATCTACGTCAGCATTCGCAAAGGGTTAATTAAAAAATTATATTTTTATAGAAATAATAAAGCAAATCGTACAGTTCCAAAGAGTTCAACTGACCCAATACTGGTAATTGCGATTAAAATTTTTTAATATTTACTTCATGAACTCTTGCAATAATTTATCCGAAAAGATTTAGTTTATGCGTTGTTGTATATATATATATATATATATCTATATTATTTCATTTCGTATTTTATGTTACACCTATGAAAGAAAATTTAAGCTTTATTGGTGATCCCTACAGACATAATAGACACTTTTAATTGAAAACTATTGCAATTTTTTTAAAGAGTACAGTCTGGACAAATTCGAAGGTGTAATGTATTCAAGTAGACATAAAATTATCTAAAAAAGTACTGAAGTATAGACAAATCTAAGAAACTTAATTCAAGATAACTAAGGAACTAAAGTCAATCTTTTTTTATTAATTTTTATAATTCTTTTTTTTCCTGAAAGATTTCCGGTGTAAAACATTAAATTTTTTTCTATTTTTTTATAGGATCTTAATTTTATATTTCTACATTTACAGATAACCCCCTAACAATTTTTTTATTATAACTCTATAAATACTAAAGATAAAGTATACAAATAGTATACTTTTCCGCCTGCCAGACTCTCAGAAAATCGAATATGAAGTCAAAATTAGGTGTTGCTATAGAAAAAATCAAAGTTGGCGCTCATTTCAATACGTAAATAACCCCTAATTCAAAATTCGACAGCAGTTTTAAAAAGTGCATTTAATTTCCTGTTGAATGGTGTCTATTAAATTTTTCTGCGTCAATTAAAAATGAAATTACAGCGAGTACTGCGATTATTGTTCCCCGACTGTACATTCCTATTGAAGTATATAGTTTCAATATTGCCTTTTTTTATTTATTCTTAAAGAGGCATTAAATTTTGAAAACAACTGTTAATTTTATAATAAAAATAATTAATGTTAATGATTTTTTTTTCCGACGTTCTTAAGAAATTCTTATTATATTTATAATATATATATATATATATATATATATATAATATCTTACTGGAACATTCTTTGTAAATGATCACTATTTGTTAGCACGCAAATCACCATTGAGTTATTATAATGACGGCACTAAATGAAACTTTACTGGCGATATGTTGACGCTGGGTAGTTACTTGATGTAGACTTGAAGTACAACCACAAACATACAGAGAAGGCACCCATGAAGATATCCAAGAACATCATCTGCACGCTCTGAAAACAGGAGTATCGATCCTCCGTGATTGTTATCAGGGAACCCGTACTTACACTTAGAAAGGCATACGGTTTGCTATTCAATGGTTTCCCTCTGCATAAATACGTAGATGCGTTATTTCTGGCACTTGACACACCACTTTGCTTTGAACTTATCGATATTTATCGGAAAAGATGACAATAAGTGCAGGATATAGACACTTCTATATCCAACAGGAAGGACACAGGATTTGGAACGAGATATTCCACAGATAGTTCCTAGGTAATGCAGAATGTGATCTCTCGGACGAATCGGAGGCCACGACTCCATGAAAGTCTTTTAACCAGAGAACGAACGCAGGATGAATGGGAGCGAATTCTTCTACCGCAAGATAAAGGCTAGACTCCATTCGAAACAACTGACGGAGTGTATTATCGTTTTATATGTTAAAGTTTATTGCTTTCCTTCGACAGAAAATTTGTTCATAAATGAAATTCACCAAATCCACAAACAGAAATTTTCGAAATATAGAGAATAAGTACCGGCCCCCCTTTAATATGCTGCCTGATTATAAGAACGTAAGGAACGCCCTTTTGTTATTTGGCAGTCTTGTTTCATATTAAAATAAATTCAGTGAGTAAGAAATGCAATGTAGCTGGTCACATTTATTTTGATAATATTGCCGGGGTTTCTATTGTAGGAGAAACCAGTACAATATCTTAAGAATAACGTAGTAAAGTTTGATGAACAAAGGCATGAAGAAAAAAAGGCTCTTCCTCTAGGGATGTATGCATTTTTATATTAGGGAAATTGAAAAGAGAATACGGGATTTTCCCCCTAAGTGACGATATGTCGCGTGATTAAAAGGGCGTAGCTATGTGCTGTTTAATTATTTAATTTCTTCTTCACACTGAGACTAGGCAGGACCTAAGTCTGGAGGGGATATTTCTATCTGGAGGGGAAAATATCTATTTGAAAGAAACACATTAAAACAATAATAATAAAGAAAAGAATAATTTTGCTAACGGTTTAGTTTTTAAGAAATCGGAAATGGTAACTTCGATTTAAAAAAAAATAAACAGATAAGAATTATTATTATTATTAAAGAATACATTAATTAAATTATAACTTAATATAAAAAGACCTAATTAGAGGTTTTTTATGTTACACACACACACACACACACACATACACACACACACACATACACACACACACACACACACACACACACACACACACACACACACACACACACACACACACACACACACACACACACACACACACACACACATGTATATTAATTTATTTAACCTGCTATTTTACAAAATCTATACAGAAAATTTTTTAACATTTTCTACAGTTGCAAATCATTTTGCTCTCTTGTTGATACGGGATGATCGAAAACACTACTTCTTTCTTTTTTTCCTCGCATCATTCTAATTTTGTACAATTCTGCGTAACTCTATTTTTATACTTTCATGTCACTCTACTTTTGTACTTTAAACAATTTGTTATCGACCCTCCAGTTACTGTCGTAACTCAATCTACATTGAAATTATTAGAATCATTCTGTTCTTTATATCTCTAATTAAATAAATTTAAAAAAAAACCTCAAGTAAGTTTTTTTTTTTTTTTTTTTATCGTTAAATATTTAAATCGTTTGTGAATTTTGCTAATCTTTTGCGCTGGTATATGTTATTTGTAATTCTAACAAAATTATTTCCAAAACAACTCCACACATGCGGAATATATATATATATATATTCAGGGGGTGGTGGGAAAAATTTATAGCGAAATTTATAAGCTAATTTATATATTTCTATTGCAATGTAAATTTTCAAAGTTGGCTTCTAAATTTATCTGAAAGTGGCATAAAATTAAATTTTGGTGAAATCTCTTCATACTTTTTCACTTCTTTATATATATTTTGAAAATGGGTTAGCTTTATGCACTTCTATTGAAAGTACACTTACTTTATCAATGCCGTAAAAGATATGTATGAATATATGATCGAAGTCTCAAGTAAAAATTTAACACTTTTATAGTTTATAAGAAACAATTTCTAAAAGTTAATTTTTTTATTTTGATATTAATGAATCTATTATGTGTGTAGAAATTCAACAATCTGTTATAACTGCATGGCAAGTGACATAATTCGAAACGCGGGGAAGAATACATGAAAATATAGAATTCTTTAGGAAGTTTGAAAGACTCATACTAAGAAAATATATTTTGAAAGGGGACGTACCTTTATCTTTAAAATAATTTGCCAATTGGTGTATTGTATATCTCTTTCATATGTATATTAATGGTAAAATCTCTTTTACACTGATGGAAAAAAAAATCCCAACACCAAGAAAAAATTATTGTACAGTAATGAAATTTCAGCAATACATTTGTCTAGGTAACATATTTAATTGATTAAAGTTTCAAGATCACAGGTAGAGCCATTGGCGAGAAGAGCCATTTCAAATGTGAAATGTTGGTACATTAGTAATCGGTGTAACCGCCAGAATTTTGAATGCAAGCATGCAAACGTGCATACATTGTGTCGTACAGGTGTCGGATATCAGTTTGTGGGATGGAGTTCCATGCCTGTTGCACTTGGGCGGTCAATGCAGGGACGGTTAATGCTGGTTGTGGATGACGCTGGAGTTGTCGTCCAATGATGTCCCATACGTGCTCGATTGGAGAAAGATCTGGTGATCTAGCAGGCTAAGGCAACATGTCGACACTCTGTAGAGCATGTTGGGTTACAACAGCGGTATGAGGGCGAGCGTTATCCTGTTGGAAAACACCCCCTTGAATGCTGTTCATGAATGGCAGCACAACAGGTTGTATCACTAGACTGACGTACAAATTTGCAGTCAGGGTGCGTGGGATAACCACGAGAGTGCTCCTGCTGTCATACGAAATTGCTCCCCAAACCATAACTCCAGGAGTAGGCCCTGTGTGTCTAGGCCGCAGACAGGTCGCTAGCAGGCGTTCACCTGGCCTCCTTCTAATCAACACACGGCTATCACTGCGACCAAGGCAGAACCGGCTTTCACCAGAAAACACAACATTTCTACACTCCGTCCTCCAATGAGCTCTAGCTTGACACCACTCACGTCGCAAACGGCAGTGGTTTGGAGTCAGTGGAATGCACGCTACAGGGCGTCTGGCTCGGAGCTGTCCTTGAAGTAACCGATTTGTAACAGTTCGTTGTGTCACTGTGGTGCCAACTGCAGCTCGAATTTCATCTGCAGACGCAGTACAATTAGCCACAGCCATACGCCGAACACGGTGGTCTTCCCTCTCAGTAGTGCCACGTGGCCGCCCGGAACCCGGTCTTCTTGAAGCAGTACCTTCCCTTGACCACTTCTGCCAACACTCATGCACAGTGGATACATTCCTGCCAAGTCTTTCTGCAATATCGCGGAAAGAAAACCCACCTTCTCGTAGCCCTACTACACGACCTCGTTCAAACTCAGTGAGCTGTTGATAATGGCTTCTTCGTCTTCTTAGAGGCATCCTTGACTAACATTAACCCACTACGTCAAATCTCAACAGTAAATAACGATCACGAACCTTACAGCGCTTATTTAAAGCAAACCTCATTTGCATGTTCATAGTGTCGCTACTAGCGCCACACTTATGCGCGTAGCTGGAAATTTGAATCGACGTCATCTTTCAGATGTATAAACACGCCTACCAAATTTCGTTTATCTAGCACAGCTCCTTCCTGGTGTTGGGATTTTTTTTTCCATCAGTGTATTTGATAAATCAAAAATTGCACGAACAGAAGTATTAGTTATAAAAAAAAATATTTAAGTAGTTATTTATTAGTTCATTGAAAAATTGATCAATATAATTTTTGTTTTAATTAATAACCAGATAACTATTGATTCATATAATTGGCATTTTTAATTAATTTATAATTTATGAATTCTGTGCTAAAAATTAAGAACGTTAATTCCTGTAAGACGTTGTTCAGTATTTAGTAAAATTTTGAGTCATGAATGGGAAAATTATACTATTAACTGCTTCTTTCTTTCTTTCTTTTTTTTTTTTTTTTTTTTCTTTTCTTTCTTTTCTCTCACTCTCTCTCTCTTTTTTTTTTTTTTGTTACGTATCAACTATATTTCAAGTAAATAAAACTCATAATATTTTACTTATCAAAATAATAATAATAATAAATTAAATAAATAAATCATAATGAAATCTTTGTTTATTTAAAAAGGAATTTGTCGACATTCTTATTATAACTTGTATTATTTTACTTAATTATTTTAACGTATAAAGTATATTTTTGAAAATTAAAATGTATAATGTTTTGTTTCACCAAAATAAATAGAAAAATAAATAAATGAATAAAATAAATCATAATGAAATTTTTATTTATACATTAAACAACTGTTTATTTTATATAGCATGTTATTGAGGATTTATCAGAGTAAACGCAAATCTAATAATTCTTTAAAAAATCAAAGTAACGCTATGCAACTATTTTTGAAATAAAAATTTTATCTCAACAAAAATTAAATATTGAAAATATTTAATGGCAACAGACGTAACATTAAAGGGAATTTTAAATGACAGTATAAAAAATATAAATATTTTAATAAAAATATATTTAAAGCCATTTAAATTTATTCTACATCTTCTATTTTAGTGAATTTAACAAAAAATAAAAAAATAATAAACTGTAAAATAAAATGTACACCCTATATTAAATAAAGCATATCGAAAATATAAATTCTACGCATCAGCTCAACAGAAGAGAAATAACATTTTTACTATTAAATTTATTATTTATTTATTTATTTATTTATTTATTTTTGCTATTTGTCTTGCAAAACATACACATAATGGCTGTTTATAACTTTAAAATTGACAAAAAAAAAAAGCTATATTTAAACAAGTATTAAACAGTAAAACTAATTCGAGAGAAATAATGTAACTTCTAAAAATAAATAAATAAATAAATGACAATACAGAAAAATAAATGTTTCACCAAAATGTATATAAGGCCATTAAGCCATTAAAATTTATTTGAACGTCTTACATTTTATTAAGTTTAACAATAAAAGGTAATATGCGACCTCAGATTAAATAAAGGATTTTGAAAATTCAATTTATACGCAGGGACTCAGCGGAATAGTAATAAAACTTTGAAAGTTTGAATATAAATGTATAGAGGCAATTTCTTTTTGTCCTAGGTACAACACATATATGTTTATACTTATTCTTAAAAATTTTATTCCGTTTCATTCTTTGGAGTCGTAATAAAAAATGCCAGTATTCATGTTAATTTTAAAAGGTTGAATGAAAGTGGTTTCGTATGCTACAAACAGAAGAGTTTTTTTTTTTTTTTTTTTTTTTAACCAAATGGGGAATAAATGCGATTAGGATTATTTAAAATGAATAGAAGTAAATAAATTACATATAAACGTTCAAAATTAAGACTTTTTAGACTTATGCTTTAAAATAATATTTTCTGATTTTATTTCCTAGATACAGTTTAATATATGTATAAAAGCTTTTAAATTTATATGAATGTAAAACAAGGCATCTCTGTGAATGCAAACTTTCGCTTCATTTATATTTATTATTATTACATTTATTATTATTATATTTATTATTGTTATTATTATTATATTCTGTAATAAGGCACTCATTGACTTAAGCAGAACACCATTAATTTAACAACTTTTAACATCTTCAAAATATAATATAAAATCACTTACAGTAGTGGCACCGAAATACGAAAAATATTTAGTTTTCACACTGAAATAAAGTTCTGTTACTGGCATCTAGAAAATAAATTGTGGATCTAGTAAAAAAAGTTCCATGCCCTCTTTATAAATTCTAGTTTACTTTTCTAGCGAGTTCTAGAAACCCTCATGAAAATTTTAGAGAATTTTCCTATATTCTCGCACTTAATCTCATTTAAAATCTCTGTAAAATAATGCGAGAACAAGAGGCGGGTTTTAGTAACTTTAATTTTATTTTACAACCCTACTCTAAAAGATCAAGCAAGACTTTTTCGCAATACAAAGGATTCATAACATTCATAATATTCTTTCACCATTTAGAAGAGTGTTGACTAGACATTCTCGATCATTTCGTCTATACAGGTTATTGGTTTACCTTATATGCTTAATTCCGAAATCTATATTTCTAGTTTAGGTATACTCAAAATGGCTACTTGTTTGTTCTAAATGAAAGCGGTATATATTTTTCTCAGTGTAGGGTTTCAAAAAATGACTATTTTTTTGCTGCAGATGAATGCAGTATATTTTCCTCCTCGGTTGCTTCCCACTGTTAAATAACCTATTGAGATATTAATGAGATAAATTACAACTTATTATATAATTTATGTACAGAGGAAATATAGAAAATAGGTAGCCTATCTTTATTTACGTGACAAATTATACAATGCATGGAAAGAAACATAATTGTTTTTTAAACACATTTTGATGTAAATTTCAAATAGAATTTTTTTTCATTATAAATATCTAAAAAAGCTCGCTTCTTAAAATGTATCTTCTTAGATTTAATTATGCGGTATGTTACAGTAATACATTAGTGTTAAAACTCATATATACCGCATATGAAAAAAAAAAAAATTGTACGCATTATCTAGGCGCCATTTTAACATTTTACAGCTTAAATTATTCGGCTGTAAAGAGTGTTAAAAGTTGTAAATCCTTATGTAATTAATGAAATATATATTTTTAAATCTTTTGATTATTTTTTTTTTTTTTTTTTTTTTTAATGGCATGCTTAAAAAAGAAAAAAGAAAAAAAAAACTTTAATGAATTCCTCTCGACCAGATTTTATTGGTGATGATTTATATTTTAGAAAATTCTAAGCTGATCTTATTGTCTTTGCCAGTAAATATGCCTTCGTGAATACATAATACGCAAAATTCAAGGAAAATAATGCGATTTTCACAATTGAAAAGATTCAGACGCGTTTCCCTTTCTTTAGTTTGAAATTCCGGATGCATAAGAACATTGCAATTTATTTAAACTACGTTTCAACACATGCTTAAGAAAATTGTGCTGAAAAGCAGAAAAGTGTAAATTGGGATGAAGCTTCAAGAATATTAAACAAAGAGTTAAGTTACTTGCATTTGTTAAAGTTCTCAAAAGCATAATGAGAAAATCACTGTTAGAAAATCTTTTATCTCTAGAACAATTAAATATATAGCCTTGAGGAAAGAAATATTTCAATTTATATATACAATACAAGGAACATGCCAGTTTATAAAAAATATTGTTAAATATATATTTTTAATAGTGTATCATATGTCTATGTATGTATATATACATAAAAGGTTGTTATAATTAAATTTTGTATGTTCAAAAGGCTCTAGAGTCGTTTCTATGGCTCCAAAAGAAACAAAATTTCACTTGTATGTAGTATAAGTGACGCGCTCTAGGAATATAGAATATATATATATATATATAATTAAAAATTTCGTCAATACGCGGCGTTGCGCAAATGGCTAAGGCGTTTTTTCAGATTTCCTGAAAAAATCGCCTTATCTATTTACGCAACATCAGGTATTGACAAAAGTTGTAACTACTTCTTTTTTTTTTTTTTTTTTTTTTGCAGACCGCATCCCCACCTATTGACGAAAATAATTACGAAGCGCTGCGTTCTGATTTACTTTAGTACAAAGACAAAGAATACTTCTCAGTCAATCATGTTAGAAAATTTCTGTTTACATAAAAAAAAAAAAAATAAATAAATAAAAATTCAATGTATAAAAGCTATCCGCACTAACACATACACTAAGGAAGCACTGCCTTCCTTCATCATACAAAGTAGGACCAGTTTGGGACTAACGTGCCCAGTGACAGACAATACTCCTGGGCCCGAAATATGAGGATACATCCTGGTTGATGGTGGAGTAGATGCCAGTCTGGTTTTCCTTCTATTATACCATACAACAAAAATTTCGTTGTCTTATATCTTTGACTTAATATGATAATTAAATAATATTCATATAATTCTCTTAATATGAATATCCTATTGTATTCATATTAAGAGAAGTAAATTTGATCAAAGCTTGAGACAGTAATAGAATGAAATCCCCGTCTAATAAGCTACCGACCATTCTGTTCGATATATTTATCTTATTCTAATCTATTAATTTATTTTATTGGGGTCAATTTAGTAGTTTAGTTTTCATGCTACTATTTCCAATGCAACACTCCCCAAAATGCATATTTATATGTAGTATGGCCCAATTTTGTTATGTTGATAGAAACTTAATTTTCGAAAAACTTACGAAATTTTCCTATTAGGATATTTGTAGTCAATCCTGTTCAAACAAGTATCATAAATGTTACCTTTAAGTTGTCTGATATATTTATGACCATCAAAATGGACGTTTATGCTCAATTTTGCCCTATTTGGTCATGTTAAGTAAATCGTAAATTCCAAATAATTTACGAAATTTTTTAATTAAAACCTCCATACTCAGGGATGTTCATGGCAGTATCATAAATGATATTTAAAAAGTGTTCTTGCATCTTTACGATTGAAATATCCTTCAAAAGCGACGTTTATGAGAAATTTTCTGTTTTTTTGTCATGTTTGGAAATTCGTAAATTTCGAATAATTTGCGAAATTGTCAAAGTAGCATGTTTATAGTTAATGATGACCATACCGGCATTAAAATTGATATTTAAAAGCTGCTCTTACATCTTTATGATAAAAACATTTCTTTTCATGCACGTTTAAATGAAATTTCGCCCTATTCTCTCATGTTAAGAAAATCGTAAATTTCGAAAAACTTCTGAAGTTTTTTAATTAAAATGTTGTAAATTAATATGGTTCTTGCCAGTGTCATAAAAAATATTTTACAACTGGTCCGACCTCTCTGCGATCATTTGTTTGTCAGATATCGTGTACACACACTAACAAGCTAACACACTAACGGACTGACAAACTAACACACGGACACCATATCCATTTTCATATTTTTGGATTCCTCACACCTCAAAACGTGTAAAAAAAAGCCAAAAATCCGAGATCAAAAATTTTCACTATGTTGTTTTTACCTAAGTTCTCAATGCTTATAGTATGATGGGAAACTAAAAGTACTGGATGCGTGTAATTTTTCGAACAGTTTTCGCGGGATTTACACGTTTTGAGGCCTGCAGAACCCGATTTAACTGCTTTTAGAAAATGTCTATCTATGTGTTTGTCTCTCCCTTTCTGCATAACATAAATTTTGTGTACGCTGTATCTCATGGACCAATGAACGAAATTTAACCAAACTTGCTATATAGTTGGACCTTGACATAAACTGGTGCTGATTACATTTGTGGAGAAACCGCTCAACAGGTGGAGCTGTGATTCCCATTTTATCTGAATTTTTAACATGGCAGTATAGGACTAAATTTCGTATAAATGTACATAATGAGAGTTATATTTAACATGTGATTGTAAAATTAATATGAATTATTGATTATAGTAGTAGTAAACTAGGAAAAAAAAGCTTGTGCATGTGGAAGCATCGCATTCTTCCCTGCGAGAAAATATCTCTGGGGGTTTAAATGTTCAATATCGGTATCTTTCGAAAGCTATCTCCAATACGAATGGTTGAACCATAGATCTGTAAAAATTTAAAATAAAGTTATCGATTTTTACTTTCCGAACACTGTAGTGAGGAAAGTATTGTAATCCGATCGAAAATCTGAATTTTTGATTTTGTTGTTGCTACATCCCCTGATTCCATATTTATTATTTTTAGGATGTTGTATGTGTGTATGTATGTGAGTGAACAAGATCTAAAAGCTTTGTTCGAATGAGGTGAAATTTGGTACATATGTTATAGGACTTATAGGTCACTATAGCAAGAATCTATTGATTTTGGTAAATCTAGTGCTTGTAGATTTTTTTTTTTTTTTAAACAGGCACCAAAAAGAATTCTTTATCATTATGGTTTATTGGATGAAAAGTATTTAAAGTGCGATAGAGTCTAAATACCTTAATCGATTGAGCTGAAAATTTATACTTATGGTGTGAGTCACCGTTGTGCGAACTGTATAAACTTTGGTCAATCTAGCATTTATAGATTTTTTTACAGGGACACAAAGAAAAATTATTTATCGTTTTGGTCTATATGGGCCCAAGTTCTTTAAATTGCGATAGCGTCTAAACATCTTATTCAATTGAGCTGAAAATCTATACACCTGCTATAAGTCTATAAGTCACTGCTGCACGAAGTGAATAAATTTTTGTGAATGTTGCACGAATAATTCTTTTGCAGGGAGACAACAAAAAATTATTTATCATTATGTTCTATGAGCCAAATTCTTTAACGTGCGATAACGTCTAAACGCCCAAATCGGATTGAGATAAAAATTTCTATATATAGTATAGATCACCGTCACACTGACTATATGTATTTGGTACTATGTAACACTTACCGTATTTTTTTTTTTTTTTTTTTAAGGTACACAAAGAAAAATTCTTCATTTTGTGTCAATTCTTTATCTGTAATAAAAAACAACTGAGTGTATGTCGTCATTACTAAATAAAACTACATTTGAGAGGTTACATGAGTTTATATACACAAAAAATAGCCTATTTTCTTTTATATATACATACATATATATATATATATATATATATATATATATATATATACAGGGTGTTTCAGTGAACCGTTTCAGAACTTCTAAGAGGGGTAGGGTACATCCTGACAACTCGAAATCATATAGCAATGTGGGGCCGGAAATGCTTTCCTGAAGCGGTGTTGTACACAGAAGCTGCCGGAGAAATTCGAGATATGCCTGAAGTATTCCAGAATGCTCGGATGTCAATGCGTCGGAGATGTGAGGCGTGCATTGCAGCCCGTGGAAGAAACTACGAACACTTACTTTATTCCATGTACCTTTTGCTTCTTTGCATGTATTATTAAAACGATTTCTCACTTACGGTCTCTTTTCTTTATGGTGCTTCTGTGTACAACACCGCTTCAGGAAAGCATTTCCGACCCCACATTGCTATATGATTTCGAGTTGTCAGGATGTACCCTATCCCTCTTAGAAGTTCTGAAACGGCTCACTGAAACACCCTGTAAATATATATATATATATATATATATATATATATATATATATATATATAATAAATAAAAATCTTTATTCAAAATTTTGAGCATATAAAAGCGCAACATTAAAACAATATTTTATAAAATTTTCATTAAAATTTTTTGAAAAATCAGCCGGTGGTTCCTGGTTTCCTAACACCATTCAAAAAGAGGTAGACAAGTTTTCTCAAAAACTAATGCACCGCTCTTATTGAAATTTGCACACTTCTTCAAAATAGAGTTCACTTGCGCTTGAACGAAAGATTTAAAAATAAATAAAAATAAAAAATAAAAAACTGAAATTTTATTATTTGGTCGAGTGCAAAATCAGTATATTTTTCCGTATATATTACAGACACATACAGCATTGTAAAATTAATTTTAATTGAATGAAAGAAAAATTCTTCATTCAGACACTAGTGAAGAAGTGTGCAAAATTTCTACACGATCGGCGCATTAGTTTTTGAAAAATGGTGTCCACTGTTTTTCTGAATGGTCTCAGGAAAGCCAGCCACTGACTGAATATTCCAAATTGTTTAATGTATTTTTTATAAAATATTGTTGAAATGTTGCTGTTTTATATGCTCAAAATTTTGAATAAAAATTTTTATTAATTATATTTAAAAAGGAGTGAAAATTTGCTTTTTTTAGCCTTTGAAACCATGATTTTAAGAAATAAAATTTCCTTAAAATTTCCTGAAAGTCTAAACGATGCAAAGGAAGTTGAAAGTTTATATATATATATATATATATATATATATGTGAGCCACATGCCATGTTTTTATTTATTGTATTGTATTTTATTTTTTTACATGATTTAATTTACTTCGTAGCGTAATACAAAAATATTTTTTGAAAATTACGTTCATTTAATTGCATGCAATATTTGCGCATTAAAAAAATGAAGTTAAAAAAATTATTTTTTAGATAAAATGAAGAAACTTATCATCCATATTCGGATTTTAAATATATTTAATGCAAAATGTATCATGATCCTCTTCATTTTCTTTATATATAATTTAAAAAATATAAAGCCATTTCCCTTTTTTTTCCCAAGAAAATTTCCTTTTTGCAAATTACGTATATTTAAAAAAAAAATAATAATAAATATGTAGCTTGAATGAAATATTTTTAAATTAAAAAAAAAATGAAATAACTTCATTTTTTTTTTTTATATATATATAAAAAAAAAAAAACAATAAATAAATAAATAAGAAGAAGAAAAGAAAACTTTTGTTAAAACGATTATGTTCATTATTAAAAAGTAAAAATATTTTTTGTCAACTTTTTTTCGCATTAATGTTTGTTTTTGAAAAATACTAATTATACATTTTTAAAGAAAGATTACTTTTAATTACACTATTATGTATCACATTTTTTTTAAGCTAATGACAGACTTGTTTACAGAGATATTTTAGTATTTAACTTTAATAACATATAAAAGGATTTTTTTTTTTTAAATCTTGTTTACACAGGTAATAGTATACAATCCGGATACCTAAAAACGGTTTTTATCGACGATATTTGTTTTAATTACTTTTTATGGGGGTATATTTTTAAACTGTTTAATTAAAAAAAAATTAATAAATGAACTTTAGAAAGTAAAAATTATACATTATATACAATAGTGTACAATGTATTTTAATATCAAATAACTTTTTTTAATAACACTAATCTGCATAACAATCGGCCCCAACACCATTCCTGCATATTCTTATGTAAAATGACCTGAATCCAAATATGACGCCCGATTCATCCCATCACTTTTCATCTCTTTTCGGTACTTTTATGGCTATGAATTTCATTTGAAGGGGGAAAAGGATTATTTTAACAAATAAATCTCTTTTGAAGGGCTACAGAAGTGAAAAATTCTAAAACATGAACATTTGCAGCAAGGGTAAAATTTAGGGGGGCAGGATTTGCCATAGAAATTATAAATTACAATTTTTGTATTTTATTAACCTATTATTATTATTATTTATTATTTAGTATACATTATTCTTTTGTTCTTAAGTGTGAAAATAGTTCTTTTTCCTCCTTCAACTCAAATTGATGGCCAAAAAATTGCCAAACAGTAATAAAAATAGGGGTGGGGTTGTCCCAAGAAAGCAGTTGCTGATGGGACAAAATGGGCTTCATATTTGGATTCAAGGGGTCATTTTACATAAGAGTATGCAGAAATGATATCAGAACTCCATTTTTTTTTTATTGCAGCGTATTGTAATACTCATGCCTTTAATTTTTGTTTTCTCCTGAATTAATTAGGATGTTTACCAATGGAGATATTATATATGTGTCTATTTGAATACATAATAAGAAAAGAAAAATATTGTAAAACCGCATAGCAATTCGCTATGACCGCTTATAAATTAATCAGACGTGTTAATTACCGAAAGAATTACTTAACACACTGTATAGACTGCATTACACTTAAAGAAAAAAAATTAACATAACACATATTAAATTCTGCATTTAACAGTCTGTGTTCACTTTTTTGCCTGATTTTAATTTTTTTTCTTTCTTTCTTTTTGATACCTCTCTCTCAACACGGTTTCACTTTAGTCTCTTCTACTGCCTACACAGCCCTCCTATTTTCCAATTTGTATATATCTATATATATAACTTAAAATACTGCTCAAGCGCCCACTCAGTCTTTAAGAAAAATCGGAATATATTTGGAAAGGGAGCGGAGAAAAAGTAAAAATTTTGAAAAATATAAAAATTGACATGTATTTTCTTGTTAAAACATAGCGGCATAAAATATGTTTTAAAACAAAATATGTTATATATTTTAAGTGAAAAAAAAATTTAATACAGTAAACTCTGATTAATATGCATTCCACTAACCAAAAAAAAAAAAAAAAAAGAAAAGAAAAGAAAAAGAAATCGGACAAGATTTTTTTTTTTTTCACTTGAAAAATTTTGTTTTAAAAATTAACTTTATTTAGGAAGCTTACGTTTTATATTTTTAAGTTATATTTTTAATTTTTATTTTATACTAAGTTCATATTTGTTTATTCCTTTAGTTGTTCATTTTTGTCAACAGCTATGAGTTACGTGCAGTTTACAGAAAAAAAAATGCTCAACACTATTACAACAAGAAATTTTATTATTTTTTTATTATTTTATTTATTAGTTATAATTAAATACACTGGTGTACAAGCAATAACCAGTTTTCTTGTTTTCTTCTTTTGCATATAATTTTTAAACGAACATAGAAACATAAAATTTAAATAACGTGTTCGTTATCTTATTATTTATCTTATTTTATATAACTTTAACAAAAGTAATAATTTTTAAACAAATAATTATTCAATTTTTCACAAAAGTAAACTTTGGAAAAAATGAAAATTTTTAACAATTTTAGAAAAGAAAATTTAATGAAAATTTGTCTTAAGGATGCCTTACAGATAGATAAGATGCACACGCATCCCTGTGTTAGATTAAAAATCGGATTTCTCTTCCTGTATTTACTTTCCTGTTTCTTTCTTTCTTTCTTTTTTTTTCTTTTTTTGTACCTGAATAACCTTTTTTAAAAATATACATACAAGCATGAAAATTGGATAAGACGTTCATTATAAAATTATTCATCGACGTTTTTATTATTCTTGTGTTGCTCATAGCTTATAAATTGATAGTTATTTATATATATATATATATATATATATATATATATATATATATATATATATGTTACAAAAACTCCGCTATAAAAGTAAAAGAAAAGTGAATACATAAAGTAAAATCGGGATTCAGTTTAAAATTTAAAGGCAAGTGCGTTTTGGCTTATCTGTATTGCACCCAAAACATCTTTTTTCATTAAGTTTTCTTTTCTACAATTGTTGAAATTTTTCATTTTCTCCAAAGCTAAATTTTAAGAACAAAAAAATGAATAATTATTAGTTTAAAAATAATTACTCATGCTAACGTTATATTAAGTTTGAAAAATGATATGATAACAAACATACTATCCATATTACATGTTCATATAGTTATTTGTTTAAAAGTTATGCGCAAAAGAATAAAATGGGAAAGCAGGTTTATCCTTTAATTTTGAATAACAGTGTAGTTATAACTGCTACGCATTTTTTACATCCGTGAATTTAGATTATTCTTTAACCACATTTCCTGCAACCATGGAAGCCTCTGCGCAAGTTCGAATTGAACGAGTCCAGTGTTAAAATAGGGGTGACTGAGAGAAAACAAGCGATAAGGGAACACGGAATAACTGGATGTTTGCCAAATAACTATATCTCGGGCAATTTTGCATCCCTCCAAACTTTTGGACTCGAGCTCACTGCTAGTCGTAGGAAACGTGGTCGCACTATACGTAATTAAGAAAAGCACTCTAAATAAAAATAAATTAATTTAATAATAGGTTTTATTCAAAAATTTCATTTAGTTATTTGTAAATGCATTTTCCTCTATAAAAGCTTTTCTCATAACACACAAACAAAAATATTGTTTAAACTTTAAACATTCTTTATTCTTGCTAACATTTCTAGGACGTTGCAAAAAATAAATAAATAAAAATACTGTACTTTTTACTGTCTGCTATTTTATTTATTTGTATTTTAATTCTAAAACAATACTATGCAATTAATTAATGTCAACAAAGGTTTTCTCCAACTATTCAATTGCTTCGACATAATATTCATAAACCAATTTTGTAATTAAATGCATGGAAGTTACTAATTAAACATTAATAATTATAATAATAATAACGCCTTTAAACACAAAAGCAAAGTTCAAATATTAATCTGAAAAAATGTGAGAGCGATAACATTCCTAACAGAAAAAAATATTTTAATTAGTTTGAGTTTAGTACCCAATAAAAAGTAATTTAACTATTTTTTTTTTTTTTAACGTTTTATATTTTTTGAAAAATACAATGTAGGTACGTTAATTACTGAAAATTATAAAACATAAATACTTTTTAATGTTTTTGTCATATTAGTTTTTAATTATCTGTGTCCATAAACCTTAAATTTATTATGAATTATACCCATACAATTAAGATTAGTATAGTGACATGAAGCTTTAGTTGTGAAATATTGTAAAATATATAATTAAAACATATTTCATTTTTATTTAGCTTTTTAAAAATTATACTTGGAAATATATTCACTTCAGAACAATTATAAAAATTAATAATCATCAGAACTTTTTTCTCTTAAAGAAAGTAGTTTAATTTGTTACTTTTTCAAACACAATAATTAAAATACCGCAAACGCATTTATGAAATATATGTACAATAAAAACGTGTTTAAATAATATATAGCATTCAATTGAATGGTTTTAGCAGAAAATTCTTAGTTTTAATTTTTTAATTAATTAAAATATTCTTTTTCCAGCACTTTTTACTTTCGCTTACCCAAATATATAGTAGAGAAAGTACTGTTTATGGGTCACATTTTCGAAATTGAGTTTTTGTTATATTTGCACGTTTTGAGGTCTCTTGAATCAGAAAATCATGTTTTTAGCGGTTGGTCTGAGTATGTGTCCTATGTCAAGAACAAATAATAGCAGAAATTCCAAACTTAATATTTTACATGTGTATCATATAGGGATGCAACTTTTTGTTTAGATCAAGCAAACAGTTCGTGTGCAAGGACACCCAAGATAATTCAAATACATTACGTTTGTGGG
This sequence comes from Salticus scenicus, assembly GCA_963930645.1. NCBI lineage: Eukaryota > Metazoa > Arthropoda > Arachnida > Araneae > Salticidae > Salticus > Salticus scenicus. Next base: position 159,029,542 of record OZ005653.1, read on the forward strand.
GAAAATTGCAGGTAAATAGAATTTAAACATCTATAGGCTGCACTAAACCAAATTAAATGAATATATATTTTTTTTAGTTGCGTGAAAACATGTTTCATGTAGAATATGGTAGGGAATCATTCACAGTTCGTTTACAGGGCTGCACAAAAGAAGTAGAATATAGTGCGACAATACTTGAAAACTGATGGAAGTGTATTTCAGGTTGCACTGTGAGTTATTAGTACAGGATTATACTTATTTGCACCATGCGACGTATACATAACCATCAGAAGATATACAGGGCTGCCAATATTTAAGCCTTAACATTCTTTTTTATTGTCAGTGGAAGTGCTTTAATATAATATTTTACTATGTCCAGGAAAGCTGCTCAGAAATTGAAATTAATTTCTCATAGCCACATGGTAAACAACGATTTTCTTTTAAGCTAAATATTCGTCGATTTTTTTTTCTTTTTGTATATTTACGCGTTTTGAGGTTTCTTGAATACCGGAGTCAAGTTTTTAACGTTTGATCTTTGTCTGTGTCTCTTTGAATAAATTAAAAACAAAGAATTTCAGATAATCCAAATGTTGTATTTTGAAGTTAATATAAGTTTGTTACTAGAAATTTTTTATCAAGATTGATGTTTCAAAGAATGTTGTTGATATGTTTCAAGGAATGTGAAATTCTCTGAATAATTTTAAATGAACTTTTGAATTTAATAACAGATTTTAAATCTATATATATGAAGGTACAATATCGAAAAGGGGGGTTGAGGAGGACGGTAGGCCTCCTCACATACAAATATTTGTCAAATAAAGGTTTCCGAAGCCTAGTTTGAATTGTTTTAAACAGGTTTACTTAACAATACTCGTTATCCTACCCCTTAATATCCAATCTGTATTTATAATATTAAATTTCAAGGTAAGAGAAATTCGTGTGAGTGACACACCAGATTATTTTATTTTATAAAATGCATCGAAAGACAGAGAATATTACATATATAAAAAGAATAATTGAAACATTAATTAAACAATAATTTCAATGTTTTATAATTTTCGTATTTTTGTGCTATAAGTGAATAATTATTTATTCAAAAAACTACATTTCTATTTAATTTTTACTTATAATTTTTATACTGTATTGTACTACAGTGCAACCAAAGTCGATTGTAGACATTTTTTTTAATTTCTTCAAGACGATAGTGGACTTTAAAAATTGTAATATTAAATTAAAAATGCAATATTTTAATTTTACTAAAATATGTAACTATATAATAGTAGTAATGTATGTCAAAAAGAATTTTCAATTCTCTTCATTTTACATTGAATTATAAGCATTTACATATGTAAAATAATATTGAATCAGTTGGTAAAATGAAAATTGTAAACATAATTTTCTCAAAACGGATTTTTACGTATTTGCGTGAAGTTTCTAATGTACCTTGCGTCTTAGATTTTGCTTATCTTTAGAAAACTTCACTTAATAGATTTTTATATATCTTAGAACAAAACTTAGTTATAATTGTCTTTTTATTTTTATTTATTTTTAAATAATAATTTTTTTATATTTTTTTATAATTGTGATTGGTTAAAAAAAATGTCAAGCAACGTTTGTGAAAAAAAATTCTAAAGCTACTTCTAAAGAAGAAGAAAAAAAAAAATCGAATTCTAAGTCAAAAATCAAATGCAAGGAACATTTTGAATTTTAATGATTAAATAATGTTTTAATACATATTTTAATTAGTTATAATGTGACTGTAAATCTTAACATGGCATTTAATATGGTAATAATACTATACGAAATAGTAACTTTTTGCTGCAATAGATTTATAATTGTAGTTTTTTATTTTAAATATCCATACTCTCCTTACTTTGCCTATTCCAATGGTTTCTCGCCAAGACAACGTTAATAACAGAACAAAAGTCGTTTGGATGTCTTAAAAATAGAACTCAGTTTAATACTTAAATTATTGAATCCTACAAAACTATAAACACAATGCTGGTCAACAGTTGCTTATTTTGGTAAGATTTAGCAACATTAATTAGCTATTCTTATTATATTCACAAATAAATATCTGTTTAACGACTTTGACATTTTTTGTGTAATTAAACTGTTTGAAATAAAAATCAACCATTAATTTTCCTACTTACATAAATCAAATAAACGTGAAAACCCAATTAAAATGTTCTAAATTAAGTTTACTGCATGAGTAAACTTGCGATGCAATTTGTGTTGTAAATAATTTTTGCAAAAAAAGAAAAAAAAAATCATTTAAAAACCATTTACATAAACTGTACTAGTTGGCTTTACCAGCTAGCTGGCCAGAGAACCATGAAAAGTTTTACCAAAAAACATGCTCTCGGGCGGCTGCGGCGACAATCGTAATTTGTTCTCTGTAAAAGTCGCATAATATTAAAATATTAAAAATTAAATCAAATCTGTCGTAATTCCTCATAACGTAGCTCTACTGCAACGTAAAATACACTCAAATCAATGAAAATCAAATAAACCAATCAAATCTCTCGTAATTCCTCATAACGTAGCTCTAGTTCAACGTGAAATACACTCAAATCAATGAAAATCAAATAAACCAATCAAATCTCTCGTAATTCCTCATAGCGTAGCTCTAGTTCAACCTAAAATATACTGAAATCAATAAAAATCAAATAAACCAATTAAATCTCTCGTAATTCCTCAAAATGTAGGTCTAGTTCAACGTAAAATACACTCAACTCAATAAAAATAAAAAAAACCAATCAAATCTCTTGTAATTCCTCATAACGTAGTTGTAGTTCAATGGTAAATACACTCAAATCAATGAAAATCAAAAAAACCAATCAAATTTCTCCTAAGATTCTCCATTCTGCGTCATTATATAAATGGAAAGTTTTATTTTCATATATTTATTAAAAGAAAAGTAATCAAAAATTCGAAAATCTGACTTCGATGTGCACTATGACTCTTCGGAGGGCACCTTTGTGTTAAATCACGTGACTGTCCGAGCTACCGTTTTCGAGAACACAGAAATATACATATATATATATATATACAAATATTGCTATAAGATATGTAATTAAAATAAACTTCGTAAATTTCGTAATAAATATTCTTAGTCAAAATAATTAAGCAAGACTTTACATTAGACAAAAATAATGGGATCAGGTCGATTTCCCGACACTCACTTTCCCGACAAGTCAGTTTCCCGACGCCACTTTCCCGACAGGTACGGTTTCCCGACAACTCACTTTCCCGACAGGTACGGTTTCCCGACAATTCACTTTCCCGACAGGTACGGTTTCCCGACAGCTCACTTTCCCGACAGGTACGGTTTCCCGACAGCTCACTTTCCCGACAGGTACGTTTTCCCGACAACTCACTTTCCCGACAGGTACGTTTTCCCGACAACTCACTTTCCCGACAGGTACGGTTTCCCGACAGCTCACTTTCCCGACAGGTACGGTTTCCCGACAGCTCACTTTCCCGACAGGTACGGTTTCCCGACAACTCACTTTCCCGACAGGTACGGTTTCCCGACAGCTCACTTTCCCGACAGGTACGGTTTCCCGACAACTCACTTTCCCGACAACTCACTTTCCCGACAGCTCACTTTCCCGACAGCTCACTTTCCCGACAGGTACGGTTTCCCGACAACTCATTTTCCCGACAACTCACTTTCCCGACAGCTCACTTTCCCGACAGCTCACTTTCCCGACAGGTACGTTTTCCCGACAGCTCACTTTCCCGACAACTCACTTTCCCGACAGCTCACTTTCCCGACAACTCACTTTCCCGACAGCTCACTTTCCCGATAGCTCACTTTCCCGACAGGTACGTTTTCCCAACAACTCACTTTCCCGACAGTTTTCCGACAACTCACTTTCATGACAGTTCACTTTCCCTACAGGTACAAAACGGCCCAACAACTCACTTTCCCGACAGGTGCGTTTTACACAGAGTTTTCTTTCCGGACTGCTCTCTTTCCTGACAGCCTACTTTCCTGCCAACTCATTTGCCGGAAACTCAGTTTTTCATTATTTTATTTGTTTTATTTTTTATTCTTTTTAACTATGAATTCTACTACAATTTAATATATATTAGTATCTTTAAAAAATTTGTTAATCAGTGTTCCACATAAATTTTGCTACAGTGTTATTAAATTTGAAGAAATATTTTTGCTATGATTTTAGTAACTTCGATTCTTGTTTGTTTGTGTGTCCAGTACAAATATTGCAATCGATTTTTAACTAACTTCCCGACAAGCCAGACATTTGAAACTTTCAGAATAGCTCAGAACATAGTGACAATGCATTTTTTAATACTTTTAGTTATCTGTTTTAGGTTTCTGCTGCCTTCGACTGTGTTTATATGATTTAACAGAATTTTTTTAACTAACTTGCCGACTAGCTAGATATCTGAAACTTTTAGAATAGCTCAAAACAAGGTAATGCATTTTTAATACTTTTAGACAATTATTTCGGGTACTTGCTGCCTTCGGTAGCGTTTATATGACTCAACACAAAATTTATTTAATTAACTTTCCGACTAGCTAGACATTTGAAACTTAAGCTAAAATAGCTCAAAATACGATAATAATCCATTTTTTAACACTTTCCGCCAATTGTTTCGGGTCCCTGTAGCCTTCGGTAACGTTTATATGATTCAAAAATCATATAATTTCCCGACTAGCTAGACATTTAAACATTTGAAACTTTCAGAATAGCCCAGAACACGGTGACATTGCATTTTTTTAATACTTTTACTCAATTGTTTCGGGTCACAGCTGCCTTAGGTAGAGTCTATATGATTCAACAATCATATAACTTCCCGACTAGCTAGACACTTGAAACTTTCCGAATAGCTCAGAACACGGTGATAATGCATTTTTTAATACTTTTAGCCAAATGTTTTGGGTTCCTGCTGCATTCGGTAGCGTTTATGTAATTCAAAAGAAAATTTATTTAGCTAACTTCTCGGCATTTGACACTTTTAGAATAGCTCAGAACACGATGACAATGCATTTTTTTAATACTTGTAGCTAATTATTTCTGCTCCCTGCAGATATCGGGAGCGTTTATATGATTCAACGGAACATTTTAAAAACATGGTATATAAAAAGTTCTTTTTACCTTGTAATTATTTTAATTTCCCTTTTTCGTATTTTCATTAATACGACCTTTTACGACAGCCCCTTGAAAGACGTGTAAACGGTGCTTTAATTTCAAATGTATAAAATTTTTGCCGCCTCCTCATTCACCTCTGAAAAAATTACAGGATAGATGGGGAGGCGGCATTTTTTTTTTTTTTTTTTTTTTTTTTTTTTTTTTTGGAGTGTGACGAATCGATTGCGCATACTTACAAATGTGCAAAGTCACTGGCAAATCTGATAAGGACGTCGCAATCTCCATCGAGGACTTTCCAGTGGTCAGAATTTTCAAATGTTCTTTGTATCGTGGGTGGACAGATTGTTCCAGGTTATGAAACGGATGAAGGCTCGTAGTCACCTTCACACGAGGGATTGCTACGGTCCGATATTTAAAAGGTGTTTGTAGGGCGATCAAACAGTCTGTTGTAGGTTCTGAAACTGTTAAGGAGAAGGCGCCACCGAATCGGATTTTAATTCGGACAGTTTTTCAAGCATCGCGAACCAGCTAGTGCCCGAAAACAACTGTTTTTCAAATAAAAGTGTGTTTTTAAAGTTTTTAATTCTTATTTTACGACCGAATGAATCATAAATGCAATTCATCAACCAAATCCTATTTGATGTTATTCAATTCTAGGCATATTTGAAAATGAGTATATCTTACACTGATTTGAAAATTAGGGCATCTTTCGGATTTTGATTTACGGAAATTTTTCGTTTCTTCGTCCTCCACGTTTATCTTCTCTTTTCCATGCGTTGCTATGGTAGGGAAATTATTGACTTTTGAACAATTTTTGAAGATTTGATCATGAAAAAAGGCAGTTTTTCGAGTGACGCAAGCGGAAGGACGAACGGAACGCTGCGAACTCATATATACGGCTAGTATGACATCAAAGAGATTTGTAAAAGCCGACACTTAATATCTCAGCAAATATGCGATATTTAGTTCTAATCTTTTCAAAATAGTCTTTTATCTTCAGTCTTAATCTATCCTGAAATTTTTACATTTCAACGTACAGTAAGTTTTGAAATATGAAATCTCAAAAGCTAAATGGGGAAAAACGATTGCGTAATGGAATAAAATCATGAAAAAATATTTCTAAAACGGCACGAACGATTTTATTTTAATTAATATATGTTGTTAATGGGATCTTTTTTAATCTAGTAATGTCTTCGTTTTTTTTTTCAGGAAAATCTTATTTTTTTTATAAAAGTTGTTTTAAATATAGAACTATATTACTCCGCCAATTGCATGCTTTTCTTCGGCCAAAATGCCGTGATGCGGTTTTTACTTCTTACTTGCAAGGCTTGAATTGCTCACGTTGGTCAGCCAACCAGCGTCAATATATATATATATATATATATATATATATATATATTTGTTATTTTTTTTTTGAAGAAAATATTTTTATTTTTAAAGTTTCCCATTTCGTCAAAAAAGTATTTAGATAATATTTAAAATAAAAGAAATATTTTGTAATTATAGATATTCTATTTTATCGTTATTCATAATAAATTTTAAAAAAAATTAAAGCTAAAAAGTTTAAATCCCTCATGCACACGAATTTATTATGTGGAGTGCATCCAGATCCAAAAGTTTCGGCGCTCGCCAGACGCTAGTTGTTTACATTGTATCCTTTCGCTTGTGTTTATTTTTTCAAAGCTTTGGTCAAACGCGGATATTAACAAAAATTTCTAAAATTTCCTTAACCTTGTATGTATTTGTATAACCCCACAGATTTTTTGCAGAAAGTGTTTGGTCAAATACTTATGTCTGCAGACAGTTTTCAATTTTATCTGGCTATAGGAACAATGAATGGTTTCATATTTCAGTGATGAGCTGCAAAATTAGCGTGCAATTTGGTAAATAACCTTTAAAGAAAGCCATAAAATTGAATTATTTTGTTTTGCGGAGAAATATTTTTGCATTATGGAAAATATTTTTTAAATATTTTTAATTAGCAGTAAAATAATTTGATATATCAATATTAGGCCGCAAAATGACATATTTCAATGTAAATAACCTTGAAAAAATGGTTGAGTTTCATCGATTTGCAGCAAAATAAGAATATTTCTGAAATTTTGCTTCATCAAACATATGTTTGGACTGTTAGCGGCAAAATACTTCTACATTTCAGTAACAGGTTAGGAAATTATTGCATACTTTGGTAAACCTCTTTGAATAAAGCACATTTTTTTGATTGGCAGAGAATTGTGAATTTTTAAATTATTGTGTTATTAAACATAAAAGTTGTCAGTTTGTGGAAAATGGTTCTGCATTTCAATAATAAGCTACAAAATTATCATGGATTTAAGAAATAGATTAGGGGGGGGGAAAATATATATATTGATTAGAGCGATAAAATAAACTCTTACTTCTGAAATTAATTATCATGAAGCATAAAGTTTCTCAATAAGTGGCAATATGATGCCATGTTCAAAAAAGCTCAGAACACGGTGAAAATGCACTTTTAAAAATTTTTCTTCCTTATACAAAGTATAAGTTTTTTTTTTTTTACGAGGGTGTGGCGGTGTCTGGTCCTCGTTAATCTGTGCTGCACCGTCAAGTGCTCAATGGGGTCGTTTAGCAGTCGTCGGGCTACCAACGCGGGGAACCATCCCCCCCGTGGTGGATCAAAATTGCGATGGTCCCTCTTTCTCTTCTCCATTCGGCCTCCCTGCGCATAGTAATTTCCCTCCCAATTAGGATTAGACCTTGCCACTTCAAAAACTTCAAAATTTTCGCTATGCGCCCAAAACTATCTTCCATCCCCCAGTGGCTTCACGTAATTATTTTTTATTTTTTTTATTATTATTATAATCTCATTGTTCCTCTCTCGTTCAGCTTGTCTTTCTCAAATCATAAGTGTTGTCCCCTTCCCCTTTCCAAATGGCCTCCTCTTTCGGCTTTAGTTATTGTGTGCACAACTAACTTTAGCGGCTCCCCCAGCGTTTTTTTTTTTTTTTTCCTCCCTGCCTATATTCAAAATTGTTTTAATTTTGTATAATTCCGGTTATTTCGACTCTCAGCTAGTTAGTGCACTTATTCCAAATTCCTTAACATCTGGAGCGTGCTGCAATTCCTGAGCTTTGGCGTTCTAGTTACATTGCTGCCCAGCAACTTCCACGCGGTGATCTGGCGATTTTTTCGCTCCGGCGGACGGCATCCAACCCGTTAAGCTTGGCCGAGCCCAGGGAGGCAGGGGCCGTCCAAAGGTTTCAAAGGAAGTATAGTAATACCTTCTTTTAATGTCACAGGTTTGAATGCGTGTCAAAAAGCAACCTTAATGTTAATTACCTTTACTGAATTTGTACAATATTGTCCAGAGTGCAGGACATAACAGGTCGCACAGCATACAATTCCCGGCAACTTAGTCTTTTTGGTACTCATCTAGTTTTGACACGCACTTCTATTCTCAATTGTGGGGGTAATACTTTACTTGTTAAGCCTTGAACTATTTCCTGTCACTTTTCTTTTTAGTACTCATCAAGTTTTGACCCGCACCAATTTTTATTTACTTGCTTAATTCTAATTAATTAATTAATTCCTTGCTTTCCTTTACTTAACGAATTTAGCTTAAAAACTTACCAGAAAATTAAGTACACATGATCTAAAAAATTCAGTAAACAAAAAAACTGTACTCTCTTGTCGTTGAGATAGCAACTTGGACAGTAAAATAAGAACCCACTGATTCAAAAAGCTACCATCCACTCAGCTTCCTCTTACTTAGACTACAGTACTTATTGAGCCCCAATTCTTATTCTCTAACAATAATCTACCAACAATCTTCAAAAATTAAATAACTAATTTATTTAACTTGTGGATCTGTAGATCAGGAGCCTCAACGTCCTATTTGCATCAGACATTCTTCAAAAGGTCATTTTTATTTATTCCTTATTATATAATATTATATAATAGTATATATTGATTCGATCGACTTGTTACCATAATCAGATACATTCCAGAGGGGGGGCTGCCGCACCCCACAACCCCCCGCTATACCTCTCTTTGTATACCTATTTGTATATCATATAAAGTGTAACGGAATTGTAAATAATTGCATATTCTTTTATATAAATTCTTTCAAAGAGGTTTAGTAAATTTATGAGATGCTAATTTTGTGCATTTCTAGTCGTTTTAACGTTAAAATAGCCTAATTTTTCCTTAAAAACGCATTAAAAAGCTTCAATAAAGAAAGAAATGAATTTGGCGCCAAATTTGGCGACTGTTTCCCCTCTTGGCAATTTTTTTGGCGACCTTGGCGATAAAATCCTTATTAGGGATATACTAAATATGGAAGCTCTAATCTCATTGGCTGATGAGATACGAGAATTTTCCAGAACAGTCTGTGTTCGATAGAAAAGTATAAAAGGAGCATTTTTTTCGCCAAGGCGGTCAGTCTCAGATCTGTGTGTTTCGTCAAATGCTTTCTTTACTTTCTGCCTCTTTGGATGAGACTTGCTAAATGACTATTGCTAAACAGTTTGTACTGATGTTTTGCTGTTAACGGCTGTTGTTTAGGCTGTGTTTACTGGTTGAATTGAAGCTTATACTTGGTTTATAGACATGTATTTTTCTGGAACTTTTTGTGAATAAATCACTGAATTTTTGCAAGTTTCACCTTTCATTCTCTGACAACTTACGAACGTCCAAGTACGCAACAATATGTATTCTTAAGAAACGACGATCTTGAATTATTTTCCTGAAATTCATAAATACCAAATTTCATACAAAAAAAATTACATAGCATATCGGAAATATTTTGCGTAATCTTTAAACTAATTTCCAATTCTATATGCCTACAATTTTCAACAGGAAATCATGCTTTTAAAATTCTAATAAAATTTCATTAAATTTGATGGGGTGTAACCAAGTTAAAATAACTTTTTAAGAAATACCGACTATAGACCGTAATAGTACAAAATGCTTTTATGTATCCCGGAAAAGTAGCCACAGTCATTATAAACGCCAATAATAAGAATAAACCTACTTAATTATAACTCGTTAATTTTTCAACTAATTTGACATCATTTGGATGATTACAGTACATACTCGGAATTATTTTGGGTGATCCCATAAATTATTTAGTCTATACATAATGTTTTTTAAGAGTAAACATGATTTTAAGCATCTTTATAATGTATGTTAATTCTATTAAGTTCAATTCAGCATAAACGCATTAAAGTGCGCGCTTAAATAAAAATTTCTCCATAGGCTCTAATGTTACGAAGTTCTTTTGTGTGTCTCTGTAAACAAACAATAAACATTATATACATCAGTAAAAACTATTCAGCTTATTTTACGTTTAAAATTAATAATTGTTTCAAATTTAACATCGTTTGAGGACTACGTGACATTGTCAGAACACTTTTGTAAGGTCCTGTACATTAATTAAAAAGCTTAAGAGCACATATTTCCTTCAAACAACATAAGTTTAAGCATCTTACTCACATACGCTAGTTTCATTTTCTTCATTGCAAAGTAATGATATTAAAATGCGTTTAAACGAAATTCACCCCATACGCCGTAATGTTAAGATTTTTGGCAAGTCCCTGTACACAGTTTATAAACAATATTGCAATAAAAATTATACAGCTACTTATATGGAAAGCTGGAACGTGTGCGCCAATTTGCAAGTCAATCGAAGGATTTTTTGCGGCCGCTATTGCGGTACATACAAATTCTTCCCATAGGCCGTAAGGATAAGGAACACTTTGGCGTGTCCCTGTGCACGAACGACAAATGGAATACACACCTAACACTATACAACTAATTCCGTTGGGCTCATGAACAAGTGTACCAAACTGCAAGTCAATAGCGTGATTTTTGGGGCCGCTATCGCGGTACATACAAATTCTTCAAATAGGTCGTAATGATAAAAAAAACTTTGGCGTGCCCCTGTACATGAACTACAAACGGAATGCACACCTAAAACTATACAGCTAATTTCGTGGAGATCATGAACATGTGTACCAAATTTCAAGTCAATAGCGTGATTTTTGCGGCCTCTATCGCACGACATACAGACAGACAGACGGAGAGACGGAACAAAAGATCTTTTTGAGTCTCAACAGAGGGCCTCAACTGACGTTTCGGCAAAAATTGGAAGTCAATAGCTTGATTTTTGCGGCCGCTATTGCGGTACATACAGATTCTTCCCATAAGTCGTAATGATAGAAAAAATTTGGCGTGTCCCTGTACACGAACTACGAATGGAATACACACCTAAAACTATACGGCTAATTCCGTTGGGCTCATGAATATGTGTACCAAATTGCAAGTCAATAGCGTGATTTTTGTGTTCACTATTGCGGTACATACAAATTCTTCCCATAGGCCGTAAGGATAAGGAACACTTGGGCGTGTCCCTGTACACGAACGACAAATGGAATACACACCTAACACTATACAACTTATTCCGTTGGGCTTAGGAATACGTGTACCAAATTACAAGTCAATAGCGGGATTTTTGTGGCCGCTATCGCGGTACATATACAAATTCCCCCCATAGGGCGCAATGATAAGAAATACTTTGGCGTGTCCCTGTACACGAATTACAACAGGAATACACACCCAAAATTTTACAGCTGATTTCGTGGGGCACATGGACATGTGTACCAAATTACAAGTCAATAGCGGAATTCTTGCGGCCGCTGTCGCACGACAGACAGACAGACAAGCACACAGACAGAGCCCAAAACCGTTTTCAGTCACAACTGAGGGCCTCCACTGACGTTTCGGCAATTACTTACTTACTTTAATTTATTTAATTTATTTTTATTTATTTATTTTTTTAATTTTATTATTATTTAATTATTAATTTTATTTTTATTTATTTATCCGATTTTTTTCTACTTGAATAAAAATTAAAGTATTATTTAAAATTCATTTCGAATAATAATGAAATAGAATTACGTATTCAGCATTTTTTTTATTATTTTTTAATCCATCCTCTTTCTTATTAAGAAAAATCTGTAAACAAGCGGAATACCGAGAAATAAGTCATTGGAGAAAGTCAGCTGTTGGGAAAGTGTGTTGTAGGAAAGTGAGCTGTCGAGAATGTGAACTGTCGGGGAAGTGAGTTGTCAGAAAAATCAGCTGTCGGAAAAGTCAGTTGTCGAGAAAACGTACCTGTCGGGAAAGTGAGTTGTCGGGAAAGTGAGCTGTCGGGAAAACGTACCTGTCGGGAAAGTGAGTTGTCGGGAAAGTGAGCTGTCGGGAAAACGTACCTGTCGGGAAAGTGAGTTGTCGGGAAAGTGAGCTATCGGGAAAACGTACCTGTCTGGAAAGGGAGTTGTCGGGAAAGTGAGTTGTCGGGAATGTGAGTTGTTGGGAAAACGTACCTGTCGGGAAAGTGAGTTGTCGGGAAAGTGAGTCGTCGGAAAAGTGAGCTGTCGGGAAAACGTAGCTGTCGGGAAAGTGAGTTGTCGGGAAACCGTACCTGTCGGGAAAGTGAGCTGTCGGGAAAACGTACCTGTCGGGAAAGTGAGTTGTCGGGAAAACGTACCTGTCGGGAAACCGTACCTGTCGGGAAAGTGAGCTGTCGGGAAAACGTACGTGTCGGGAAAGTGAGCTGTCGGGAAACCGTACCTGTCGGGAAAGTAAGCTGTCGGGAAAACGTACCTGTCGGGAAAATGAGTTGTCGGGAAAACGTACCTGTCGGGAAAGTGAGTTGTCGGGAAACCGTACCTGTCGGGAGAGTGAGTTGTCGGGAAACCGTACCTGTCGGGAAAATGAGTTGTCGGGAATGTGAGCTGTCGGGAAACCGTACCTGTCGGGAAAGTGGCGTCGGGAAACTGAGTTGTCGGGAAACTGAGTGTCGGGAAATCGTACCAGACCCAAAATAATAGATATAAGTAGGTAACATGATAGCTGCACTCCTTTAAACATATACAACTCATATTTCAGTTGTATTTCAGTCATTTGAACAAAATTTCAGTTGCTCTGAAAAAAAAGGAAGGTGATAGGGGGTTTTATCTATATTTATTTACAATCAGTGTACATTGCTTTACCATTGCGGAATAATTGAATCAAAATAAAAAAATGTGGGAATATCCTCTTATAGTTTTATCTTGAGAGGAGCTGGAATTTTATTCATTCTATCGCTCATAAATTTTCGAATTTACACGATATTTGCTTGGGGCTTTCGTGTACGTACAATCGGTAACAAAAGTCTCCGAACACTAGCAAAAATTCCTATGTAAAAAATGTACACTTAATATAGTTTTGCTAAATAAATCCTTATCGAATCATGTTCTTACACTGACTAAGAATAGGATTCGACAAGGATTTATTTAACAAAACCGTATGAAGTGTACTTTTTTTGCATCGGAATTTTCGCTAGTGTTCGGACACTTTTGTTACCGACTGTAGCTTAATACTTCTGGCTAGTAAATTATGCAAATGACATTTTTTAAAAGCTTGCGCATGCGTAGTTAAAGATTATTTAGTAAAACCACTCATATTTCGTAATATATTTAACATTTTTGTCTTGTGATTGCTTTATTGTGTGTCTAATGTAGTATGCCAAGTTTCTTAAAAATGTCTTTGCACTGGGTCTAATACCCTACGTGTTATAATTAAAAAACTGCAAAATGTTTTTGCAGTTTTTTTAAAGAAACCGTTATATCTCCACGAATATATATGGTAGCATCATAAAAAATTACATAAATAATTAGAAGTATCTTTATAAGCACATGCTACAACCAAAATACATTTTAAGTATTACTTTTTCAAACATTTTGATTTTTAAAAAATTTTTACTGGTCCTCTTTTTCTCTTCAAAACAAAAAAATGCTGAAATGTATGAGGCATAATATGTTCTCCATACTCCTAAAATTTTAAGGTTATTCCTGTAGAATTTTTCTAGGTATTTCACACAACGTCTAAATTCGAAAATGCCCAAATATTTATTGGTAAATAGTGTATGTTGTTGAAAATTGATCTCTTAACCCGTTACTTACATTTTTTGGCACAGTACGTACACACATTTTGTACGTTTCAGTGGCACGTACATTTTTTGTGGTTTTTTAGATTGATTTCTGCTTTTTAGTGACAGCTTATAGAATCACTCTAAATGATCCCTGGAAGTTTTTTTTTGCATACTATTAACTATTATTTCATAATTTGGATAGTCATTTTATGATTTTTCATTCGTGGCACATATATTTGCTTTTTGCGCGGGTATGCTAACTTAAATCAAGTTGAATAATAATATATATTATAATACTTTACTTTTGAGATCTTTGTCAACATATAATAGGAAATTAATCTGTTATCTCAAAGTTTTTCTATCTGGAAGTTTTCTCGCTAGAACACTAAACATAAATAAATGAGGATAGGCTATAGATTTAAAACTATCAGAAGAATTATTTAAGTTAATATATTTTACTGTCAGTTTTGTCTATAATAATTTAGAATTGAAATAATCATCTAATAGTATTTTTCAAAATTAATCCAAGCGTTAACGGGTTAATTAAATAATAATAATGATTATAATTCTATTATAACTATACTAACACCGGGTAACAGAAAAAAAAATTAGTCTGAATAATTATTTGTAAATTTATTTTCTGATTCAAATAAAATTAAAATGGATTATTATCGAGTAATTTTTTTTTATTACTGAAGACAAATATATATGACTAAAGTATTTTATTATTATTATTATTATTATCGAAGACAAATATTTATAACTAACAATGGTCATTTCAAAAATGGACACATTTTAAATATTTCTTCTCTCCTTTATCTTATACTATTAAGTGAGCAATATTTGTATATTTCACTGTTCTCGAAAGCGTTAGCTCGGACAGTCACGAGATTTAACACAAAGGTGCCCCCCGAAGGGTCATTGTGCACATTGAAGTCAGATTTGCGAATTTTTGATTAGTGTTTTCTTAATTAAAATGTGAAAATAATAACCTTCTAATTTCTGATAAAAAAGCCATTTAAATTTTAACATTTTATCCATAATTTAATTGTTGCCAATTTTCTTTTCGACAAAATAATAATAATAATAATAATAATAAAAACGTACATTTTTTAAAATGAGGAAAATAAATCAGAAAGATTAGAAAATAAATTAGAAATATCAGTCGCATCGTTACAAATAAGATACCAAATGAAAGGGAAAATTTTGTAAATCCGATGCATTAAACAGCTTATTAAACGGATGATTAGTTTTTTCTTAATTAATTAAAATGTGAAAATAATAACCTTCTAATTTCTGATAAATGAGCCATTTAAATTTTAAAATTTTACTCATAATTTAATTGTTGCAATTTTTTTTTTCCGACAAAATAATAATAATTAAAAGAAAAAAAAAACCAAAAAAAAAACCGTACATTTATTTAAAATGAGGAAAATAAATCAGAAAAATTAGAAAAAAAAATTAGAAATATAAGTCGAATCGTTACAAATAAGATACCAAATGAAAGGGAAAATTTTTGTAAATCCGATGCATTAAACAGCTTATCAATCGGACAATTAGATTTTTTTAAATTAACTAAAGTATGAATTTTAGGTGGCAACAGCAGAAGATTGTATGGAAACCGTTCGGAGAAAAAAAAAATGAAAAATCTGCTTCACATTAAGTCACATGATTTTTAAGTGGGATTAAAAATTGCAGTTTTCAAATTCTTTTAAATTTTCTCTCACGAACACAAAAATACAGCCTGTACCCCACTAGATCAACTTGCATTTCAAATTTCATCAATTATTTTGGTTAATAAAAAAAAGTTATTATTTTTTTTTTTCAAATTAAGTTTTATTCTATCTTCGAAAAGATTTATGTGATCATAGATATAATAATATATATAGATCTATCATCCCCATATTATCGTGCAAACATTTTTGATGCCGAAAAAAAAGCTTTGGAATCAGCCATTAAGTGGTATTGAAGGATAAAAGGAAAAAGAGAAGAATGAATTTGAAACTATATCTGGAGCTTTTCATTCACCTTTAGTAAATAAATTATTCATGAATTTTATTTTCTAAAACATTCGTGTGTATTCCCGTGTGTATTCACTGGGGGAAAGACTGCCATATTTTGGTAAAATTGCCGTCTTTTCCCTAATGAAAAGGAATCACTTTTTTCTCCCCAATGATCAATCTATATATTATTACTATATCTATGTATGTGATACGATACATTTATAATTTGGGTTTTAAATTTTTTTTAAAATGGATTATTTAAACTCTATGAACCATATTTTTATTTTATCAGTTTCATTAACACATCCTGCTGGGCGATTTTTTAAATTTTGGTGTTGAAGAACACCGAACGTTTTTCGACAAGAAGTTTAATATAGCAACGGCCATTTTAATCTAAGTAGCGCATCAAATATATAAAAACATAAATGATTTATTTTTAAACAAAATTTACAGAACAAATGCAGTTTTAAAGGTAGGGAATTTATTTCAACAAGCACTATTTTAAACCTAAAAACCATTAAAAATATAAGCAGAATAAGGATTCTTATGTATAAACAAAAAAGAGTCTGATAAAATTATTAGGAATTCCCCTTTTCATACAAAAAAAAAAAAGAAAAAAAAAAAAAAAATTCTATCGCTAATATGGCGACAAAAATTCAAAAGCCTCCAATAGAGCGACATAATAAAGTTGTGTAACACGATAATGTTTACCTATTTATTTATTTTTTATATAATAATCACTATACTAATTTATCATACAAACAAATGAGCCTCTGTGTGTTACTGCACTTGCACGCTGTCGAACAGAAATATTTGAAAAATTCAAATTAATATTTAAATAAATTAATAAAAATATGTTTAATGGGAAATATATATAACCATAAAAAGATTAGTTGTCTAAAATACGGCAGAAATAGCGCTCATAGCATATTGTTACAATGGATTAAGTCTAAAATGGTGAAAAAAATTCAAAAGCCGCCAAAGAGAACTATATTAAGGCTGTACTATCAGGTTTACAACCCATGAATTATATATAAACAAAAAAAATTAATTGTCTCATGCGACAGACGTAGCCGGTCACAGCATATTGTAATATTTGGCGTGAAATTGCTGTCACTTAATGGTTGATTGGATAAACAAAATAAACATTTGAAATAACGTAAAAGCAAATATTATGTTGTCTAAACTCAGTTACATTTGAGTCCAGTCCGAGTTACATGTGAACAACACGTATAGTGTTGGTCACATGTAACTGGGATTCAAATATAAAAGAGAAACTCCAATTTTTTCGATACTATCTATTTCGAAACTGTTATATAATAAGCACCTAAATGGAAGCTCATTGGTAAACTATTGTCGCAGGTAATAGCGACAAGCGCCCGAGTTGCAGTGGATGACCAAATCTCTGCCGAATGCAGCAGGGACCTGGAGCGAGCTTTTGAACAATTTCAGTAATTTATTTTATTTTATTTTTATAAAGCTATATAGAAAAGAGTTCCCTTTAAATTTAGTGGCCAGCGAAGCGGGTAAAGCCTGCTAGTTTATTATTAATTTTGTTCAGTTTGATTTTATTGCTGTTTTATTTTTACTTTTGATTTTTTTTTCTCTTTGCAATTGGAAAATAGTCTATTTGTAAGGATAAAACTGAAGTATTAACAAAATAGTTATAATTATTGTTTAAATAAAAAAAAAATTAAATTGAATAAATAAAAAATTTGAAACAATTTAGTTTTTTTCCTACTCGATTCTTCTAAAAGTTCTTTCATTTTATATTATAAAAACGTTGGAAGGAAGGAAAAGAATATTTATAAAACCCTTCAATAAATGAGGCAACACTAATATTCAAATTTATCTATGTTTGTTCCCGTTTCTTTTCTGCATATTTTATTCTGTTAAATTTCTAAAAACAGCAGTGTTGTTGGAATTTAAGTAAAAGAAATTGAGAATTCAGTTTATATTTAAGATATATTTCTTTATTTCTTTTATTTTTATTTTTATTTACTTATTTTATTTATTTTATTGTTTTATTGCTTTCAAAGTACAAAGGAAAACGAAGTCACATTTAAATTTGTACTGTATTTCCGCACCGATAGCACACGAAAATGTTTATACTTATCTCAGATGCATTTAGAATTGTCATGGTATGTTTTGAAATGAATTATGTTAAATATTTAAAAGCATTTCTTTTTATTAAATGTCTATCAAACGTAATTTGAAATTTCCATGCGTATTTCTAGCTTACTGCGTTCAGAAATATTTTAATAATAACCAAATGATGAACAAAAAAAAAAAAAAAAAGTGACACCGAAAACCACTACATTTGCATTAAAAACTAGTACGTTGTGGCCATCACAAACCTTTCTTGAATATTTTCCTAACCAAATTCACTCAATACAAATGATTACGTAATATTATTTTTCCCATTATGAATGCAGACTATTTTAATCTCAGAAAGGTATTGCCCGAAATATCCAACGAAGTGATTTTTCACCGTGCACGTATCATCTTTCCTGTTCTCGAAGAATTTTGCAATACAGCAGCGTCACCTATCGGCCGATATGCAAACAAATTTAATCAATATAATATTTAATAATAACTTTTTTCAAATATCAAGTTTTGTTCGACTTTTCGCAGCACAATCTGAGATATAATCGTCTCTAAAATTGCGGAAATCACTGTATATCAGCGCCATCTGTGCAGAGATATTCATCAAAAGTTGATAGGCACTATTTCATGTCAAGGTGAATCTACGTTTTAACTTATATGTAATTCTGTGCATTAGCTCCTGAGATATAGTTTTCCCTGAAATTGCGGAAATCGCTGTATATCAGGGCAGCCTCTTGAGCAATTGGCACTAAAAGTTGGTTGGCAATAATTTATGTCAAGGTGCAACTAAATATGAAGTTATATGTAATTCTAAAGAGTATATCCTGAGAAATATGCTGTTAGAACAAAAGTTTTGTCACACACACATATATATATTTTCTAAAAATGCTGAAATCGTGTTTGGGACCTTTCAAAATGTGTAAATCATCAAGACTTGGAAGTCGAAAATTTTTACAAACTTAATGCTTGTTTTTATTGAATGTAGAAGAAAGTAAAGTTGCACAAAAATATCAGGAAAAACCACGAAAATATCCGAAAGAAAAGCAATAAATAAAGAAACTAAAAATTACAAAATTAAAACTAGTATAGTGTGTCGCATACTAGTATAATAAAACGTTCTTCGAAAATATTATAAATAATTGCGCCACCTACCGATTAATATGTTTAGAAGTTTAATCACCTTTGCTTCTGAAAAGAAGTACAAAAATAATCCTTGGTGCAATTTAAACCAATTAGTGCTGAAATTAAGCAATTTGAAACATCGAAGAAAAGAAATAATAACAACGCCACCTGTTTCACGACATACACCAAAAATGAATAGTGATATTTCTTTCTTAATATACACATATACATATTTCAAAAACCCAGTTTGGTGCATTTATATATCAGAGAAGTTTAGATATAATAATGTTCCTAAAAACAAAATATTGTTGTATAAGCAGCGTGATCTTTTGCCGGATATGCTTTCGAATCATTATAGTTTTTCATCATAACACATACAAATTACTGAGCACTTACACACGGAAGAAGCTACATATAGACCTATCATTAAAAAAGTAATTGTATAATAACAGTGCCACATATTGGGCAATATATCTTAAAAGATACAAATTTGACTATGAGTCTGTCAAAATTAACTTTAATATATTATATCTACATTATTATATAAAGAGCAAAAAATTTTATGTTTGTGGAGGGTAATCTCTGAAACTACTGAACCGATTTAAAAACTTCTTTCACTGACCAGAAGCTACACTATCCCTGATTGTTATAGGCTATATTTAATTTTGATAAAATAAATTTTAGTTTAAAATCTGAGCATTTTAATTAATATTCCAATAAAAGCCATAATAGAAATGGAAATAATGAAATATTAAAAAAATTAGCTGCTGCCAACATAAAAGAAACATTTACATGTTCATTTTGTTTTTAAAATATCTTGACATGAAAAGAAAAGAAATATATTTGAACGTGAATTAAATTGAAATTCATATAAAGTTTTGTGAAATGTTAAACTTACACGTTAAATCTGACGTCGTAATACACAAGCGAAGTGATGACGTCACTGGCCGTTCGTGGATGCAAGAAAAAAAATTTCCTATGTTAAACGCCTATTGGATTTTTTGTAAAAAATTATTAAAACTCAAGGAATATTATTTCCCGATTTCAATCTCCATATTTGGGTATAGCTATTTATTAGTTATCATGTGCATGTGTTAGATTAAGTTGTTTTTGCTCTAAAATTGATAAAATTTGAATTTTAAATTTCTAAACTCTAGAAAAAAAAATGGCAAACTTTCATATTCGATTGAAAACATAAACGTTTCATTTCAAAGGATGATATTTACGCAATCAATATCCAACTAATATACTAATTAAAAGAAAAATGATAAATATTCTATAATAATTTGAAGTCAAATTTCTTTTCATATTCTATCGTAATTTGAAGTCAAATTTCTTTTCAAATGTCTAAATAAAGTATCTGATATAAGATACTAATATGTTGCAGCGGAATAGATTTGATATCTGTCATCCTTGGCAGAAAACAAAATATTGCCAAATTATCTGGCGAACATAATTTAATTCCTTTCAAAAATCATGGTTATTTTAACAACTTGTATTAAGAGAGTAATGAATAATATGAAAGAATATTTCGTACAATTACATATTACGAAAATATACATCTGACATACAGATTTTCGTATTACGTTTTTGATCGCCAAATACAAAAACGCCAAGGACAACAGAGTTTTGAAATTTAAAATTAAAATTTTGTCAATTTGACAGCAAAATAACTCAATCTAACACATGCACATGATAACTAATACATATCTATACCCAAATATGAGGATTAAAATCGGGAAATAATTTTCCTCGATTTTTAATAAATTTTTACAAAACATCCAATGGGCGATTAACATTGGAAATCATTTTCTTGCATCCACGTAAGGAGCCTTATCCACGGACGGTCAGTGACGTCACACTTCGCTTGCGTATAGCTTTAAAAATATTTATTTTTCTAATGATGTAACTTATTTAATACTTCGAATTAATATTTAAACAGATGTGTGTAAACAAAATTGGATAAAAAAAAAAAATAAATAAATAACCTAAAGCAATAAATGTTTTTCAACATTAAATACTAAAAAGTATAATTTATAATAAAGTTTATACACTTATTAAAATACGCAAGCGAAGTGATGACGTCACTGACCGTCCGTGGGGCCAAGAAAATATTTTCCTGTGTTAATCGTCTATTGAATTTTTTGTAAAAAAAATATTAAAAATCGAGGAAAATTATTTCCCAATTTTAATCCCCAAATTTAGGTATAAATATGTTTTATTTATTTTGGGCATGTGTTAGATTAAACTGTTTTGGTGTCAAATTGACAAAATTTTAATTTTAAATTTCAAAACTGTAGAAAAAAGACTTCCATTTTCGAATGTAAAGATAAACATTGCATTTCAAAGGGTGATATTAGTGCAAAAAATATCCAGCTAATATGCTGATTAAAATGAAAATGATAAATATTCTATAATGATTTGAAGTCAAATTTGTTTCTAAATGTCTAAATAATGTATCTGATATAAAATACTAATATGTTACCGCGGAATGGATTTGATATGTCAACCTTGGCGGGGAAAGATGATCTCCAAATTATCTAGCGAATATATTTAATTATTTTCAAAAATGATGGTTATTTTAACAGCGTATATTAAGAGATCAATCAATAATATGAAACGATATTTCGTACAATACATATTACGAAAATATACATCTGGTATGTATACTTTTGTATTACGTTTTTGATCACCAAACACAAAACAAGTGACTCGGATGCCAAAGACATCCGAGTTTTGAAATTAAAATTAAAATTTTATCAATTTGACAGCAAAATAACTTAACGCATGCACACAATAACTAATACATATCTATAAAACCTAAATATGGGGATTAAAATCGGGAAAATTTTTCCTTTATTTTTAATATTTTTTTACTAAAATTCCAAAGGATGGTTAACATAGGAAAACTTTTCCTTGGCCCCACAGATGGTTAGTGACGTCACACTTCGCTTACGTATAACCATGATTTTTTGAAGGGAAACTAATACTGCGCGAGATAAGTAAGCGACCTTTATTTCTCCAAAGACGGGACATCAAATCTGTTCCGAAAACTTCATAATAGCAGTCAAGCAAGTAGTGAAAATCATTTCTTTAATATTTCCCTCTAGAGCATTTCTAAAAATTAATAATTCAAAAATAATTTTCCAGATGTGTAAGCAATTCTGTTTCCTTTTTCTATTGATTATAATAATTTATTTAAAAGTATTTGTCGATATTATAAGTGCTAACGCTTATAGATAATTCTACTTTTTTCAGTTATATGTTTGTCACGTAATTTAGCGCATTTGGCGATTTACACACATGGTTAAGCCAGTGAATATTTGATGGCTGCGACCTCAATTAACATTAAACGTTTGAACCAGTGAGCTCACTGGTGAACCAATGAATTAAAAATCTCTGATAGACTAACTCTTTGAATCATGTTCCATTAAGGTATCAAGGAGACTTTACTCATTGAATTTTATTGACTGCTTCTCCAGTCACTATATTTAAATAATTTTTTTTTAATTGAATGATTGAATAATTGAGAAGTTTAAATTTATTTGGCGACCATTTTCAGCAACAAACAGTTATGACAAGTAGCGCAATATATGACGCGCATACAGTCATTAGTGAAATGCAAATAACATTTAATTATTTGAGTTTCATTATGTTGATTAGAAACATGTTTAAGCTATCTATTCTGTCCCTAAGTGCTACAGACTATAATACATTTTGGTAAAATAAATTTTTAATTTAAATTTCCAATATTTTAATAATAATAATAATAATAAAAATAATATTAATAAAGCATAGATTTGATATCTGTTGTCTTTGGAGATTTTTGTATTTGGCGATCGAAAACAGAATATGAAAATCCGTATATTTTCGTATTAAATATCAGATCTATGATTTTGTAGTATATATTGTACTAATATTGTTTCATATTATTGATTGCTCTCTTAATATATATTATTAAAATAACCATCAATTTTGGAAGAAATTAAATGTATTCGTGAGATAACCTGGCAATGATTATTATTATTATTATTTTATTTTATTATTTTATTTTATTTTTTCGCCAAGAATGATAGATATCACAACCTTACCTTTCCGAAAACTTTTTAATAACAATCAAATAACTGAATACTAAAAAAAAAAAAAAAAAAAAAAAAAAACCTGGCAAAATATCATTGTAAAATCATTCTTTTCAATATTTCGCTTTCGCGTGTTTCTATAAATGAGTATTTCAAAATTAATTTCCCTGAAATGTACGTGCTCTACATTCTTTCTCTAATGATTATAATTTATTTCAAATTTCACAATTATAATTTGTTCACCAGTTTCAGTGTTAATGCTTAAACATATTTAAAAAATATACTTTATAGTTAACGTTCAACATTCAACAGCAGAAAATTAAAGCCAGAGTTGCATTTTTTTTTTCACTATTTACTTATATATTCTGTTTAATATATATATATTTTTAAAATAATCGGACCTGATTTGATAATGTCCCTGCCGAAAAAATTAAAAAAAAAAAAAAAGGTCGCCATGTCAACAGGCAAGCATATTTAATTCCTATCAAAATCATGGTTATTTTAATAACGTACATTAAGACAGCAATCGATAATGTGAAACAATATTTTGTACAATATGTATTACAAAAATATACATTTGGAATGTACATATGTTTGCATTACATTTTTAACCTCCAAATAAAATATCGCCAAATACGACAGTTATCTAATATAAGCCAAGCTATCGCTAAAATGTATATTATTTCTCGCCGCTTATTTTCAGTTATGCGACATTCACGTAATTTGGCGCATTTGAACATTCACACACAGGGTGAAACCAGTGAACATTTGGTGGCTGCAACCTCAATTAACATGAATGTTTGAACCAGCGAGTTTTACTGATTAACCAGTGAATTAAAAATGACTGACAAGCTCACTCTTTAAAATACTGGTGTTCCATTGTGGAATCAATGAGACTTTACTTATTAAATTTTATTGCCGCTTATCTTTACGCTATTGCGATAACCTTTTAAATTCATCGTCAAAATCACAAAAAATATTAATGATCGTTATGGAGAACCATTACTAAAACAGTAACCATATTGCTTTGCGGACGTTAAATTTGAGAAAATAAAAAACACATAAGCTATTCATTTAATAAAAATTAATATTTTAAGAACAAATAAATGATGATAATAATAATAATAATAATTAAAACTATTATGACTTTAGTTTTATATTTAGAAAAATAATAAAAAATAATAAAAATAAATCATGTTATAGGTTTCATTTTTCAATACTTTTTATTCGCATGAGTAAAGAAATATTTCTTTTTATGTAAAAATAAATAAATAAATAAATAAACATTAAGTAAAAATCGTCGACATTTAATTTTATTACCATCAGCTTGAAAATTTAATTCAAATAAATAATATTTAAAAAATAAAATAAAAATGCATGAAACGTAATTTTTTAAAAGTTCTAATAGGAATATCGAATATGTATGTTGCAAATATGCTCACATTTCTTTTTATAGAAGAGAATTTCTAAACTAAACGTGCCATAGTTTGTACTGTACGTCAAGCACAGACAGGCAAATTATTTCTTCTATTAATGTAGATAGCTTTTCGAAATTTGAAATTTAACACTGGAATAGCTCAAACGTTCCGCGCCAATGGCTTTACTTACGCAATAGAGATATTCATATAAGTACATCGCCATAATGGAAAAAAAAAAGTTATAAATTGCAATAAACATAAACATAAGAATTAATATATAAATAAGTAAAATGTCGTCATGGAGGTTCTTTAGCAATGCTGTATCTTATTTATTTACCTACACATTAATTTTTAATTCATATAATTTAAATTTTTCTACATTTCGAAATTCCTTCTTTTTAGGAACATTTCTTTAGAATATGCCTAAAAAAAAGTCACAATTTTATAAACAGTTATTAATATTGCCTCACAAACACATAAACTAATAGATTTGTTGATTTTTTTCTAAATCAATCCATTTTTAGTTAAAATTTGTTCATCCGTGCGAAACCGGACGGATCAGCTAGTATATATATATATTTCAATGATATTAGTCACGGGATAATTAAACATATTTCTTTTCATAATCAAAACAAGAGAACGTGTAAACATTTTCTTTTATATAATTTGACTAGCAGACTTTGCTTGCATCGCTGGTCACAATATTCAAGTGAATAAAAAAAATTAAAAAGAATCATTATTCACTTTATAAATAGAAACTTAAAAAACAAAGAATCATTGAAATCGTTCCAACACTTGCTTCGAGTCCCTGCTGCCTTCGTCAGCGTCTTTTTCACTCGCAATATCTGGGGTCCGTGTCCTATCGCCAGAGACAAACAACGCCTTTCGCGTTGGACTCTAATTTGGATATTTTTCGGGCGACTATTATGAAACGGACAATATAAAAAATTTGAAGTAACTTTTTCATATTTAAATCGTGATTACATTGAACAACACAGTATGAACTACATAATACAGTCGTCCCCACTTAATCGGGTAACGGATAATCGAATATCCCGCTTATAAGAATATAAATTTATAGAACCAATCTTTTTTCCCATAGAAGTAGTGTTAAATTTCCTCGTTTAAAGAAATACTTTATACAACACCACCCCGCTTAATCGCATAAACACTCAACGTTTCTTAAATAAAATTCCTCTATATCTGGGCAGATTTTTCCTCTCATTTTCAAAAAAGAAAAAAAAAAAAATCCCGTTCTTCTTTTAAAAACCTTTCATAACTAAGGCATGAGACGGTATTCCTGCCGAAATGATAAAAATTGTTTTGCAAAAGCCAATTTTATAAAATCAGAAACTGATGATGCAATTAGAAACTAAGATACAAATTATCTCCAGGAATTAAAATTCACAAATTTTAAAAGTTTTTAGATGATTGAAATAGAATTTTATGAACTCATTAATGGAGAAACAGAAAGAGATAAAGAGTTCAATCTTTTAATAAAATCTTTAAACGAAAGCGACAAAGAAGAGCAAGCAGATCCTCCCTCCTCCAACGATAAATGAAGTTACAAAATCCTTTAATATTATTCATCGTCATTTTGAGTCTCATAGAAGCGATTATAATCGATTTATGTGCTTTACAAAAAGAAATCGGAAAATTTTTAGTTAAGTCTATGTCAAAGTAAATCAATCATAACTGTTTTTTTTTTTTTTTTTTGGTAATAAGTACACTTTATTTTGTATTTATTTCAAGATTAATTGCATTTACAAATTATTATAATATGTTAACTTAGTAAAAGTTTGTTAAATATTTGAATAAGAAAAAGGTATCGATCATTTACCTTTTCATGTAAGCATAAATTCGTTATAGTTATACATGTAATTGCGTTTCTAGTCTTTCCCGCATAATCGAATACCCCGCTTAATGGAATTAATATAGTTGGAACGGTAGATATTCGTTTAAGCGTGTATTTACTATCAAAAAATTTCTTATACTTTATTTAATTTACAAGGTCGACTATAAAATGATAGCAATTCCACTCCAAATATAATACTAAAATGCGTTATAAAGTTGAAATTAATGTCAAAATGAAAAAAAAAAAAATCAATCCATTAGCAAATGAATTATTGAAATTTTAAAAAGGGGTTAATTTATAGCTCCTTATTTTTAAATGAAGAATAAAGAAACAGCAAAATCTTCGGTTTTTCACTTCGGAGGGTGAAAGGGAACTTCTCACGGCAAGAAACTTCGCAAAATGAAGAAACAGTATAATTAAAAACAAAAACTATTTTATTTACGAGACAAAACTTGTTAAAATACATTTAAAAACAAAATATACATATAAAAATAATTAATCTGGGTTTCGAAACGTCTAGATTTTAATTATTTTTATGACAATTTTTTTAATTTTCTGATACCACTATTCTTATAAAATAATCTATACACTGTATAATCATAGTACATTACTAAACGTGTATTAAAAATATTTCTGCATGAAATCAGTCTTGTGCAAAAAAGCAAAAATTTCTTCATTCTGAGAATATCCTGAAAAAAGGGTGCAGAGTACGACCCCTGATATGTGAATATATATAAGATATTATTAATATATGTTATATATATATATATATATATATATATATATATATATATATATATATATAATAATCTATATATTAATAGGCAAGCATAAAATTTGTAGTCCCTTTTTAACATATTAATTATGGGAGTAGAGGGTTGAAAATGGTATCATTCGAAAGGTATGGTTAGCCGGAAGGTGCGAATACAAATATTATTTTCTTACGATGTCAAGAAGGTATTTAAAAATACATTTATTTTTTATGCATTTTCCCCCATTTTTCCCTTTCATACACGTATTCCTTTACATTAAAAAATACCTAAAAGTGGAAAGTTGTTAAATCTGGCAATTTCATAAAACTCAAATAAAGTCATAGACACAGTAATTTGTATAGCATCCTTATACGCAAGCGAAGTGATGACGTCACTGGCCGTCCGTGGAACCACAAAAAGGATTTCCTAAGGATTTGATTTATGAGAAATCCTTTTTTTTTATTTTCTAATTTATTTATGATCTAATTTTTTTCTTTTTTGTTTTATGATTTATGTCAGCTGTAATTTAAAGAGATATTAGCCGTACAATAAATTTCATGTTTGTGTATTAATATGTAAATAATATATATTATTTAATTTTTGAAACTTCAAATGTTATTTGTTATTTGTCTTTTGGCAACAAAAAGTGACTTTATTTATTTATTTAAATATTTGGTTCTTTTATCGTTTGACTGACAAAAAATTAACAACAACTGATAAAAAGGTGGATTTATTGCTAGTGATTGCTAGCTTTTGCGTGTATAACAAACATGTAGACGATACGGAAAAAATTTTGATTTCCGGTATTCGATGAATTTACACGTTTTGAGATTTCCTTGCACTTCAATTAACTGAAATTGACTACTTATTTTTAAAAAGGTGGACTTATTATTATTTCCTCTGCATATATAAGAAGAAAGTATCAGATTCAGAAAAATTTTAGATTTTCGGTTTTCGATAACGTTACACATTTTGAAATTTCCTGAACTCAATTCGACCATTTTCGCAAAGTATCTTTCTTTTTGAGTGCAAACACTGTACTTTATGAACCATTGGAATTAATTTAACAGAATTTGATATTTGGTTGGACCTTGGTGTGACATAGTAGCGATTAGCTTTTGGGCTGTATCACCGAAAAAGGGGGTTTTCACGTTGCGATTTTCTCTCATTTCAGGAAATGCTCAACATCTACAGAGAGAAATATATTAAGTAAAACTCTGCTGATTCGGTTAGAGTGCGTATCGGCTAACAATGGCTGAAGCTGTGTTGCAATTTAATTCCGTTAAGACAAGGCAATAACTTTGCTTTGCCTTGCTTTGCAGCAAAAAAAAAAAAAAAAAAGGTCGAGTTTCGACCACTGGGCGATAATAGTTATTATTATTATTCCTTTCATGCAATTAAAAAATATTATTTTTCTTTTAATTTTATATACTAAAATAGATATCTTCGTTAATCATATAAATACTTATTTTTATACATAGTTTGTACATTCGAAATTAATTATTCTTAGGAAATTTTTCTTGAAAATATAATGTAATTTTTGAAAAGTACAAGCCTATTTATTAGTTTTTCTTTTTATTTAAAGTCTATCTAGTTTTATTTATTTTTTACTGTATTAAAATGAAAATCATTTTTATTAACATATAACAAAAGCAAGTGGTTGAAAATGCAGTAGTTCAGTAGTCTAATTCAAAATACAGGTATCTTTTCGCGTGTAAAATCCGTTTATGAATATATAATCGAGTGTGTGAAATACTGTGTAGGCATTTTGCAACATCGAAGTAATTCTGTTGCCTAAAGATTGCATCAGATTCAAGTTTCAATATTTTTAGTTCTGCTGCTTAAATTTTCGTGCCGAAATACTATACATAATTTATTTATATTAATATACATTATTTATATCTTACATCAGGTACTTTATTTCATTAAATCATAATTAAATAAATAAATAAATAACAAACGTTTTATTAGAAATTAAGTTTGATTTTTTTTTTTTTTTTTTTTTTTTTTTTTTTTTTCAAAGAGTTTTTTAATTTAAAGAAAAACCTGTAAGCAAATAGAAGCTCTTTTTTTAAGTGGCAGATTAACTAATTTATATTAATGAAATACTTTTAAAACTTACTTAACGTCATAACACATACACTAAAGTTGAAATTGTTGTTTTTAAATTCAATTTATTGTGTATATAATTATATATTGATTTTTATATGTATATATTTTAATATAAATATTTCTGGGTGTGCATTTTAATGCAACAATATTATTATTATTAATCATTTTTATTTTTTTCCCTATTCATGCTTTGATGCGAGGGGAATATATATTTTAATAAAATATTTCTTTAATGTATGTTATTTTATATTTTTTAAGAAATCATGCGTTCAGTATAAGGTGATAATAATTAATAATTTACTGAATAGCTTTTGTATATATACACATACACACGCACATACATTCCTGTTCAAAAGTTCAGCAAGATTTGCAAATGATCAGTTTCTTTCTTTCTTTTTCTTTTTCTTTTTATAAGCTTATCTTTCGATGAAAAGTTTTCAAACATTGTGTATTTAAATAACTGCGAACTTAAATAACTTTTCAGTGAAGACCGGTTTAAAACAATATTTAGGGGGTCGGTAACAAATTGAGCAAAATCACTAATGTCTGTGTATCCTGTATCGTTATGTCCCTGTATCGTTGAGTGAACAAAACGAACTGTAACTTTACGATATGTTAATATAGACCAAGTTCAATTTGTTTATGAATTTGTGTGACGATCGTATATAAAATAACAAACTCAAAAAAAAAAAAAAAAAAAAAAAAAAATCAGCATGTTTTTTATTTATAATATACAGAGTTTCAAACGAAATTTATTCCCACTTTTAGATTGGTTGCAAAAACACTTTTAAAACAGTATACTGCAACAGGAATACAAATATCTTAAATATCTCCTGAAATATGGATATTTTTATGAAAAACCTTTTCACTGCGCACGTGCGCAGTGAAAAGGTTTTATTACATAAGTGAAAGCTAGACATATTGTGCAACATTTGTCAAAAGTGCATTTGAATAGAGTAAAAATTAAACAAATTATTTGAAAAAGACGAGCTAGACTTTAGGTATTTTCCAAGAGTCGATACTTCATAAGGGATTTTTTCACAGTACTTTGGAGCGTGGTTCACATAATTTGATCTTGAAATTGTTTACGCGAAATGTGAAAAAACCCTTAGGAAATTTCAACTCTTGGAAAATAACTAAAATCTAGTTCGTTCTTTTTTGGATAATTTGCTTAATTTTAAATAAATATGTAATTTGTTTTCCGTTATTTTTAAGCAAATTAAACGGGCAAATCAAAATGATGACACGATTGTGAGTATTTCTATAATTTTACTTATATATCCCATTATATCCATTTAAAACCCTCCGCGTACGGTGTCCGTGATTTCGACGGGCAAAAGAACTTTTTACATTAAATTTCATTTACACCGCACTTTCTAAAATACTATTTTTAACAGATAAATTAATGAAAATTATAATCCCACTAAATTACATTTCCAACACTAATTGTAAAATGCAATGTTTGATATTTATAAATACTGAAAACTAATGAAGCATGTTTTTATTCAAAAATAGTGGCATCAAAAAATAAGACTATTTGCAACCTGTGTATAAACACAATAAATACAAAATAATTTCCCCCGTACGCGGAGGATTAAATCATTTTCGAATAATCATTTTTAAAAGTTTATTTAAAAAGTGTAATATTTTGAATATATTCCTTTAGTAACAAATTTATATAAGAAAAAAAATGAGATAATTTTATAAATAAATAAATGTATTTTAATTATTATCTATGTATACACGCAAAACTTTTAGTTACCAACATGAAAAATCACAATATTTGAAAATCTTAAATGTGTAATAATAATTTTATTAAGTGTTTTATTATTATTATTTTTAAATATTAGATTTTTTCTTCATTTATTACAGAGTTGCAATTTTCTTTCAAATAAATAAATAAATAAAAGGAGGAATAAAAGAAGTAAGAAAGTTTTCTTGGAAATTATAGTTATACAAGCATTTTTAATTTTTACGATTCTGTGTGTATTTATTTTTACTGCATAATACATAATGAAAAATCTTCAGAAGTTTTCTTGGCAAATATAGTTTTTCAAGCATTTAAAGTGTTTATGATTCAGCATTTATTTTTACTGCATAATATATCATCATATTGTCATTAAATACATACAGTTAAATTTGTTATTATTTATTATTTTTTAAAACACATTAATTAATATTTATATTTAAATTAAAGTATTATTCTTTCCCTTTTTCTCTCTTTCTTTATTTCTTTCTGTATTATTTTTAATTTTATGCAAACAAGTTTTTAAATTTTTTGTAATCTGCGGTTTATATTCACAATACAGTGGAATAAAGTTATTAAACTCAAATAGTATAAGAAACATGGAAATAAATAATCTAATGTGTGACAACCACACGACTTCTATTACTCACTATTGTACACATTACAAATTCTTTTTGGAAGCAGTGTGTTCAGAAGACATAAAATTGACCTAAATAATCAGACGACCAACAATTTAGAACTAAAGTAGAGAAATTATATATGTGAAAGGACGTATTACTTGGATGTATTACCAAGTAATATTTGTCTCAGAAGACATTTAAATCATATAAATCAAGTGAGAACTGGATATCAAAATCTTGACCGAATATAAAACTTCCATTACGTATGATAGTCGATAATGGAGTTAAAAATCAGAATTAATGTTAAAATACATTCACTAAAGGAAATAAATATTATTTTAAAGTTAAAATGTACTTATTTCTTAATTAAGATTGTTTGGTATACGAGAAATAATGCTATATTTTTCAAATGGACGAAATCCTTGTTTTTCACACTTTTTAATTGAAAACTGCGATCACTTAAAACGTTGGGCGCCCTGACAGCCATTCTAGATTCTAGACATTTTGTCATATATCTCTACGTACTGAAGGAATCATCTTGAAACTTTAGGAGGGTGCAGAACATGTTATACTTCAAACATTTCCGTGAAAGTTTTACCCCGAAAGTAAACGCAGTACCAATACAAAATTAAAATGTTGAGCGCCCTGTCAGCCATCGGTGGCTGACAGTGTCAAATATGATATAAAGCTGCGTTAACCATCGGTGGCGGATATAAAATAGGATATAAAACTAAAAATATTACATTTAATGATTGAAAATTTATTAAAAAATTGCTTAATTTTTATTTATTACAGGAGGAGTCATTATGGAATTTTAATGGATTTTAAGAATTTGTGTGGCACTCAACGTGCTAATTTACCGTTAAAATTTACTATTTTTATTTTTCAATAATTTTAAATTTTATAATTTATTTTTAAGTTCATAATTATATTAAATTCATTTATATTGCATATTTTATATATATATATATATATATAATAAATACAAGTAATGTATTTCATAAAAAGAAAAAATAATAATTTAAGTAATTTTTAAATTCACAGAACGGTGCTCATATGTCATACACACAATTATCATAAATTGTTTAAATATTTTCACATGTTATGAAGCATCACAGAATTTTTGTGTGAAATTCGTAAGTTCGGAATTGCGAAGACGTTAAGCACGTTTAATTATTAACTCTGCGAAGTGATAGCCAATCGTTATAGGAATTGGGAAAGTTTATTTTAACTTTTTCGAAATTTAGTAGATAATTGTATTTAAGTAAGTTTGCTAGAAAATAGCTATAGTGAAAGGTAGCTAATTGATTCTCCAGTGCATAAAAGCCATGTTAAAAACGGGTTCTGGGTTCAGTTTGATTCAAATTGATTTTGAGAGCAGTTCTGATGAGTTCACTGATATTCAATATAGTTGGGTTTGCTGTTATCTGGTTCAAGGCAGTCTGTCCGGAGTTACTATAGGATACTATTATGTCCCATTTTATCTGATCACACATTTCTGTTCACATTGGTGTCAGTTTCTTTCACACTACACACAGAGAGAGTACTCCCACCTCCAACTTTAATGCTTCAAATAAATAATTTCTTGCTTTTACTTTATTCTCTGCACTTTTCTACCTAATTAGACAGCAGGAATGGAAACTGTTAAAGCTGTTGTGCCAAGACAAACTTCTCAATACAAAATGCTTTTGTTCATGACTTATTTTTAATTATTTGATCTTTCTGATAAATAAATAATTTTATTTTACTCTATTTTATTATTTTTATGATAATTTGTGCCTAAGTTGAGACAAAAAATACAAGACTATTTTTTAAAAAAATTTCTTTTTCATTTTACTTATGCAATATATTTTTTTCTTAAAATATTACTTCACATTTTAATAATTAAAAATTCAAAGACGAAATAAATTAAGAACAGTACGCAATTTTTTGTCCCAAAGTACCATTGTAATATGAAAAATTTAAGAATTGACATAAGTATCAGCATTAATTTTTTTTCCCGTTTAAAAAAAAAAAAAAATGACAGTTAATATTCTGATTCAAATTAGTAAGCTTTAGGAAAACAAAATGTGTATTCTGAAATTAAAATTTCACGAAAAGTAACCTAAGAAAGGATATAATTACGTTTCTAAACTTAAAAACTTAATAACAATTTCAAAGGATAAAAATAATTATTAATAGTTTTATTTCAATGAGAAACTAAGATAAAAAAATTAGCAATTAAGATTTAATATATATATATATATATATATATATATATGTATTACAGAAATATGAAATTTCGATGTATTCTTACAATACAAATTATTACTCTGAAATTATTATTATTATTATTATTATTATTATTTTATTTTATTTATTTTATTTTATTTTATTTTTATTTTTATTTATTTTTTTTTTTTTTTTGCAATTTTCTATATGGCTACAACTAAGTATTTATGGTTCGAAATTGCACGAAATCGCAATTGTAATATTCTTTACAGACCGCTTTTTAAGTAGCGTTCCTTAAAGCGCAGATAATTTTTTATAAAGTCATCACGTAATAATTTTTCAAAATAACTTCTCAGTGATTTTAAAAGAACTCAAAAGTTTATCACATCATTTTCAAACAAATTAATAACAAATTTATTGATATACTAACAAGCTTTTACCGTTCCGCTGGTCATTCTATTGAAATGAATTCTCAAAATACCATATCATTAATAATAATCTAAAATAATAATCTAAAATAATAATAATAATAATAATTGAAGTAAGTCAAAATCTAAGTTAAAGTTCCCGTTTTTTTTCCTGTAGCGGTAATCCTGCACGCCACAGTTTAATCTCGAGCTCCAATGCCTTCGACATCGCCTTACCTGCATTTCCTTTCCCTCCTTTGCGGGTAAATTTGAAAGTTTTGAAAATCTCATCAAAGTTTATATTGCGTAAACTTAATCAACAACCACACACCAAAATTTACCATCCTAAGGTAATTTGTAGCAGATTTAAGCTTTAAAATGTGTTTTTCACCCCAACCGCCCTAAAGGGGGAGGGGTAATTTCGCAAATATACTTTATATTACATGTTGCATACCTAATCGACACATCAGAATGTCGAGATCCTGAGATTATTTAAAGCAGAGTTATGTTTTGAAACGTGTTTTTTACCCTCCCTCCCTCCCCCCCCCCCCCCCACTCTTAAAGGAGGGAAGAAACAGGAAATTCGGGTAAATCATTTTATACTATGAGTTAGATACATATAACTGACCCATGCATCAAAAATTTCTATCCTAAGATAATTTAGAGCAGAGTCACTATTAAAAACATGTCTCCCCCCCCCTCCGCCTTTAAAAAGGGGAAAACAGAAATTTCGCAAAGTCTCTTTATAGTGCGTGTTGGGAACTCATAACAAGCCTGCACATAAAAAATCACCTTTTTAAGATAGTTCGGAGCAGAGTTACGCATGGTAACAGGTTTTTCGGCCCACCCTCCAGCCCCCAAGAGGTATAGGGGAGAATTTCACAAAATTCTTTTGTAATGTGCGTCGGGAGTGCGCATAACCAATCGCCATATTGAAAAATCGCTATACTGAGATAAGTGGAGTAGAGTTACTCTTAAAAGCGTGTTTTTGGGGTCCCCTCGCCCTTAAAGAGGAGAGCAGAGGGAGATTTTGTAAAATCCCTTTATAGCACGTGCTGGGAACCCCTCCCTCCCCTTAAAAATCAAAAATTCCAAAATCGCAGAAAATGATTGTTTTTTTCTCAAGTCTAGTCTTCCTATCTGCAATTCCTTCACCGTGATGTAATTTGGGGTCGAGTTATGCTTATAAAGATGTTTGTGCCTTCTGCCACACAGGAGGGGGGGGGGATGGGGAACGGAAGTATTTCGCAAAATCCTGTCTTTGTGGGGATCAAGTTCCTAAAACCAACCTGGTAACCAAAATTTAAGACTCTGGTTTCCCATAGAATCCCAACGGCTGTGTTGAGTCAGTGAATCAGCGAGTTTACGTTTTTATAAATATAGATTTGTTTATTTTATTTATTTATTTATTTGTTTTTTATGGGCTACTTGGATTAAAGTGGCTATCGCGAAACTTTAGTCCTTGGTGAAAAATGTCCTATCTACTTCAGCATCAAAATTAAAAAAAATATCCAGGATTATCAATAAGTAAAGCTCTTTAATATAATGGTGAATCAACTTTCATGCCTAGCGTACTATCCGTTCCAAATCAATAAATAAATAAAAAATAAAAAACTTTATTAAAAAGAAATCTAAAATTGTAGTATGTTAAAAAAAAGTAAGAAAATAATTTGAAGAAATATGCTGGATTTTTATTATTATTATTTAATTTTGAAAATGACGTCATTTGGTCAGGTGCATAAGCAATTTTAATATTTTATATAATTTCTTTTATTATTCACGTGAAAACATATTTTATTATATGTCGAAAAAAAGTTAACGCGTAAACTTTTTTGACAACAATTAAAAATTTAAATATCTAATTTTAAAGCTATATAGAAGATGTCTATATTGTAAGATATAATTTAGAAAAAGTTTTGCTTCTTCCCCTTCTCTTTGGTGACAGAATGTCTAAAATTCCAAAATTGGTTTTCAGATATTTGTCTTTACTATATTTTAAATGAAAAATCTTACGTGTATCTTTTTATTATTATTAGTTAGAAGGTTTTTAATTGAAATTGACTTGGTCATCGTGTCTTCGTGTCACGCTGCTAAACAAGGCGCCTACGTTTTGAAGTAAATATGAGTTAATTCGTTTGTCACACTGTGGCTCAGTTGGTAAAGAACGTCCCGTTGCTTACACTAAGAATTTTTTTAAGGAATTTTTTTTTTTTTTTTTTTTTTTTTTTTTTTTTTTTTTAAGAAGCATTTTTTTTTTTTATATATATATATATATATATATATATATATATATATATATATATATATATTTAGATATTGGAAAACAGAAAACATTTTAGATATTAAAAAAGCACAAAATAAAATGTTTTAAGTAAAATATACATAAAAAAAGATATTATTAGAAGCTTTATATATATATGCATACTATTATATGAAATTGGATTTGTCATCGGCTTTTTGTCACGTTAAAAAAAAACAAGACGCTTCCATTATATATATATATATTTAAAAAAAAAAAAAAAAAAAAATTAAGCAACTCATTGTATCTGTTAATGGATCAGCTGGTTACAGCGTCGATCCTCGCCGGGCCGAGGTGTTATTTTTTGCAAATAATTAATAGAAAAAGTGTCAATTGATAAAAGAAAATATTTCGCTGTGTACACAGTATCCTAATAATTTTTCAAGAGTTTTTTAAACGGCTTTTTATCTAGTCACAAAAAGCACAAAATAAAAATGTAAGTAAAAATAAATAAATAAATAATTTTTTTAGAAGCTTTTTATTGAAATTGGAATTTCTCATCGTGTCTTTGTGACACGCCAAAAAACAAGGTGCCTCCCTTTAAAGTAAATATAAGCAACGCATTGCATTTCTCGTTAGCTCCGTTGGTTAGAGCATCCTGTTGATAAAGGTCGGTTATGAGTTCGATCCTCGAAAGGCCAATATAGTAATTGGTGGAGATATTTAATAGAAAAGTTGTTAATTAGTAAAAGAAAGTATTAAAAAAAGAATAGTCCAGCAGGAGATATGCGGTTGAAATAGTTTAGACCTGAAAGTGTTAGATCTCCATTTTTCGGGTAAGATATTTTCACCCATTTTAACTGATTTTTTTTATTAGATGAAGTTGAATTTGTCATCGCGTTTTCTGTCACGCTAAAACGTAAGGCACTTCCACTTCCACTTCCACTTACAAAAAAAAAAAAAAAAAAAAAAAAAAAAAAAAATGTAAGCAATTCATTATCATTGTATCTCTATCTCTTAATGGCACAGTTGTTTAGAGCATCATGTTAATTTCTCAAATAATTAACAGAAAAGGTGTCAGTTAATAAAAGGAAATATTTCGTTGTGTGCACAATATCCTAATAATTTTTTAAGAGTTTTTTAAATAGCTTTTTATCTAGTTACTAAAAAGCATAAAATAAAAATTTAAATAAAAATAAATAAATAAATAATTTTTTTAGAAGCTTTTTATTGAAATTGGATTTCGCTATCGCGTCTTCATGTCACGCTAATAAATAAGGAACTTTAAAGTAAATGTCAGCGGTCCTTATAGTCGCTTGTTGGCGCAGTTGGTTAGAGCGTCAAGTAACTAATGCGATGGTGCTGAGTTCCATTCCCGAAGGATCAATGCATTAAATTTTGCAGATAATTAATACAAATATGTCAATTTATACAAGGAAATTTTTCATTGTCTACACAGTATTCTAAGAATTTTTGAGGAGTTTTTTTTTTGAAAAAGCTTTTTTTTTTTTTTAGTTATTAAAAGACACAAAATAAAAAGTTAAATATATATATATTATTCTTTTAGAAGCTTTTTATTGAAATTGGATCTTTACCATCGTGTTTTTGTGTCATTCTGTAAAAGAAGGCGCCTCCACTTTAATATAAATTAAAACAGCCTTTTTCATCGCTCGTTAGCGCATTTGATTAGAGCGTTTTGGTGATAACGCGATGCTCGTGGGTTCGATCCTCGCAAGCCGATGTGTTACTTTTTTGCCGATAATTAATAGAAATGATGCCAATTGATAAAAGAAAATCTTCCATTGTGTACAAGGTGTCCTAAGGAATTTTGATAGTTTTATTTTAAAAAAGCTTTTTTTTTTTTTTTTTTTTTTGAGTTACTAAACGCACAAAATTCAAATTTCAATAAAAATAAAAATAAACAAATAAACAAATAAACAAATAAAAATAACACTAAAAGTTTTTTTTTTTATTATTATTGTGGAGCCCTAAATAGCCTAAAATAAAAATTTATTATTGCAGAGACATGCAATAAAATCATACAGCTACAAGAGAATTTTAAAGAAAAATATAAATATTTCACTTTTGCAAAACATGAAAAATTTTAAATATTCCAAATATTTAAAAAAGTATTCGAGAATAATATTCTCTTTGTATGAGTATTTTTTAGATTTTTCTAGAATGTTCTATAATTTTTCTTGACAGTTCTTAGACTTTTGGTTAGAGCGTCATGCTGATAAGGCGATGGTCCTGGATTCGGTCCTCAAAATACGATATATTATTTTTTTGCAGATAAATAATCAAAAAGAAAATGTCAATTGATAAAAGAAAATCTCCCGTTGTCTACAAAATATCCTAAGAAATTTTAATCGGTTTTTTAAGAAGCTTTTTCTTTTTTGGTAACTAAAAATCACAAAATAAATTTTAAGTAAAAAATCATTTTTTAAAGTTAGAAGCTTTTTATTGTGAAGCCCTAAAAAGCATAAAATAAAATTTATTCTGGCAAAGACATGCTACAAAGAAATGAAAGTTTCAACACTAAGAAAATTTTAGAGAAAAATATAGGTACATTCTTTTTGCAAGAGATGAACATTTTTTAACGTTCAAAATATTTTAAAAAGCTTTCGAGACATTTGAAATTTCTGGCGTAACGAATGATTATAGAAAAACTAATAACTAAGAAAGAATATTGGTCTCGAAAGCTTTTTAAAATATTTTGAACATTAAAAAATTTTCATCTCTTGCAAAAGGAAAGTACCTATATTTTTCTCTAAAATTTTCTTAGTGTTGAAACTTTCATTTCTTTGTAGCATGTCTTTGCCAGAATAAATTTTATTTTATACTTTTTAGTGCTTTTCAATAAAAAGCTTCTAACTTTAAAAAATGATTTTTTACTTAAATTTTATTATTTTTTTTTAATTTGAGATATGAAGTGTTATGTGTAATCACGTTTTGCCACTTGTCCCCCCTTGGGGGCCGATTTTCTCTTTATGTTAGCTATATTTTAAAACAAAAATTTTACAGATATCTGTATTTTTTCTTTGAGATATGAAGCATTTTTTTAAAGTCACGTTTTGCGCATGCAGAATCACATTTTGCTCTCTACCCTCTCTTGTTGACCGAATTTTCCAAATTCCAGAAATTGATTTTTAGTTATTTGTGTATGCTATATTTGAAAGTTAAAATTTTACAGATATCTGTTTTTTTCTTTGAGATATGAAGGCTTTCGTGAAATCACGTTTAGAATTTTGTAAAATCGCTTTTTAGGTGGGGGGTGCTTACACTATATGTCCTGCAATCTGAGGTTCCAGTAGATTTTGCTGTGCGCTGATGAGTTAGAGAGTCAGTCAATGAGTGAGTGAGAGGAAGTACTCCTTTATACCTCTCTATATATAAATGGCTAAAAGATTTTTCAGTCTGTTTGTCTGGGTGTTGACGCAAATTGCCACCAGCTTTTCATAGTTTAGTTAGTTTTAAAAAATCTAATTGTTCGATCGATAAGTTCATTAAACCGACGGATTCAGAAAAAAATGCCCCTTTTATTTGGTACCTTATCTGTAACGAAATTTTGATTAGATTTTTAAAAATTAATTAAAATGTGAAAATAATATCCTGTTAAAAGCTTTAAAAATAGACATTTAAATTTTTAATTGTTGCCAAAAAAAAAATTACTATTTTTTTTTTTTCTTTTTTTCCAACATAAAATGAAATATGCGTTCACGCGAAAAAAAAAAAAAAAAAAAAAAAAATATATATATATATATATATATATATATAT
This sequence comes from Salticus scenicus, assembly GCA_963930645.1. Classification (NCBI taxonomy): domain Eukaryota; kingdom Metazoa; phylum Arthropoda; class Arachnida; order Araneae; family Salticidae; genus Salticus; species Salticus scenicus. The sequence continues at coordinate 159,070,046 of OZ005653.1, forward strand.
ATATATTAAATATTAAATTTGCTCCTGCACATGAAAAAATGATAATATGAAAATGGAGTAAAAAAATAAATAAATAAATAAATAAGTAATAATAATAATATATATATATACATATATATACCTAAATTTTAGATTTCCCCACCTTTTGTTTACATAGTATGTTTTTGGCACGGATGAATAGCGCTTGGCATGAAAGCTATTTCAGCATTACATTAAAGAGCTTTATTTACTGATAATCCTGGGTAATTTTAAAAATTTTGATGCTGAAATAGATCGGACATTTTTGCCAAGGACTCCACTTTCGTAGAAGCCACTTTAAGCCAAGTAGCGCATAAAAAATATAAATAAAATATAAAAAATAAAATATTGAAAAACAGAAAAGAAAGAAAAGGAAAGGAAAGGAAAACGAAAAGAAAGTAAAATAATAACATAAATTATGTATTTTTGTCTAACGTGACGATAAAAATTCAAAAGTCGCCAAGGGGAGGTGCATTAAGGTTTACATATTTCACCATGTCAGGTTTACATTGTACCATGATCAGGTTTACATATTTCATTATTTCATTATTTATTTTTCTATATACCAACTACTATTAACTAACTCAACTACTATTATAACCTCAAAAATTAATTGTATCATGCCGTAGACGTAGCCGATCATAGCACATTGTAATATTAAATTTGGTGTAAAATTGTTTTCATTTTATGGCTGATCTAATAAATCAAATAAATATAGAAAATAACGTGAAAGAAAATATTAAGTACACCACGTATAGTGTTGTTCATATGTAACTCATCTGATAAGCACACAAATGGAAGCCCACTGGTAAGCTATTGTCACAGGCAATAGGGACAGACACCCGAGAGTCTGGGAATAAGTGCGTCGCTGCCGAAGGCAGCGGAGAGCCAAAGTGGGCTTTAAAGTAATTTCATGATTTCTTTAAATTTTATTTTTGTTTGTAAAGCGATATAGAAAAGAGTTTCCTTTAAATATAGTGACCAGCGAAGCGAGAAAATCATTCGTTGATTCACTATCTTCATTGATTTCATGAATTAAAAAATAGTTTCGTTAACAAACTTTGATCTGTTCGCAGGCAGGCTGCATCAGGCCGAATTTTGTACATTCCGAGTTTGGTTTTGAAATTTTACCCGCATTCGGAATTCGGTTCGCTCCAGACCGGGCCTTTGCTAATATATAAAAATTTAAGTAATTTATTATTCTTATTAAATTGAACTCATTACATGTTGCAAAAACTATTTTAAATTATCAAAGAAGACAGATTTTTTAATTAGATATTCTTAGAAAAGGAGCAAAGTGCTCTGTTATTGTCTTCGAAATACACGTTATTTTACAGGGGAAAAAAAAAAAGAAAAAAGAAAAACACCTTAGACGATTTCATCGGGCTGACAATAAAGATTAATATTCAGTAAAAAAATTAAATTAGTTATTTTGTAACTAATTTTATTACAAATCAGTAGTTACATTGATTGCATTATGTATTATAGAAAATGGCAGAACACCAGAGTTTCCTGTGTATCGGTAAATACCCAAATTGAACCAGCATAGTTTGTCATAATTATTCGTTTTATGTAATTATACACTATAAAATCTGAGATATAGCTTTACGATAATTTTGGAAAAGCTCAGTAAAGCAGAATTTTAAGCAAAGAGCACCAAAGCAATAATGATAATAACAATAATAATAATAATAATAACAATAACATAAGTAATAAGTACTAAACATTGACATATGTCAATTTGAGTCAATGTACACTGTAAAAAAATAACTATTACCAGCTGCAAGAAATTCACAGAGAGTTTCTTGAAGCTGGTAATAGTTTTTTTTTTTTTTTTTTTTTTTTTTTAGTGCACACAATAAGAAAAAAAAAAAAAATCATGAAATTATGTTCATTAGATCTTGATCGAGAACTGCCTTAAATAATTTATCGTACACTCAGACTTTTTCTTTTCTTTCTTTCTTTCTTTCTTTTTTTTTTTTTTTTTTTTTTTTTTAATGGTTAAAATGCATTCAGAAACTCTTAAAGAGTATAACACGGTCAAAAACCGGAAGTCGCAAAATTTTACGAATCCAACACTTTCTTCTTATGAGAAGAAAAGAAGGTAAAATATATATATATATATATATGCTGCTGTAGAAGACTAAAAGTTAACAATTTATAAAAAGAAGAAATATTTTAAAATTAAAATTAGATTATTATTTTTCTACTATATTTTAAAAGGAAAAAATTAAATATAATATCTTTGGTTTTAAATAGACTAAACATTTTATAAATAAAACTTTTACTGTTCTAGTTTTATTACAAAATTGCAATAAATAAAGTGAAAGTCATGTTGAGTTAAAACTTTTCATTGCCATAATTTTTCTTTAAAACGTCATAAATTTTAGATTAAAATCTATAAAATCCTTTTCTCTAAAGCAGTTAAATTCACTTTTTAAATTTTTTAATAAAAATATTCGCCAGTACTATTGCAATATAATGTGTTTTTCAATCACATGAGAGATTTAGATTTCTCTTGAGAACATTGATAGAATTTTTATACGGAGGAAAAAAAATGAAATTCGATAAATTTTTCTTTAATCCCTTAGGCTATACTAAAGTTTAATAAAGTTCAGTATTTTGAAATAGAAAATTGAAATAAATTACATAAAAATCCTCCATAAATATTCCAACAGCATTGTAGAAGGAATTATTTGAAAGGAACACAGCTAAATGTATAGATAATTCATGAAAAGAAAAGGGAGATTTAATATTGTTTATATATCAGAAAAATGAAAGGCTGCTTTACAATACTTAAATATATTCCTTACATATATAACTGATAATGTTTGACAGAAATCTAAAGAAAAAAAAAAAAGGATAATATTAATAATAATAAAAGCTTAAGTATAGGACTCCTTCGGTGAAATTTGAAATTTGGCACCGAAGTAACTCGGACGTTTCTCGCAAAAGTCTTTATTACACTGAAAAAAAAAAAAAAAAAAAAGTTAAAAGTATTTCTCCGTGAAATATACAGTTTAAAACCGTAAAATTGTATCACTGACAAATACTTTACACAGGAATCCTGTAAATCAAACAGGTTTTTTGTTAAAAGTACAGTTTTGTCCTGTATATTTGACGGAGAAATACTGGCAATCCAGCTACCAGATTTTTCCTGTGCTTTTAACAGTTTTTTTTACAGTGTAGCGCAATTATGACATCCTGATTTTAATTTATTAAAAACGATTAACAACAAAAAAGTTACCTTATCAATGGCATCCTTAAATTACCAGCTCAAAAGCAAATTTAATTATCTTGCTTCTTTTTTATTGTTATTATTTTTATTTTATTTTGCACGCGCGCTTTTTATTTCCTAATTCAAAATTATTAAAAAAAAAAAAAAAAAAAAACTTTTTCGATAGTGTTTGTTTCGGTACTGATTATTATTATTAGTTTTCTTTTCTTTTTCTTTCAAAAAGAAAAAAAATGATTTTGATGAAATGCTAGCAAAAGCAGAATTTAGTTTAGGACGGAGAACTATTAGTTTTTTTATAACATAGCATTCAAATTATTCAATTATATTTTCGATAAAATTTACTTCGATAAATGTCCAACTATCGAAAACTGGTATCGTAAAAATCTACAGATTGAGACTAATAGTCCTCAATCCCAATAAAATAACTTTTGTTAATTGATAAAATTTCAAATTAATTATTTATCTATTTATTTTCGGGGAAATATGTATAAACATTTTACGGTACACGTGCTCTTTATTAAAAAAAAAAGTGCTTAAGTTTAATTTATTATAATTTACTTCATACATTTTTGTCCGTAGACAATAGGATTGTGTAAATATTTCTATCTTCGTTATCTTGTAGAAATATGAGTTTTCAAATCGTTCGTTAACCGTTTAACATTCAATATATATTTTATTTATTGCTAAACTAATATCAAAAATATCTATTAGAGAATATACCTGATCATAAATATATAGAAAAGAAAAAAACATAGCATTTTTAAATTTCAAGAAATTTTTAGTTTGAAACACCTACGTGTTAAATAGTTTAGATTCGAAAATTTTAATTAAACTATAAATTCCAAAATCTCATTACAGATGTATCAGGTTATAATGATATCACGACGCTTTTTTGGGTGACAAAACTAGGCACAAACGCATCATCAAAGCAGAGATATAGTAATAAACTATAGATTGATCATCGCGGGGGAAAATGTGATTACTCTTCACTGGGAGAAAGATGGCCACTAGAGGAAGATTGTAACAGCGCTCATATCACAAGCAGTTTTTATAGCTTTAGAACAGACACGGATACTTTAGCAAATAAAATTTATTAATAATTTATGTACTAAAGATGAATAAAAATACCAAAATAAAACTTTTTTTTTTTTTTTCTAATAACGACATATTTAAAGAATTTTATAGTTTCTATTTAGTAATCCTGTCAGGTAAAATTTTAATTGCGTTTTTTTTTTTTTTTTTTTTTTCAACACTTACTTTGTTTCAAAAACTTTTAAACTTTGTTGGAAAGTTCAAAAGATATAAATATTTTAAAGTCGAAACGTTATCATTAGTTCGACTTCACCATAAAAATAAAGTTTAAGCAGCAATGAGTAACTGCAATGTTATTTATTTATTTATTTTACTTTATTTTATTTATTTATTTATTTATTTATTTTAAGAAAATAATTTAAAATACACATGTTTTACTTAATTTTATTACTCTTATTTATTTATTTATTTTTTATTAAAAAAATCAAAAAATATTTTTGTTTAGTTAACCTACCGGCTTTAACAAAATAAAAAACATAATTAAAATTTAGCATGCAACATAAATTTGGTAAAAAAAAAAAAAAAAAAAAAAAAGATAAGTAAATAAATAAATAAAAATTATAATTGGTTATTTCAAATCAAATTTATTTTTGAGAGAATAGAAAATTGATTAGATTTACCTTTTCATACAGGAAAATATAATACTACATAATGTTTTTATTGTGTAAAATGAACTGCATGATTTTACTAAAAAATAAAACAAAATTTCATCTACGTTCTATTGTCTTACGTATTTTGAGATATTTAAATCTTAACGAGCAAAAATTATGAATATTTTTTATAATATAATTTTATAAAAAACTTTTTTTTCCCCGTTTCCTGAAAATAAAAGTTTGTGGCTTTATACAATATAAATATTTAAATATTTCATTTAAACTTAAATACACCTTACATACCTGGAACATAATTTACGTAGTGGATGGAAATAAATTATGTGTCTTATTGCATTTAATGTTATGTTTTAAACCATTATTGCAGTACCGATATCCATAAGATATCTCTTATTATTATTATTATTATTATTATTTCCCTGCAAGTAAATGCTTCTATGAATCAGAATACGTAAAGTATGAAAATATCTATATTTTTAAATATATAGTATCATTTCTAATGTAATATGATAAAGAGATACAGAGATATAGAGCATACACCGCAGAAATCATGAATCATGATAGATCAAAATTAATTCAAAACAATTATCCATAAATGAGTTAAATCTGATTCTCAAAAACATTGAACAATATCATAACAGGATTGTGGCTGACACTGCTTTGGGTTGAGTATCATTTATGTGACTAAAAATATATTCAAAAATTTTTAGTTTCGATTTTGTAAATAAATCTTTTAATTTTTATAAATGTACGTGCTATTGTAATATAAATTAATTTAGATATTTAAATGAAAAAGTATAATGAAATACTGCAGCTACAACACACTAAAGTTTCAGATTTTTTCCCGAGTATTTTTCTAGGTATATATATATATATATATATATATATATAGCTGCAGTATTTCATTATATTTTTTCATTTAAATATCTAAATTAATTTATATTACAACAGCACGTACATTTATAAAAATTAAAAGATTTATTTACAAAATCGAAACTAAAAAGTTTCGAATATATTTTTAATCACATAAATGATACTCAATCCGAAGCAGTGTCAGTTTTTAAAAACTTGATAAACTACATTAGGCACACAAAACAAAAGACAGTAATCAACAGATTGTTAAAATATTGAATATTTGATAAAATTCAAGTAATTTTACTAAAAAAAATTTTTAAATGCGCATACGTGAAGGTAAAAAAAGTCACAGAGAGCTTCTTGCAGCTGATAATAGTTATTTTTTTACAGTGTATGGAACGAAGTAACCTATTACTGAAAAGTAACTGTTTATCCCATCTCCAATTTTCAGGCAGCTCAGTTCAAAAATACATGAATAACAATATGGATTATATAAAGCCCTTAAAATTAAATTCCAGGAAACATTCCACAATTTAATTGATAATTCGTAATGTTATGTCACTTTGTATGGAAATCATCTGAATTAAAATTTGAAGTATTTATTAAAAGTAATTATTACATTCTTTTGTAATTATGAAAGAACGCAATATTAAATTACATTTTTATTCTTAAATTATATTATGCTATTTTATTTGATAAATTATTATCATATTATTTGAAGTAGGGTACATAAATTATTTTATACACTCTTCTATGGTAAAACAATTAAAATAAGTATTAATTCTCACTTGATTAGCATTTATGCTTTATATCCAAACACGCATTAATAAAAATATTTAAAATAAATTTGATGTATGAATTATGATGCCTAGAAAAAGTGTAAAAATCAACAAACGTAATAAAAAAACAAAAATATAAATATTTGTTACAGTTATTTAAAAAAAAAAAAAAAAAAATGTGAAAGACAATATGAAATCAGCAGTTAGCTTTTTTTTTTTTTTCCCGTCATTATTTAATATTCTGAAACTGTGTAGCAGAATAAATATCTTTAAAAATGCAAATTGTTTAGTAATGGCTTTCTAAAAGCAACTAAAAGTCATCAAATTCGCGTAATTGTTCCGAAAAAATCATTAGAGCCATTTTTTTCATTCGTAATGATTACACAGAAAATAATAAAAGAAATATTTTCCTACGATTCAAATAAAACCTGTGGATTTCAAATATTTTAAGCTAGGGATTTTTTTTTTTTTTTTTTTTTTTTTTATGAGGAATATACAGCAGATAAAACATATTAACTGGAATTATTTTTAACAAAAATCTGATGCGGATTTTTCATAAACGGTTTCTATATTACAGTTAAAAAAATAAATCAATCAATAAATAAAAGGGTTTTTTTTTTTTTTTTTTTTTTTTTTTTATAATAGAGGAAATAACTTTTTTTTTTTCAATAAATAAATTATTGTTAAATGAACATTTAAAAGAAATAAAACAAAGAATATATCAAAATATGAATACAACCTCGTAGTAACAGTTGTTGTTACAACAGTAAATGTTGTAACAGTAAAACCTCGTTACAACAATATTTTAGGGACCAAATAAATATATTGTTGTAGAGAGGCATATTGTTATATCGAGGGCCCACATATTTTGAGCATTTAATAAGAGTTTTTTTTATTATTATTATTAGTAGTTTAAGGTGCATAACATACTACTTTTAAGTCTATATTTAGAAGAAATTAATTTGTAAAATACTAATAATAGTGGTTTAAATACTAAAAAAATAAATAAATAAGATAAATTCAGAAAATAAGCACAGAAATAATTCACATACCTGAAAACACTTTTTATTGAAAATAATCCAATATTTTTGTTTGTTTATTCATTTTTTTAACTGTTAAGTTCACCAATACTGTATGCATTGAGTCTAGTGCACGAAAATGTTCTTCATTTGTCGACGGAAGGCTTGAAAAAAATGTCCGTAGAGAATTCACAGATTGAAGAGCTTCCTGGGATGACAATAAGGACAACGATGGACCTGTATTATCATCATCATTAATATCATCATCATCTTCATCATTGTTTCCTATCTCATCAGTTATTTCAGAGAGAATATCTTCATCAGTAACTCCTGCGAAAAGCATAAGATCATCATCGGCTGTTAAATAGTCTTCTACACTAATTCCAAACTTTTTACCGCTTGTTTCCTCAAGTTGGGATACGGATTTTTTGATGTGCAAAACACATTCTTGATCATCTGAGAGATCATTGTCTATGGAATTTTCATCATTATCAGATTTCTTATCTTCCATAACACAAAGACCGGCCTTTTTCCAGCAATTCCGAATGGTTGTTTCTGTTACTTCCCACCAACTTCCAGCAATATTGTCACACGCATCCTTGACATTTACAGCTTTGAAAGGGTCTTCTACTTTATTTTCAAAGTTTACAAGTATGGAGTCCACCAACCGTTTTCTGTAATATCCTTTGAAGCACTTAATTATGCCCATATCAAGAGGCTGTAAAATTGAAGTGCAATTGGCAGGGAAAAAAGCGATTTCGATATTTTGTAGCTTTGGAAATGACGTGTGAGCACCGCAGTTATCTATCAACAAAACGATTTTTTTCTTTCTCTTCTTCATTTCATTGTCTAACTTCTGTAACCATTCGGAAAAAAATTTAGACGTCATCCAAGCCTTCTTATTTGCTTTATACTCCACGGGAAGACTTTTCACGTTCTTAAAGCACCTTGGCTTCAATGATTTACCAATGACGAGAGGTTGTATTCTATGCGTTCCTGTGCTATTTGTACATAGAAGAACAGTCAGTCTCTGCTTTGATTTCTTCCCTCCATAACACTTTTCACCCTTGAATGCCAATGTCGATCGGGTAGGAGTTGGAAAAACAGCCCAGCTTCATCTGCATTATAAATGTCTTCTGGAGCATACTTTTGTAAGATTTCTTTCATCTTGTTTTGCCGCCATTCATTTGCGTCGTTTATCGGGGCTGACTTTTTCTCTCCGTGAACTTCTTGGAAAGTTATTCCATGACGATCTCGAAAACGCATTAACCAACCATTGCTAGCTTTCAAAGTTTCGTTCCCTAGATTTGCTGCAAATTTCCGTGCTTTTGCACATAATAAAGGTCCATTTATTGGGACATTTGTTGCTCTCATCTCTTGAAACCATTTTAAAACAGCAGCATCAATGTTTTCATTTGTCGCAACTTTCAGTCGTTTTCGCTCTGGGTTAATTTCATTTGAAGTTACAGCATCTTCGATTTGCTTTCTCTTCTTTAGGAACGTTGCAACTGTAGATTGCGATAATCCATGTTTCTTAGCCACATCAATCTGCTTCATTCCTTCATCAATATCATTGATAACGTTCAGTTTATCTCGAAAAGATAGTTGCTTTCGCCCTGCCATCTTAGGGAACAATATCGCGTGAAAGAAAGAAAAGTTTAAACCAAATGTTTCGCGTAGAACTCAAAATCGTTAAATACTGTAGACACTCCCGTTTGTTTACAATAACAAAATTTCTCAAAGTAAGTTGAATTGCAACAATCCTGTATCAGACATAAAGAATCCGATATCCTAGAAGATTTCGCAGTTTGTGAATTGACCAATCAGAAGCAAAACAACCTTTGAACTCACTTTTCAGTACGTCACTTTACAACACCCCCCCTCCATCTCCCCCTGTTCCTCTAACAAAGGGCACTTGTTCTGTGACAAGGTGACCAGACAGGTCTAGATGTCCTTGAACCTTATCAGAATTCCAAAGCTTACTGGGAAATGAGACTAGGCATGCATTTACACTTCACCCCCTCCCCTCCCCCACACCAATTCCCAAAAGGATGGTCTTCATCTGTTTTGAAATCTGAACAATAGCTATTTATTCAGGGATAAGTTGAAAATCCACAGTGAGTCTTAATAGACGGAAAAAATAACAAAAGAAAGAGAAAAAAAAAAAGCATTTGAAAATCAAAATATTATTATAAAGGGAGAAAATAATACTGAAATTTAGATTGAAAAAATCGTTTTACAGAGGTTTATTGTTCTAGAGAATATCGCAATATTGAGGGGAGATTAACATTAGTTTATATGCAAAATCACCGGGACCACGAAACATTATTGTAGTAGAGGGAGTTATTGTTGTATCGGGTATCGTTGTAGCGAGAGTTTACTGAATCAATCAATAAATAAAAGGTTTTTTTTTTTTTTTTTTATAATAGAGGAAATAACTTTTTTTTTTCAATAAATAAATTATTGTTAAATGAACATTTAAAAGAAATAAAACAAAGAATATATCAAAATATGAATATATGTCGTAAAAAATATATGCGTTAAAAAAAAAAAAAAAAAAAAAAAAAAAAAGTATTTCTGGCTTTATTTTTTTTTCTTTTGGGTTTTAATTAAAGCATTGTTATTTTGAACATATGTATGGAATTATAATTTAATATTAAAGGAAGTACTGTTTATGATTACGTGACATATTTATCTTTAGTTGGAACATTTAACAAATAATACAGGGATTATACATGATTTTACGAACCTTTCGTAGTTATTGGTTATTAAATAAATTGTTAAATAATTCAATAAATAAACAAATATAAAAACTATAGTAAAATTATAGTTAAGTGTTTAAGCAATTTTCCATAAGTTTACATACTTTTATCATGAACCGTAATGTTATTAGTCTTCTAGTGTGAAGCCCTTTAAAATACCAGCCAGTGGTAACATATTATTTTCAGTAACAACTAAACAGAATAAAATTCTGAATCATATAAAAGTTTCAGATAAAAAAAAAAAAAAAGATGCATAAAAAAAAACATATGTAAGTGTTTATTCTGTGTCACAGCTTCCAAACTAAATGAAATGTATGTAAATAAAATGTATGATCAAAGAAAACATTTACACCAATTTTACTTACAGTTTTAGATAGCGAGACGCAAAAAATAAATTTATCTATTGAAATAATTGCATTTCAAATCATAACATTAGTTCAGTTAAAGTATATTTGATATCATTTCATTTGATACCAAAATTTGATATCATTTCTCTCAAGACCCATATTTCAATTCATATAGACATAAAGTAAATCCTACGTCCCAATCTTTTAACCCGTTAAGGGTTTTTGTATTGATAATATATCCAGACACTGAGAAATATTAGTAAAAAATTGCTGTTAGATAACACAGCCAGATCCCTTCCTCGACACAAATGTCCAATTCGTACTTGTAACAAATTGCTGAAAAATTCGGAGTGTTGACTATTTATTTATTCGGAGTGGTGACTGTGTTAACTTTTTCATATCCTTTATACGAGAAAGAAGTCATGTGAGCTTTAAGGGCATTTCTTTACTTTTACGATCAGTGAATGGAACAATTTTTGCCAGTTCACTGACCGTAATCTAGTGTAAAATGTTTTTACATTGTCGATTCTTTTTCTTTAATTAAATGCAGAATTTCAATGCATTTATACTTAAAAAATCTTAAATTAATGGGGCATAATAAGTAGGAAATCTTTGTAATTCTGTGAAAGAAATAGATGTTCTACACATATAAAACTTCTTTACAGTTTGCGCAAGGATATCTATGATACTAAATTTGAACTGGATTAGATAAATAATTTAAATGTTATATCGTATTCACTCGCACACATGCACGTATACATGGATGTATTAGTACATAAAAGCAAAGGGAAATCAGGATATCTCAAAATGTATTGATGCACCTATAGACGAATTTTTCATAATTTTAAAAATTTCTTTACATATTATACTTTCGAAATGTTAGAAAGATTAATATTTACTTTGTTTATCACACTCTATGCATTATATGGTATTATTTTAAAATATTATCTGAAGAAACATGTCACAATCAGAGTTTATTGTTTATATTTATATATATATATATAGGAATATATAAATGTAGGAATACATAAACAAATAAATGAAATTATGCCCCAAAAAACACTGAGATCTTCATCAGGGAGGCCCCCTCAGTGTAGGGGTGAAAGAGAAGTTTAATTTCATTCTTTTGTTTATGTATTCCTACATTTATATATTCCTACATCTAAGTTTTGCATTTCCTTTCGCTGCAATTTTGCGCATTGGTTTGTAATTCTCCTTTTGGTTTTTCTAATCTATAAACTTATATATTTATAAATTCATGTAAATAGGTTTTATATATATATATATATATATATATATATATACATATTAATGCAATAACACTACTTGTTAGTAGTTTTAATTAACTTACTTAATTGTTTAAAATACCGATGATGATTCCTAAGTTTGTGCTATTGATGTTTTACGGTTTTGTTGAAATATATTAAAATCTAAACTTAATGCTTTAGACAAATTTTTGAATAATCTGCAGGTTTTTCTTTTTAAGATTTAATAATAAAAAATAATGATTTACACTTTTCAGTAATTATTTAAAATAAGTCTCTACTTAAAAGTGTATTTTTTGAAACAATGTGAAACTAATCATCATATTTATCATATTCTTACCTGTGATGCATAGGTGTTGGTGTTATGTTAAAACCAATTAACTGGGTTAAACCCAAATTTCCTAAGTTTGGGTGGAGTACCCACTATGAAGGGGGGAGAAGTCTTTTTAAGTGTCCTAGCCCGTATTTACGCGAGTTTCGAAGAAAAACACGGAAAGTTGAGAAAGGCTAGGTCAACAATTGTGATTTCGGATCGAAACCGTCACTTCCCGTTTCTCAACTTCGAGAACAGAACTTTTTGGCCGTTCGTGATGCATAGATTTAAACCATCCCGTTAGTGTTATGACGTACACCACCATCTGTGTATTAAGTATATATTTTTGTTACATCTATGTAGCCGAGTAGCTAATAAAATATTTTATTAAACGTTTTTAATTAATATTTGAACAAAAAATTTCATATAATTATTAAATTTATTGCTATACCTTAAACTTTTTTGCACATTTCTTAAAATGATAATTTATATTGTTGAAAAAAAGAAAAAAAAAAAAAACTCAATGCTTTTTTACCAAATATTTTTAACAATAAATAATTAATTTTCTTGTTTTAATCCTAAATGTTATGTAACATACATAATATGGAGAATAAAGAATTATTTAACTCCGAAATATTCAAACACTCATATCAACAAGTTTTCTGAAATAATGATTATTTGTAGATAATAAGCTTATTTTTCAATTATTTTGCTTCCGATCAATTTATAAATAATTAGTTTAATTAATACGTATTTTAATTACTGTTGTTATTTTTGAAAAACTAATAACTTAATTAATTAGAGAAGAGTTTATGCTTAAATACCTTTTTAGACAATTATGTCTTTTTGTTTTTTACTTATTGTTATCTGAGTATTAAAAAAAAAAAAAAAAAAAAAAAAAAAAAGGCAATTCCGTAATAAGTAAAGCAATTATACAGAAATATGAATTTTTCTACATGAAGCTAATTTTATATTATTTTAAAGTTATTTCATTTGTTTTTCATTTTAGAAAAAAATTTCACCATTCATGATTGCATTCAGTGAATTATATATTACATCTGAAAGATCTTTAAGTTTATATTACGAGACAATTATTTATTTTAAAACCTTTTTCTTTTTTCATAAAAGTTATTTTGGTCACCTTACATAACAAGCTAAAGTTACTTATATTAAAATGATATAAATATGTAGAAACTTAGAAATATTTAGGATTCAACTGAAAGATATGCATAACGTATAAATTTTGTAACAGTTTTCTCGACTATTTTTCTGAAACTGGATATATTTAAATATTTTAGTATTTTGAACAAATAATTTAGATTAAAAAAATAACATTTTAAAGAAAGTTCCAAACTCCTTTCAACTATTATTCTAAAGTAATATTTAGATTTTTTGTATTTTATTTTATAATCGATTGAAAATCGATCAGATAGAATTTACTAATAATTCTTTTAATTACGCATTTTTTTTTTTTTTTTGTAAAATATTTTTCTGTCTATTACAGATCATTAAATATCAATTATTAAAAAATGCCTATCGATGCTAAAAATTTTGAAGATCTAACTTCATATTTTTTAATTATTTTATCAAATCTCACAAAACTTACGCAAAATTTTTAAACAAGAACTGTCAAGTTACAAATTAATGGCAGTTACGGTTGATTACGACTTATGGAATGAATTATGCAATTAATATTAATTATCAAGATAATTTATAGATGGCAATATTAATAATACAATATCTTTTTTATTAGATGAAACGCTATTCCCCAAAATAACTTAGTTGCTATTATCTAAAATATTTCCTTAGAATTTAATACTCAATTAAAACACTGTATGAGTCCAATAGTTATTCGAACTATCTTATTCTTTAGATGTTTAAAACTAGCGTTGAACATTATTTCTTGCAAAATAAATCTTTCATGTTATATATATATATATATATATATATATATATATATATATATATATATACATATATTCTTATTTTTAAAGAAATCAACGAATGTTTATTCTACCCTACAAACATGAGTCGTTGACCCATCAACAAACAATTGATTCCGCGGTTGGCATTTGGTTAATGGAAATATATCGGTTGGTCCAATGGTAGATTTTTTGTTCTCCTTGTCAGCATTTTACTTGTTAAATAATTAAGGTTGGCTTACCATAATAAATAATGTCATAAATCCAAGAGTAAACATAATGGGTTAAACTTGCACATAATGGCTCATTTCTAACTGTTTGTATAGCTTCATTTATGATTGCCGACAGTTAGGGACTCACGTCTAGTTCATGATTTTGATCCTTTCTGGAGAAAATGGCTCCACTGCTTTGGTAACCCTCAGTGGTATTATTTTTACGAAACATGAGGGCATTGATGCCACAACGGATTTTACTTGCACCAGCCACCATTTGTGTACACAATCTTCAGTCGACTGGAGACGTAGAATCTTACTACTGCGAGCTCCACGCTATACCTACTAGGACAAAGCATTCTTTTTTTCCATTTAAATACTGTAGAACAAATTATCCAAAAAGTGATATTATAGGGATAACTCTCTAGATATGCGATTCAAACAGATTTGCCTCAAAAGGCAAAAACTCATATTACATTCTAGGTTTAAGTTATTTTATTAAATACTACTATCGCATAACTTTATTTTATTTTATTTTTTTAAATGGAGGGGGGGGGGGTGTATAAATTAATATTGAACTTTCTAACATTTATCTGTACATTTTTTCCTTCTTCTTTATTAAAAATACTTTTTTCATTTAAACTCTAAAATCAAATTTTATCTCAAATAGAATTCAATAATATTAAGTTATTTTAAAGTAGCTAAAAATAATGCTGATAAACTAACTGCATCAAACTAATAATAATGTTCATTTAGCATTTATTTTATTTTTTTATGTTTTATCTTTTCATCTCTCATGGGAAAAATTGAAATATTAGCCAATTTTTATCCTACCTGTTTAGCAATACAAATGAAAAGTATTAAATTTTGGTAAAAGCAAAAGGATTTTTTAAACAGGATTTCAACTAATTGCATTTTACACTTACCCTTACATATTCATTAAGCTGTTATCTCAAAGGAATATTCTTGGAAATCATAATCTATTTTCTTTAAGAGAGAGAAATAGAATATATTTAACTACAAAAGCGCTTTTTGTGTAATTGTATTGTAATAATATATATATATATATGTGTGTGTGTGTGTTTGTGTGTGTATGTTTAATCAGAAACAAATTCATTATTAGAAAAAAGATAGATTTGAAGCCAATTATTTAAGAAATAAAAAGAGTGATGAGCGATGATTAAATAATTTTTAATTTCATAAAATTTTGTTTAAAATTAAATGCACTGGTGTTTTATAATGCATATCAGAATGTTACTTATTTTTTATACATCAGAAATATTCACTGAGCATCAGTACAAAACTAAAGAATAAACGATATATTTGGGCTTACCCAGCTAAAAATAATGTTTAAAATGCGTTCTGGTTGTTATGTGTGATTATGACGTTTCTCAGTATTATTTGCTTTAATTTACATGAGACTTACATATACATTCATGAAGATGTAAAAATCTTCACAGAAAAAATACTCCTTATTTATTATAATATACAAGGTATTAAATTTAAATACATTGCCTTTTCTAGAGAGTTATCTCACTACATTATACAAGACAATGTGCAATTAGAATATAAAATAATTAAACACCTAATGAAATATGACCATGTATACTAAATAGTTTTTAATTATGAATTTGTAAGAGAAACTTAATTTACACATTTTATGCACAAACTGTACAAGGTAGTGGAGAAGCCTATTTCAGTTCGATAGACAACGGTATCATGGAAAGGACATAACCATAATTTTTCTATTTCATAAGTGCATTGAGCATTACTGTTTATAGAGTTTATAGTTTGTAAGACGCCATCAATACTCTGAAGAGGTGTGTCGATAAGTATGAAAGTGTCGTCAACGTAACGGGTCCAAAAGGAAAAGAAATTTTCTTAAAAAGTGTACTTTGAAAATAGCTCATGTAAATATCAGCTGGAAATGTTGTGGAAGGAGAATCCATGGCTGTGCTTTCAAATTTACGGTATTTTTTTTTTTTTTTTTCAGTTTGCAGTTTGCAGTTTGCAACAGGCAAATATGGGGGAGAGAAAAAAATTCTTGTTTCTCAAAAAATGTGGAATGAAACTCTTTTAATCTCTTATGAAGACATCAGAAGGCGCTATTAATTGGAATATTAGCAAAAAGATATTTTACATCAAAAGAGACCATAGTAAGATTAGCATGAGGGCAATTTTGAATGTTTTTCGTGAAATTGAAAGATCTTTTTACAGTGTAGATATATTCAGAAACAAAAGGAAGCTAAAATGTGGTGATAACTTTAGCTAACAGAATGGATGCAGTGCCGATAATATAAACTACTAGCTGACCCGTCCTACTTCGCACGGATGAACAAATTTTAGTTAACGATGAATTGATATGCAAAAAATAAAAAAAATATCAGTTTATATGTTATAGTCAGGCAATATTATCAACTGAAAAGTCAAAATATAATTTTACAATTATTTTTTTCAATCAGTTGTTAAATGTTGGTAATTTTTACTTTATGTTATTTATTTATTTATTTCATAAAAAGAAGCATGTCTTTACACATGAATAAAAAATATTGAAAAATAAACCTATAACATAAATATGTGTTTGATAAAGTTGACGTCATAATTGCTTTTATTATTATTTATTTGTTCTTATAATATTAATTTCTATTAAACACAGAGCTTATGTGTTTTTAATTTTCTTAAATTTAACGTCCGCAAAGTAATCTGGTTATTGTTTTAGTAATGGTTCTCCATTAGTGATCGTTAATATTTTTTGTGATTTTGGCGGTGAATTAAAAAGGTTATCGCAAATATGTAAAGTCCTTCGAGTGAAACGTACTAGCTATTGCGTTGCCAAATTTTAAATATCGCCAAAGAAGCCCTATACAAAAGTAGATTTCTAACGCGAATGCACATTTAATTTATTTTAAATGAACCGTGTTTCCAATCAACATAATGAAACTTGCATAATCAAATGTCATTTGTAATTCCCTAGCGGCTGTATATTGCACTACTTGCTTTCGGAAAAGATTTTATATCAATCATCCTTGGCGGAAAAAAAAAAAAAAAAATGATTGCCAAGTTATCTCGCAAATATATTTAATTTTTTCCATAACTGATGGTTTTTAATAATATATATTAAGGGAAAAATCAATAATATGAAACAATAATCGTATAATATATACTATTACAAAATCTGGTGTGAAACAACCACACGACTTCCATTACCCACTATTAAACGTATTATATACATTTCTTGGAGATATTAAATACATGCATTTTTTTTTTTTTTTTTAGATTTTCCAGTAAGAGAAACTTGATACACGTATAAAGACACCTACAACAAAGTTTACATAGTGAGTTAAAAAATAAGGGGAAAAAATAGATAGTTATTTTTTTTAAATACGAATTACCGATATCTAAAACTGAACTTCCTAATCAGGATGACCGTTAGTATTCCTGTAATATGTACGTAATACTTGAGAAAGGTTATCTAAATTGAATTAATGAAACAATTTTCAAGAAAATCGTTAGAGCCGTTTTTGAGATACCAACTTTTACCAAAACTTGGCATACTCAATTATTGACCGGAAAACAATAATTACATACAAAAGGATATTTAGTATTAAGTTAACATGGCGAGTTTGAAAAAAATTCGTACAGCCGTTTTTAAAGGAAGGCACTTATGAGATCTGAAATTGAGCTGTTTATATAGGACGCCTATAAATTTTCCTGAACTAACCAATTATATCATTCGAAAGGACATCTAATAGATTGTTTATATAGCAACTTTGAAGAAAATCGTTAGGGCTGTTTATGAGGTACGGGCTTACGGTCCCATTTCCGGTTTTCGATGACCCAGTTCCGGTTTTTCAATTTTCACCAAAATTTGGAAAATTCATCTGTACATCAGACCTGAATCAATTGTGAAGATTTGTAGTTCTATCTTTATTAATTTTGGAGACATGACATCCGGAAAATTTCACACATTCGTACACACACACACACTGACAAATTGCCAAAAACTACTTTTTTGGACTCAGGAGGCCTCAAAACATATAAATCAGGTGAAACTCTATATCAAATTTTTGGACCGAATACAATACTTCCACTACCTACGGTAGTACGGTAATTGAAGTAAAAACATAGATCTCGTATTTAATACGAAAATATACAGATTTTCGTATTACGTTTTCGATCTCGAAATACAAAAATCGCCAAGGACGACCGATATCAAATCTATGCTTTGTTTTCAATTAAAATATTGAAAATTTGAATTAAAAATGTATTTTACCAAAATTTATTATAGCCTCTAGCACTTAGAGACGGTGTAACTTTTGATTAGTATAAAAAAAAGAAAGAAATAGAAATCGGCTTTTTAGATCTAGCGATCGTTCTCTACATATACATATAAACCTTTCCTCTTTATATATTAGTATAGAGCATAGATAGATTAAATAGGTTTCTAATCAACATAATGTAACTCAAATAATTAAATGCTATTTGCATTGCAGTAATGGTTGTATGCGCTATGTATATTGAGCTACTTGTCATAACTGTTAGTTGCTAAAAATAGTCGTCAAATAAATTTAAACTTCTCAATTATTCTTTTAACAAATGCATAATGAAATGCAGACGATATTTTTTTAATTCACTTTTTATATTATTATTCGCGAGAAAATATATTTTATTATATGCCGAAAAATGAATTAACCCGTACATTTTTTGGGCAACAATTATAAAATAAATAATTTAATAAAAGTTTAGAAGTAACGATCAAATTATATTATTAGAAAAATAAATACTTTAAATTTATAATGACGTCAGATTTAACGTGTAAGTTTAACATTTTGCAAAGCTTTATATGAATTTCAATTTAATTCACGTGCAAATATATTTCTTTTCTTTTCATGTCAAGATATTTTAAAAACAAAATGTAAATGTTTCTTTTATGTTGGCAACAGCTAATGTTTTTAATATTTCATTATTTCCATTTCTATTATGGCTTTTATGGGGATTTTAATTAAAATGCTCATATTTTAAACTAAAATTTATTTTATCAAAATTTAATATAGCCTATAACAATCAGGGATAGTGTAGCTTTTGATCAGTGAAAGAAATTTTTAAATCGGTTCAGTAGTTTCAGAGATTACCCTCCACAAACATACAATTTTTTGCGCTTTATATAATTATATAGAAGAGACAAAAAGGGATACTGGGTATGTCGATTTTTGATAGAGCATAAAATTTGGCAAAATTTGCTATAGAAAGGAAACGATGAGATTTAGTTGAATCCAAATACAATGGGCAAGATTTAATAACTGATTTAGCTTTATTTAAATCTTGCGAGGAGGGATCACGGGAAAAAGAAACATGGAGACTACCATTGATGAATTTGGTAACACTAAAACGATGCAATGTTTCTAATCTAAAATAAGAATCTGACCACGCCTACCAGCTTCAGTGATGATGATATTGTCATTAGATTTTAAATCTGTCAGGGCGGTTTTTTTCCCCCTGCGGGGATGAAATTAGATTTAAATTTTTTAGAATTGAAGTTAGCATTATTAAGGATTAAATAACGTAAGTTTTCTTTCTGTTGGTCAGTAAGACAAGAATTTTTGGAAACTTTTTCAACAGGAGAAATTAACTGGGGAAAAGTAGGTGGTTTGGAAATAGCAAAATTTGAGTGAAGTTTAAGAACTGAATATTGAACATTGGAAATGTTAACGATAGAATTCATATACAACTTTTCATCTTCAGTTAAGGAGAGAATAAAAGCACGTGTTAGTTCGATATTTATAAAATACATTAACACGTTTACGCACTTTAACAACAAAAGGGTAAATGATTTTCTTTTAATTACTATTAAAAATATATGTTAAAAATAAAAAAGGTTTTTGCCATAATTTTTATAACATCTTCAGGTACAGATAAATGAGCGACACTACCAATATATAAGTCAAAGTTTATATTATGGTTGAAGCAAATAGTTCATTTAAGAAAGAAAATCAGTATTTGAACAACCAGGTAACTTGTTTGAAGATTAGGAAACCAGGTGGAGTACATACTTTGGAACTTGAGTATCGAACAGCTGGGATGGGAAACTGACAAACCCTGGAAAGATGAAACTCTTGCGCTTAGGAGGAAACTGAAGGACATCAGAACTGAAGGAGCTAAATGAAGATGAGCAGCTAAATGAAGATGATAAATAATAGATGAAGATATATGTGGCACCTCCATACTCATCTTTTTTATTTATCTTGAAGTATCCTTCCTGACGTCCTTCAAATTCCTCCTCGACACAAGAGTTTCATCTTTTCAAAGTTTCCAAGAGTTTTTAACCCAGCTGTTTGATACTCAAGTTGCGAAATTTGTACACCACCTACTTTCCCAGCCTTCAAACAAGTTCCTTACTTGTTAAAATTCTGTTTATGGATTCCTTAAATGAACTGCTAACTTCAAGCGTAATATGAACTTTGACATATATATTACTATTGTTACTGACTTATCTATACCTGAAGATGACTTAAAAACTATGGCGAAAAGCTTTGTATCTTTAATATATATTTTTAACCGTAATTAAAAGAAAATTTTTTCATTCTATTATTTTTCTTTGTATAATAATAATAACTTTGTAACTCCCCCAGCATTACTTCTTCGAATGCAGCTTAACTTCCCAATTTCCCCTGAGAAATCTCTATCCTCGACCAGTTAACTAGCTCGAAAACATTGTTACGCGTAATAGCTTAATTAATAAACTTAATAAAATTTACTCCTATCTAATGAACATAACAAACTTAACTAATACCAACTTCCTCTCTTCCTATTCCTTTTTCCTGCTTGCTACAGGAATACTTAAGTAAAGTCTAATAACTGACAGCCAATGTCTAAACCCTCTCATCAAATGGACCTTCCAAAACCACACCCAAGTAAAGACTAAGGATTGACCTTAGTCATCCTTAACCTACTTAATAGCCCTACTACCCTACTTATAATTGGACTCTCCTCAGCCTCAAGAGTTTCTATCATTTATGAAAGAACTAATCGCTCTGGACTGCATGTAATAATATAGTGAAATAATGACGCAAGTTTCTATAACTTGTACAGACTCCCTAAAGACTTTCAACAGAACCTCCATTAGGGTCCACTGTTGCGAAAGTCATACGCCTGGCACGCCACATTACAATTTGGATTGCCCACTGTTCTCAACATACTTCAGGCCAGCCGTCCATGTTCTCTTCATCTTAAACGCCGCTCTTTGTCGCGTGGGAGACACCTGTCTCTAGCGGCCATTGTATGTATTTATATATATATTTATATATATATATATATATGAAAGATATAAAATATAATAGATATGAGAGATATGGAATATAATAGATAAAAAGAGGTAAGAAATAAATTAATAATTTTATATTTTAAATTAGTGTATTTACGTTCAATGATATTCTTTTTAGATAACAGAAAGCAGTGAAAGAAAGTTCATATGGGATAATAAATTAATCTAAAAGTATGGGAAAAATAGCGCGTGAGTGCAATCGCGATCATTATCTTTGAAATAAGCAAGCAGATGATTCATTTAAGTATTTTGATGTCTGGAAATAGCTTTATAATTAGACTAGAAATAAAGTTAATAAGCAGTAAGCGCGGAGAGGATTCAATTAAAGAGGAAAGGATTTATGAGTCTAATTACGGTTTGATTATTTCATGGTAGATACAAAGCAGTAAATAAGGGTTTAATGATGGGTTTAATGATGTTAATTGAATTGGCGAGTTGGCAATATAGGGTTTCCGACCGAAGTTACGATGTCTGCGGAGTGCAAAGATATAACCAATGGAAAATAATGAAGGGGCAGGAAAAGATGTTAGTTTTGAATAACATAACCAATTAAATGAAATGGGTTGGGTTTTAGAAATACGCCAATTTGCACCAAAAAATTAGGGTTTAAAAGATGGAACTCGCCAAAATTCGAGGTCTCTCTGGAGCTCTTTTTAATCTTTTTAGCCAGAAAAGTTAGCAGTTAAGCGCCACCGGATCTGAAAGTTTCATGCGAGGTCAGGTCACCGGGAAGGCCCGTCCACGAGATGCGGGACTGTACGAACCCCTCAGCAGACAGACTTCATTGCTCTGAAAAAGGCTCGGTTCCTTCGCCCGAAAATGGACTTTTAATAAAGAAGTTTCTAGTTATCATGCCTGGATTAATTCCTTATGGGTTCACGACTGCCTACACTAAAATCAGGAGTCCATACGACATTACAAATTCTGGAGCCGGCAGGATATGGTTCCTTATAATATTTATTTATGGTCTGGATAAACTGCAAAACGATTTTTCAAATGGATATAGAAGCTATCAACCCCTCCATGCAAATTAGTAAGATTCCGGTGGCGCTAAAGTCTGTTATTAATATGGTGATTGACGCCGGAAAGAATAAACTTTTGTTTCTTACTAATGTGGTTACCGGAATAATTAAACTTTTTGCTCTTCAATCAACGATTTAGATGAGGTGTACTCAATTAATGAAGCGACCGCCAGCGATATAAGTTTTGAAAGGATGCCGTGATAAGTGACAGCCGAGCATCAGCGGATAATTCGTCTATGCCAAGCGCTTCCCCCCTCATCTCCTATTAATCGCGGCGAGTCACCGAGAGAAATTAAAGGAGAATTTCCCAAATGTTTCTACTATAGAAAAAAGAGAACGCTTTTGATGAAAAAGGTTTTCCTGAAGCAGACTTTTCTTTTATTAAAACAATCGAATGTTTCCTAATCGCCGTTTCTACTTGATAAGACGCTGCCGTGAAAGGAGAGAGTTTATTAATAAAAACAGCCTTCAAACACAGCCGGAGTTCTGATTGAAAGTTACTTATTATCTAATTTGGAGATTTGCGCTAAATTTTCCAGGAGTGTTGCTGAATTTATTATTATTATTTTGCTTTAATTGAACATTTATATTATTTTTTACTATCATTATATTAAAATAAATAAAGAAAGAATAAAATAAATAAATAAAATAAATTTTTATCGTTTTGCGTTACTATTAGTAATTAAAGACTTATTATCAGATTTTCTTTTTAATTTTGGTTGAATTTTTAATTAAGTTAAATTTTTTTCCTTCGCGTTAAAAAAAAAAAAAAAATAATAATAATAATAATAATAATAGATACTTGTTTAATAATAATAACGTTGAATAATAATAATAATGTGTTAAATAATAATAATAACATAATAATAATAATTTTGTTATTAAAGTTGTAATTATTCCCAAATAATTATTGTTTTCTAGTAACTTTGACATTTTTTATCCACTCTCTTATCGGAAGGTATATTTATTTCTTTTAAATAATTCATTTATTGGTATCTTTATTATCATAAAATCGTTTTTATCTTATTTTATTTTTAAGGGTGAAACAAATAAATAAAATTATGAAATCGTAGAGAATTGGTTCAATCAGTATAATATTTTCGCTTATTACTGTATTATATTTGTATACCTATAACATTATTTCTTGTTGTTTTCTATTTTGCTATCATATTTTACATATTTTTACTATTTAAATATGATAAAAAAGATAAGTTTTGGATTATTTTCCTTTTAAAGTTTTTTTTTTAAATGTTATTAAACAATTTATTCTCAGTTTCCTTCATTTGTGGGTAGCAAAAGAGTGATTTTATTATTTTTTTTTTAAGAGTGATTTTATTATTTACCTTCATTTTTTCAAGAAGTATATTAGAGTATTTTAGACATTTCTAGAGAGGAAAAAAAAAAAAAGTTATGGTAATAATTTTTAGATTATCTTTTTAAAATATTTTTATTTTAGGCAATTTTCTTTCTTTTTACATGTTTTAAAAGAAGTTTATTTTCATATATTATCCATTTTTGGTTATAGAAATATGAATGTGTTTCTTATTTTCTTTTAAAAGAAAGAGGTACTTTCGTGTTGCACATATTTTTTAGTTATAGACAGTTTTCAACTTATTAAAAAAAAAAAAAAAAAATGTCAGACAACGAAGGTTCTAGGTCTAATAGCCCTACAAAGTTGGAAAATCACGAGAAGGACGAAATTCAGGAGGCCATCACCGAGAACCCTAAATTAGATATCATCCCTTTTCAAGTTGAAAATGGAATGAATTTTGAAGCATGGTTAGCCTATTTTGACAGCATTTGTGTAGAGAATCGTAAGGACGAACTTTGGAAGGTCAAGAATATTCATAAATATTTGAAAGGGAAGGCCTTAACCCTCTATATTAACAACTGTAGAGAGGCCCTCCATTGGGAGGAAATGTTGTTATTATTTAGAAAAGAATTTTCGGGACCTCAAACATTGGCAATTTCCGATTTTAGTGAAGTAAAATTTAAAATAGGAGACGATTTAAATGAGTATTATCAAACTAAAGTTAAAATTGGAAGGAAATTGGGACTGACCTCAAAGTTAATTCTAGAAGCACTAACGGACGGTTTACCTTTAGAGTTACGACAACTAGTAGCGGTACGAGGACCGGAAACCACTAATCAATGGCGCGAAATTGCCCACACCCTTCTTAAAATGCAACAACCAGATAAGGTGACTAAAACACCTGAACTAGTGCCCGTAACTACACAGATGAGTAATGTTAGACCACAAGGGCAGACACCAAGATTCAGAAATGACTCTTATAGTAACCGACCATGGATATATCGATATCCGTACCAAAATCCCCCACAACGAGGGTATGCACCAATAAATGTGAATAATCCACCACGAATGTATAGACCCCCTCGAAATCCCTCTAATGTACATTTTCAGGGAAGGTTGCCACCAACTCCGTGCTATATTTGCACAAATTATGGAATTTTAAATGCGTATCATTGGTTAAGCACTTGTCCTTTTAGAACGCAACAAACAACTCCTCTACCAGCACCTACACCTAGGGTAACACATACGCCAACTCCCGCGATTATGCCCAGTAGTGAAGAGAATCAAAACAGAGAGAATGTTGAGAATGACTGTTGACGGTTAATGGTGTCCGGACACCTCTCACAATTACACTGGCCAGTAAAAACAAATCGTCAATCTCGTTACGACAAACATCTCCCTGAAAAAACTCTCCCTCTGTTGTTGGATTCTGGGAGTTCGCTAACAATTATTTCTTCAACGCTAGTGAACAAATTAAAGTTAAAAAAGGTGCACATCTCAAACCCAATTTCTGCTAGACAAACACGAGGAGTTATTCAATTTAAGTACAAATGTAATGTTAATTTAAGAATAGGTAATATTACCAAAAATGTAGACATGTTTGTAGTTCATGGCGATTTACCCTATGCATTACTTGGACTACCTCACTGTCGCCTATTTAGGTTAAATATTAATGTAGTTGAGCTTACTATTTCACAAGATAATAAAAACATACCTTTAATTGATAATCATCAAATGGAATACGAATCTTTACATATATCTAATCCTATTTTGAAAAAAGAAGTGCAGAAGCCCCCTGGGAACCCTGTATACAATTCTCAAGGCGCTCCACAACACTTTTCAATACCTACAACTGCGAGCTCAAATATTGTTAGCGCTCCACAACACTTTTCAATACCTATAACTGCAAGTTCAAATACTGTTAGAACCCCACAACAATCTTCCAGTCCTACAAAGGTACATACCAATACCCTTAGAATTCCCCAAGAATTACCAATCCCCACTGGATTTAATTCAACTGTTGATAATCCATTACCTAAATTGTTAAGTAGATATGTTAAAATTTTTGCTAAAACAAAATATTATGTGGGTCGTATCAGAATGGAACCTCAAAAAATATATTTAAATTCTGACTTACCTGTTTCTTTAAGGGCATATCGCACCTCTCCTAAAGAGGAAGCTGAAATTCGAGAGCAGGTCCAAAATCTGTTAAATGCTAAACTCATAAAAGAAAGTCAGTCTCCGTACTCTGCACCTGTAACTTTAGTCTACAAAAGGGAAGAAGGAAAGAAAACACGGCTCTGTCTCGACTTCCGAAAATTAAACGCTATTACAAAAACTGATGCTGAACCCTTACCTAGAATAGATACATTACTTGATAAATTAGCACAATCTAAAGTTTTCTCCACATTAGATCTCGCTAGTGGATATTGGCATATTCCTATCCACCCGAAAGGTACAGAGAAATTAGCTTTTGCCACTACTTTTGGCTTGTATGAATGGCTTGTCTTACCTCTTGGCTTGAAAAATGCCCCTGCCATCTTTAACCGTATCATAAGGAGAATTTTACAAAAATACAAAATTGACTTTGCTTGCAATTATTTCGATGATATCATTATATTTTCTGAAAATGAAGAGGAGCATATGGCGCATTTAGAAAGAATTTTTCAAATCTGTATAAATGAAAATCTGAAACTAAAATTATCTAAATGTAATTTTGTTAAGTCTAAAATAAATTTTCTTGGATATGAGGTTTCTAATGGTACAATTACACCTGACAATGCTAATATTGAAACAATAAAAAAATTAGAACGCTCCAAAAATGTTAAAGAGTTAGAGATTTTTAGGATCTGTGAATGTTTATAACAAATTCATTTCCAAGTATGCTAAAATTCGGTATCCCTTAAATAACTTGCTTAAGAAAAATGTTCCTTATGTATGGACCGAGAAATGTGAAGAGTCATTTCAAAAATTAAAAAAGGCTTTAATTGAAAAACCAATTTTGAAATTGTATAACCCCAAGAAACCATGTCATTTGTTTGTTGACGCTTCAAGTCATGGAGTTGGATGTGTAGTGAAACAACCCGATGAAAATGAAAAATTACACCCTATAGCATATCATTCCCGAAATTTGAAAGATTATGAAAAAAATTATGCCATCACAGAACTGGAATGCCTTGCAATTATAGATGCATTAGATAAATTTTATCATTATTTACATGGACACAAATTTATTATTCATACCGATCATGCCGCCCTTACTTGGCTTAAAAATGTAAAAAATCTCAGAGGACGTCTGTTCAGATGGTCATTAAAACTCAGTATGTTTGAGTATGAAATAAAATATCAAAAAGGATCTACCAACATTGAAGCCGATATGCTATCAAGACTACCTGAGTCCCAACATAATTCCCATCATCACGCGCATCCTGTCCACCTCCTTGACCTGAATGAAATCAAAAATATGCAAAAACAGGAAAATGTAATTGTTAATAGTAAAAAATATACAGAAATTAATGATCTCATTGTAACGAAAAAGAAAAGCTTGTATAAGATTATAGTTCCAATGTCACTAAGATTAACTTTATTAAACAGGGCCCATACACAATTCGGTCATCCTGGTATTCAAAAGATGATAAATTTAATTACCCCTCAATATTATTGGCCCTCCATAAATAAGGACATTGAAAATTTTGTTAAACATTGTCATACGTGTCAAATTAACAAGAAATGTAAACAGAAACGATTTGGATTATTACAGCAGGTACCCCCAACAGACAGGCCCTTTGAATGTTTGTCTTTAGACACTGTTGGAGGATTTAATTATTATAATTCAACGAAAAAGTATTTCCATTTGGTCATCGACCATGCAACTCGTTACGTATGGGGATTTCCATCAAAAAGTGTGACAACTGAAACTTATACCAACTGTTTGAAACAAATTTTCCAAATACAAGTACCTGAAAAACTATTAACAGATAGGAATGCTCACATTTACTTCATCACGCTTTAAGCAATTTTTAAGAAATTATAATGTTAAACATCTTCTAACTAGCAGTCATCACCCAGAGACAAATGGAAAAGTAGAACGCGTTAATCAAACTATCGTAACTAGACTTAAATGCAAAGTAAATTCCATTTCATCTAAAGTACCTTGGACCAAAGTATTAGAGGAGGTTCTGAGCCAGTATAATGCCACCCCTCATTCAGTTACAAAAATTCTCACCTAGTTATTTATTATTTGGAAACTTTCCTTATGATCCTTTAATTCCCAATAACAGTTATTATCCCAAGGTAGATGAAGCTAGAAAGTTAGCAAAAGAAAACACAATTGAATACCATAATAGAAATAAAGTAAGATATGATGCTCGATTTCTCCCTTCTAAATTTAAAGTTGGTGATGAAGTATTATATGAAGAATTCCATTATCCTAATACGCGTAAACTAACCTCCCCATACTCAGGACCGTATACAATATTAAAACAATTATCAGATGTGAATTTCGAAATAGATAGACCAAATCCTCATTTCAGGAAACAGTCCGAAATTGTTCATTCATCTAAGTTAAGATACTATAATAATCCACAAAAATTCAAATTAAGCCATGAATAACAATTAGTTGGTTCTGCGCCAAACTAGTTTTTTTTTATTTTTTGCTGTTCTATCTCCCTGCGACGCGTTGGATGAGGACCCACTGAGTTCGGAGAAATCGGCGGGATGTCGGGAGACATATCTGCCTTTCTTCGACTCAGTGACACGACCATGCAGTTGCATGATTGTGCCTCCTTTTATAATTAAACCTTCGTTTAGAAAATACTTAATAATAAATAAAAAATTAAAGTGAATCTCGAAACCCGGGTCCTCCACTCATTTAAACCCCCCTTTTCTTTTAGCCAACTGTTTACTCATGGTCCTCTTAACTTACATGAGTGAGAAATCCGAGGAGCATGGGGAAACATGTGTGCTTATTCCCCTGATGAGATTTGCCAGAAATCCACCTTTTTGCGCTTTAGATTCTTTTTGGATTGGCAAACTCTCACAGGGTTTCAAGGGTCAAGACACCCATTCATATAAATTCTTGAACAAAGAATTTTTGTTGGTATGTTTATCGTTGTATCATGAGAAAAGGTATGAAATGATGGGTCCTAATAAAAAGTGACTTATTGATTTCAGTTTCATGTGTACATAGCAAAGTTTATTAGCCGTGATTTGTAGTAATTGTTTTTTCTATATATTATATAAGTTTATATAACAATTTTATATTTATGTGGTATAATAGTTGAAACCATATAATTTTATTATCAATATGAAAAAGTGAAAAAAAAAAAAAATATGTTTTTAATTAATCTATTATCTAAGTGTGAAAGAGACAAAAGTGTTAATCAAATGGACAGTGGCAGTTGAGTGGACCATACATGAACTTGTTAAAGACTTATTAAAAACTGCCAACTGCCCTAAAAGACAAAAAGACAGTGAACAGTTATAATAAACTGAATTAAAATAAGTGAAACATGTTTCAAGAGACTCTTTTAAGAGAAATTTATCAACGACCGGTCAACGCTCTTTATATTGTGTGAATTTATTTTTTATATTATTGTGTGTTATATTCATATTATATTATAGTTGTAAGACCTATATGGCATTGTAAGCATTTAATCAAGGTTTTAAAAATATAAATGTGCATTTGCTTTATTATTACGACTATTATTATGCATAATAGTTGCATATGAACCACCAAAATGATGGTGAAGACTGTAACCCTCTGTACAAGACCAGAGCAATGAAGAACATTCTGCAGGAATTAGGAAAATTTTTTTCTCATTACTTTTCATACGCAAACTTATAGGATTTCGAAAACTTTGCTTACCTACCAGGTAAGATCCCACAGTCTTGGACGCAAGACTGGGGGACCTTTCTTGGACGGGGGGGATATGAAAGATATAAAATATAATAGATATGAGAGATATGGAATATAATAGATAAAAAAAAGGTAAGAAATAAATTAATAATTTTATATTTTAAATTAGTGTATTTACGTTCAATGATATTCTTTTTAGATAACAGAAAGCAGTGAAAGAAAGTTCATATGGGATAATAAATTAATCTAAAAGTATGGGAAAAATAGCGCGTGAGTGCAATCGCGATCATTATCTTTGAAATAAGCAAGCAGATGATTCATTTAAGTATTTTGATGTCTGGAAATAGCTTTATAATTAGACTAGAAATAAAGTTAATAAGCAGTAAGCGCGGAGAGGATTCAATTAAAGAGGAAAGGATTTATGAGTCTAATTACGGTTTGATTATTTCATGGAAGATACAAAGCAGTAAATAAGGGTTTAATGATGGGTTTAATGATGTTAATTGAATTGGCGAGTTGGCAATATAGGGTTTCCGACCGAAGTTACGATGTCTGCGGAGTGCAAAGATATAACCAATGGAAAATAATGAAGGGGCAGGAAAAGATGTTAGTTTTGAATAACATAACCAATTAAATGAAATGGGTTGGGTTTTAGAAATACGCCAATTTGCACCAAAAAATTAGGGTTTAAAAGATGGAACTCGCCAAAATTCGAGGTCTCTCTGGAGCTCTTTTTAATCTTTTTAGCCAGAAAAGTTAGCAGTTAAGCGCCACCGGATCTGAAAGTTTCATGCGAGGTCAGGTCACCGGGAAGGCCCGTCCACGAGATGCGGGACTGTACGAACCCCTCAGCAGACAGACTTCATTGCTCTGAAAAAGGCTCGGTTCCTTCGCCCGAAAATGGACTTTTAATAAAGAAGTTTCTAGTTATCATGCCTGGATTAATTCCTTATGGGTTCACGACTGCCTACACTAAAATCAGGAGTCCATACGACATTACATATATATATATATATAAGAAAATCTTTATATAAGAAAATATATATATAAGAAAAGAAAATCTTTTTATCTTTTAATGTTTAACAGGAATAAAAGAAAATCTTTTACCCCTTCACATGAGCTAAAGTGTATTTTATAAGATAGCATTCCTATTAACATTATGGAGTTTGTTAGAACTGGTTTTAACTCTGTTAACTAAAAGAACTGCGTAACTAAATTTTAAGACTTGTTTTAAGACTTTTAACACTCGGAAGTGTTAAAATGTGATTTTCTAAAGAACTAGTTTCATTTTTAGCTGGAATTAATTTCAGACATGCAATTATAAAATAAATTTAAATTTAATTTTTTTTTTTTTTTTTTTTTTTCAGTTTAAATGAATATTTTATTTAATATCGATAGGATTTTAATAGAACTTTTTAAAATGTTGTATGCATTTCAGTATGGTTACATTAATTTTAAATGAATACATTTTATTTTATCCTTGTCTGTTTTTAACCACATGACATTTAATGATACAAAACTGCAATAGAATCAATCAATTAACATTTAAAAAAAAATTATATATGTATGATAAATTGTCGAAGAACAGTGGAAGGCTATACAATTTAATTTTGAAACTAGTTTAAATATGGCAACCTTGAATGAATTAGACTACCTAAACCAAATAAATAATATTAATCGTTGATGTCTAGGTAGCAAATAATTTTCGAAAAGGAATTTTAAAAATTGATAATTTTAAAATAATGTTCTTGTGCTACTGAGAGAGGAAAAACAGTCACCTTAACACCAACCAAAACTTATATAAGATAAAATTTAAGATTAATTTTTCATCTGGCTTTAGTTATTTTGCTTATATATATATAATCTGATATATACATATATATAATCTTATTAAATTCTGTAATTTCGAAAATGTTTTATTTAACGGGAAAGATTACTTTTTACAAAAGGGAATCAATGGGAACGAGTTTCTCGAGTGCTTTCGCTAATTTATTTTTATATTTTTTTTTAAATTTTTTATAAATATTACTTTCTTCAGGTATATTGACGATTAGATAGTTTTTAACTGTAATGATTTCGAAAATATTGCTAAAAAATTATATCCTAAAGAGTTAGTTCTAAACCGTACAGATACATATAAAGTTTCATTCCTGGATAGCATAAAACGAATATATATATAAGCGATATACATAAAGCGAAATAAAGATAAATGGCTTATTGGTTTATACGATAAAAGGAAAGATTTTGATTTTAAAGTAAACATGCTAACCAATTGGTTTTCAAATATTAGTAGAAAAGTTTTGATAAATATCATGTTCACACAGTTAAAAAGAATTAGCACTATTTGCAATAATGATTATGATTTAAAATATGCTCTTGAAGAATTAAGAAAAACTTTGCAAGTTAACTGTTACCCGTCTCAATTTTTAACCGAGTGTGTACAGTTTTTTCCTCTTCCGGTTTGATCTAGTTCCTAAATAAAGGGCGATATTTAAGTACTGACGAGTAGCCCCGTCGGCCGAAGAAGGTTAGTATATCAGGTGGGGGGGGGTTCATTTTATTGTATTTCATTTTATTGTATTTTGTAATTTCTTGTATTCTTGTATATTTCATATATATTAATTTGTACTATTTTTACAATTTTGGTAATTTTAGATTTGTTTTTGGAATTTTTAAACTATATATATGTCAGATTTCTTCTCACTTAATGGTGGTTTTCTGTTTGGTCAGAAGTTGGGGGATAAGGATAGTTATTAGCTAATTGCTACTGTCCTTTCAGAAACTTCTCTTTCACCCCTACACTGACGGTCTCCCTGATGAAGACGTCAGTACTCAGTGTCAGACGTCAGGGGGGGGGGGGGGGGGTATTTCATTTTATTCATTGATAACTTATTTTATTCATTGATAATCTATTACTATATATATATATATATATATATATATATACTGAAATTACATCATCTTTAAATTCCAAATGTTTGAACTGATAATATTATATTGCTACTGAACGTTCTGTTTCTCTCTCTCTCTATATATATATATGTATATGTAAGATGACACATAATTACAAAACTTCCAAAAAACACCATAAAATGTAAGAAATAACGACAATTGTTTTAGACCAAAAGAACGACCCTTCATCAAGGGAAAGTAGTAGGCACCTGAGCTGAAAATAAAGCAACAACGCACAAAACTGACTCAAGTAAAGCTTAAAAGCAATAAAGCCAATGTAAATAAAAATACTTGTGTGAATAGAATTATAAAGGGGAAGAAAGAAAATTAATTAATTAATTAAAATAAAAAATAATACAAAATATTAAAAATAAACAAATAAATAAATAAATAAATAATAATAATAATATAATAAAATCTAATTAATTAATTAATTAATTAAAAATAAAGTAAAATCGTAAAGGTAAATAAATAAAATTAATCGAATAATGATGTTACGGGAGTAATTTCTAAGCATCAGATAAGAACGGAATAGAGGAAATTTAATTAACAAGCTTTATTGAATTTTTAAATATGTAAAAAGTTTTACGGATATACAAATTGAAAGAGGAGATAGGATAAGAAATCATATTAGCTTTTAAAAAATCACACCAGTATTTATATTTTCATTCGACTTTATTTGTTTTTGTCCTTAACTTAAATCGCTTTTGTGTGTTGCCGCATTATTTGCAGCGCTCATGCCTACTTCATTCTCCTGATAAATTGCCGCGTTTTCTTTCGACCCGAAATAATGCATTTTATGGTGTTTATTCAAAGTTTTGTACTTATTACTTTTAAACGCCAGTTCTGTGGTGCTTCAAAGATTATATATAGAACATTCACTGCAAAAGTTGAAGCTTGAGGCTTTTTTAGGGCAATAAAATTTTAACTAAAATTTAAATATAATGTAATTTTCCTGCTATGAAAGTATTCACTTCAAAGAATTTCTATATTAGTTTCGTAAAATGAAGTACCGCACCGTACATTTGAAGAACCATTCATGAATATGTAAAACTGAAACCACAAAGAAAACAATTCAAAACTCATTCTGGAAAAGTTTCAGCATCGTTTAAATTAATATATTCTTGAATTTCTGAAACAAGAGATCTTAGAAAGCTTTTACAATTGTCACTTTATGCAGAGACGCGGAAATGCATAAATTAAAGAAATGCATTAATCGTATTTGCATTTGTAACAATTTAATTGTCTGAGAGATGTAATGATATATTTTAAAATAATAAAGTAAGGATCATTTAGAAAATTTAATGTATTGTTAAAAACTATTACAGAACTTATGCATTTTAAATAGCATAGTTCAAAACAGGAAAAAATCTAGAGTGACAACACTTTTTGAGCATTAAATTATTTACGGTTGTTTAATTAAATTAAAGTAAGAAAAGTCTGAAATAAACCAGCTCACACGAATAAGGAGTTTAATGCTATGTACTCCAAATATTTTGCTCCCATAGGTCATAATGTTAAAGAATTTTTCCTTGTGTTCCTGTTAGAAAAAAATAATAATAATAAGTTCCAGATAAATTGAAATCTATAAAGTTCATGC
Organism: Salticus scenicus; assembly: GCA_963930645.1. NCBI lineage: Eukaryota > Metazoa > Arthropoda > Arachnida > Araneae > Salticidae > Salticus > Salticus scenicus. Next base: position 159,104,543 of record OZ005653.1, read on the forward strand.
GAGTGTGATCTTTAATATGTATAAAAAGTTTCAGCTCAAGGCATTTAGACGCAATCGCAGTTTAAATATTTTGGGCCTGTAGGCCTTAATGATAAAGAAATTTTCTTTATGTCCCTGTAAAACCACTGTGTGCTAGATTCACCAAAATATATACAGTTTGTGTTACGGTGACCTATAACGCACGTAAAAACTTTCAATTCATTCGAACGCAGCGTTTAGACTCTACCGTGATCAGTCCCGCACAAACATACACACTTACACAAATTACAAAAACGCGTGTAAAATCATAAAAATGGAGTTCGCGTCAAAACCAAAGTTGGAATTACACAACCAGGCATCACGACAGTCAGAAATATAAATTTGCGATATTTTACGATCATTCGATTTTGAGCTATGCGAAGTTCAAAATCCATTTCGCAAATCATTATTACAATAATATTTTCCTTACATATTATGTTAGGAAAATAAAAATAATTGTCTTACCATTTTGCCATTTTTTTAGCTCCTCATTATTCTATAGAAATTAACATGACGCTTTCACCAGTGAACTTAGATAATCATGAAAATTTCGCACTTTATTTCTTTTCTTTTCTTTTTCTTTTTTCTTTATTTTTATTTACTTTTACGTTTTCAGGCTAAAAATCACGAAATCAACAAATCATCGTAGTGTCCACCTGTAGGGAGTCAATTTGTTTATTAGTTGATTAGTGGGTCAGTTTGCTAATTTCTTAGTCTGTGTACACGATATCTCAAAATCAAAAGATCGTAAAGGGTCCGGACTAGTTTTAAAATAACCCCTATGGCACTGACAATAACCTCATTAATTTGCAGTAATCCTATTTAAAAATTTCACAAGTTATTTGAAATTTTCGCTTAAACGTGCATTAAAAATGATATTTTCACTCTAAAGATGTGAGACCAGCTTTAAAATATTAGTTATGATGCTGCTTGTGAAGTAGATTATATTTTTAAAAAGTGACGAGTAATTTATTGACCGTTGTTAGTGAATGTTGGCATGATTTCGCCAAGACTTAACCGTTCATGTAAATTAGGCGATTAGAGAATGCATGAGTTACATTTCGAGGTACGATTAAAAGAGACCGAATTAATTATTTTCTGGTTTCACAAAACAAAAAGGATAGAAATTAATCAAAACATTATCATTTACAGAGCGAAATAAATTTCCAGTACGTTAAGCTTATTAATAGAATACTGAGAATTGATCAAAAAAATGTTTCAGTTACATTCAAAAAGATATGAAAGGGAAGATATAAAAATTAGAAAATGCATTATTGTAAAATTTATTATTTATAGGTTAAAAACAGTTATACTGTTATATTTTAAATAGTTAATTTAAGATTAAAGAATTTAATTTATAATTTTATTTATTTAGAGAATTTACCTATCCTTTAAAGAGAAAAATATAAATTTTGTAATATGTGATAATCTACATCACACTGCTATTAACATTCTTAACTATAAAAATTCAACTTTGAAAAGTTGGTAAATATTTTTTAATTTACGAATTTCTTAACATGGCTGAATAAAGAAAAATTTTGCATAAATTTTCATTTCATTTTTAGGGGACGTTTACAGCATAAAAATGTCGAATTTCTTTTAAAATATCAATTATGATTCTGGCATGAATATCATTGACTATGAATTGCCTAATTTAAAAAATTCAAAAGTTATTCGAATTTTACGATTTTTTTAACACGCCAGGATAGAACATAATTTCGCTTAAACGTCCATTTTGAATTATATTTTTATCTTAAAGATATCAGACTGCTTTTAAAATGTCATTTACAATACCTGTTTAAATAACACTGACTACGAATATTATAATTGCAAAATTTTGTAAGTTATTCAAAGTTTAAGATTCTCTTAACAGAAAAAAGATTAATATTTCACATAAACTTGCATTATAAAGGTCATTGTATTGAAAATAGTATGGAATAACACATGAAAACTAAAATAAGGAACTGACCGAAAAAACAAAATAACAAGTTATGATAATGTAAATGCATCGAACTGAAAGGTAGGTAGCCTATTAGTTGGGACATTATTTTTAAAATCTTGCATCTAAGAATAAATACGCGCCTTATTACGAAGTTGTTATATTTCAAAAACAACTGTAGATATTGTATGCAATATTCCGAATAAAACAATACTATTGGCGAAATTCATTTTGTGTACACATATTTATTAACTTTATCTTTCCGCTTTGCTGAAAGATAAGTTTCCTGATCATGTATTTGCTCTGGGTTACACAGAAAAGACGGGAGTGGACGTTAACTGGCTACCTAAATCTTACATTAATCCTTACTTTTATTCATGTGACTGATTTTTGTTGAAATGCTTTAACGTCCGAGTATTTCCAAAGAATTCCACGAAGATTTCAGAATTAAAGACTGTAAGCTGAAGCGACTGATATGTTAAAACTTAAATTTTTAACTCAAAAGTTTTATATTTGCTTGCATAAAGCAAATAGCCTCAGATTTTTGAAGACACATAGAATATAAAATTTATAAAATTTTGAATGTATACATTTGGTAGTAGGAAAAATAATTACTTCCTTTGTTCACATTTTTATCATATCATTTTACTTTCAGGGTACTTTTTTCTTGTCACACTCTCTTTAAGCATGTGTCGAGTTTCGCATAAGTCTGTAGACATTTTAAAAATTCATAAAAATTGAAGAAACTAATAGAATTGAACACGGTTTACGAAAAATCTATTTTCGAGGAGGGGGATTATAGTTATTTATTATTTTTTATTATTATTATTATTGGGGGAGGTAAAGAAAAAAAAATAGTTACATTTTTCGTCGATAGAGGGCGCTGTACGGATGCGTAATGAGAAATATCCAAATCAGAGTCCAGTCAATTGCACGATTTTATAATTAACAATGTTTATTTCTTATTTTGCTTCCTACTTGTGCATATAGGAAGTTTTAATTGCGATGGTGACTTAGTAGCGTTATTTGTGACGTTATTAAGTTTCGATGACGTTATTATGTTTTCCCTCAGGTAAGAAGCGCTGACAAGCTGCAGTTATAGCGGTGTTATTACTCATTTACAAACTGTAATTTGTGATTATGGTGGACACACAGAATAGAATTTATATGTCTGAAAAATATTTGCATACAAATAAACATAGTTTTTCACGGAAATGTGTGATTTGCTCACGTTCAATGCCTTCTATTGAAGAAAATTTTAACTATTATTTCTTTTCGGTACAAAAAAAAAAAAAAAAAAAAACTCTTCACGAGATTAACTTTTTCGCAAACCGCGTTCAATTCTACCTATTCCTTAAATTTTTATGTATTTTCAAAATGTTTACAGACTTACGGGAGATCAGGTATACAATAAAAACAGACTATACTTCTATTGGGGAATAAAACATTGCGTAGAAATAGATAAAGAAGTACAAGATAAATTTTCTCTAACTCATAGGTCAAATGGAGTTCAATAAATTTCTGTATTTGAAAGTTTCAAAATTGAAATAAATGGCATAAAATATTCTTTTCATGAATGCTCTCAGAACAACATTTATCATAGATGAAAAATATTATTTCGATAAAAATAGAAAAAAAAAAAATGTACGAAGTACACTGAGATAAGAAATGGAAAATGTTATATTCACAGAAAAGTGAGATATGGCATTAAAATAGGAAGGTCCTTCTTCAAAAAGTTTTCTTATAAATGAAATATAAAGTCGTATTTAATGCACAAACTATAATATATTTGTGTAAAAGGATTTATAAATATATATATAGATAGATAAAACTGATTCTATATTTATGGCGAGCAAATAATGTAGTATTATAAGTAAATACCCTTATTTAAAAAAGTAAAATAATAAAAGATAATTAAAAATTATATGCACTGCTGTAATTTATTATATATTTTGTTGTTCGTGATAATAAATTAAGTAATAATTCTGAAAAAAAGAAACTGTGACGAGCTAAATGTTTATTAAAATTATATTGTAATGAAATATGTAGATTATATAATTTATGTATAACTGATAATTTTTAATCGTTTTCAGCTTAAATAAGATAAAACATTTTTTTTTATTAGTATTTATCATATTTACAAATGTACAATGTAGTATTTTACTAATTAAATATAACACATATTTAAATATAATACGATGCATATTTTTACAAAATTTATTTTTGAATGAAACATTCTGACTTATATTGACAGGTTTATTATAAATCTGTAATTTAAATTGAATTTTTCGATTTTAATTGTATATATTTATAATAATCTTAAATTAATGTAAAAATAAATGCATTTTATTCTATTAATCTTTATATATTTATTTCTTATGTATATTTTAATACACTGCACTATCAAAAAAGTTATACTGTCTAGCCAACATTTTTTTAATGTTACATTGTACGTCACACACACACACACACATATGATAGTTTATATATATATATATATATATATATATAACTAGTATATTTGTGTGTTTGTACGTGTTTTTTTTTTTAACAGTTATAGTTTTTTTTTTTTTTTTTTTTTTTTTTTTTTTTTTTTACTATACTTACACTTATGGAACAGAGTAAATGTTGAAGTATTTTAATAAATTTTTGATTGAAAACACCGATTAAATTATTTAAATTAAAGAGTTTTAAAAAATATATTAAAATGTTCTATTGCAAGATAGAAAACATACAAAATTGAAAGTAAAGAAAAAAAATCTATGAAACACGGAATTTTCATAAATTTTGTTTATCTGTCAATTATATTTTATAACAGTTTCTCTATTCCTTCGTTTTAACAATGTAAATACACTTTATCTCTACAATTTTATCCAAACTTATTTATAAATAAACATCTTATGCACTGGTGTACAAAACATAAGGATGATAATAATAGCTAAGAATTCAGATTTTTTTTTTTTTTTTTTTTTTTTCGAATATCTAAACAAATACTTCATGAATTCTCTTAAAAATTTAGTAGTATAAAATTAACATATTATACCATAAATAAAATTAACATATTATACCATATATATTCTATCGAAAGTTTTGCGAATCAAAGTATGTGATTAAGCCTTCTTTTAATTACAGATATAAATTTATGAGAATTGCACTTATATTAATAGAGATATAAAAGATGATTTAATAACGGCGACAATTTTTCGTACATTTATTTTATTTATAACATGCATTTTGACTTTTTTTAAAGTATGAAAACGTTGAATTAAAAAAATCAAAGCAATGCACATTTTAGAAAACTGGATATATACTATATTAGACACAATATACTTTAATCATAATATAAAAATATCAAATATCTGATGAAAAATAAGCATTTTTACTAAATACTTTTTAACTGCCCATGCGCTAGCACTAACAAAATTTCTTTTGCATAATTTATTGGCCAAATGTATAGACTAACTCTAAAAACTTCCGCAAGCAAATATCATTAATACTCAGACTAATATCATCGATAGAAGTGTTTATTTTCCAGTATTTTCAACAAGGTGCAAAACACTAAAATGCTAACCTATGTTTTCATTTTGAATCGATGAACACTCATGTGTATAAGTGAAGGCATATTATGCATTTTTTCAAAAGAGGAAAAATATTTGTAAACCATTATTTTTGGTAAAACATACTGTTTATAGAATATTTAGAATATTATAATAAAAACAAAAAAATATTAAATTAATATTTAAATTAATAAACTTACAAAAAATATTTAAACTTTAAAACTTTATCACAATACCATAAAATACGAGGAAGCATTGCTTTTGTTCCCAAGCTGAAAAAGAAATGTCACATCCTTTCGAAATTGGTAGTGCTTCCTTTTATTCTGCTACTACTTTGAAGGCATTACCAAGACTGTCTTTCTTTTGCCTCCAAGTATGTAGAACGTGTTTTTTTTTTTTTTTTTCACCTGAAGAAGAAAGGCTATGTTCTTTCGAAACTAGTAGTGCTTCCTTGTATTTTACGGTGTTGTGAAGAGGTTTTAAAGTTTATTTTATATTTATTTATTTGTACTCCAGTTCTTAAACTTTTAATACAGAAAATGTACAGTATTTGTAATTTCAGATAAAATAAAAGAAAATTATGCCATAAAAATGTTTTTTTTTTTTTTTTTTTTTCAATATATTTATTTTTAGTTAAACAATGAATATATTTAATTTTGTATCTATCTTTTAACTTTGTATTTTCTCATTTTTGAAATATAACAATAAACTCAACAATAAATAACGTTTCAATTTCATTAAAAAAAATAAAATCTAAGACTAAACCATATTTTTAATCATCCATTTCGAATTACATAAAAATCTGAAAATAACAAATATTGTATGTATATATATACATATATTATTATTTTATTATTGAAAAAAAAAATGAAAAATAATATAATTCTTAATTAAAAAAAAAATAAGAATGAATTTTTTTTTTTCATTAGTCTTCTTTCACGAAAATTATTTTTTTTATTCAGTATAAAACATTATGTTTTATTTAAATTATCTTTTCTTATCACGTTTTCCTTTCCTTTTAATTTTTTTTTTTTTTTTTTTTTTTTTAAGAAAAACAATTTTTTTTTTTTAGACTTTTTTGTAAGGTTTGTAATTTTTTTTTTTCTTTAATTTATTCCCACTGTAATAATTTCTTTTTCAGCTGTAATAAATTATTTTTCAGGTTTTAGTAAATTTTAAAATGCTTGATGTCATTTGAAAAAAATAAATAAAATAAAATACAAAATAGATATTTCGAGGAATTTAAATTTTCTCTAGGTTTTTAATGTAAAGTGAAAGATTTACGTAAAAATTTCTCTTAAACCTTTTTTGTTTTTATTCATTGTTTACACTCATAAAAAAAAAAAAAAAAAAAAAAATGTTCATATTATTTAACTAAAAAATGTGTTATTCTTTTAACACTTTCTAAGAAAGTTAAAAAAGGTTTATGACTTTGAAAGTGTTTGGTTTGTCTGTTTAGGTGTCTGTGCATGTGCCTTACTTATTGTAGGTGTCTTGAAACTGATAGTGTTATTCAAACTCATTATGCGACATCTACTGAAAATAACATTAGTGAGATTTCTTAAAGTGTAGTTAAAACAAACTGCATTTTTAAATAATTTTGCTATTTTTACACAGCACGCTTATCTATACCAAAATATTTTTTGTTTGCTTACTTCTTAAGAGTTGAGTTACAGAGATTTGTTCATCCATAACTGAGACGAATTTACACGCACATACATACACACACACACTCTACCTGCTATGTATACACACTTCTTTTCCATAAATGATATCATACTTTCGATTTCAGACTTTTGTCATATATCTCCAAATTTACTAGACGAATCATTTTTAAACTTTATGAGTACAAAGAACATGTTCTGCCTCAGACATTCCAGTTAAAGTTTTGCTCCAAAAGTGAATAGTAAATAAAAATAAAAATGTGGGACTTTATAAAAAATAATAGTTGAATTGCGTTCTCGTTGTAGCATGTGATTATGTGGCTTATTCTGATTACCTGTATATGTTTTTATAAGGCCACATACATTCATGAAAATATAATGGTTTCGTTGAAAAAATTGTAAAAAACTTCGCAACTTTTTAATGTATAATACGCTGGGTATTGTACTTAGAGTAAAGCCATTTTGAGGAAACTTAACATACTATATTAGAGACAGCATACTACAATCAGAATACAAATATATTAAATATTTAACGAAATACGCGCATTTTTACTAAATAATTTAATTTTTAACTGCGGATGCTCAAGTGTTAACGAAATTTCATTTGCATAATTAATTAGTTCAAACTGTTGAGCTACTTATGGAAATACTAAACAAATTTGCATAAAATCAAAATGGTATACTCAGTAGAAGGAACTGAATTTCAGTTCTTCCCAAAAATAAGCAAAACGATAGGAGGGTTTTATCAATGTTTATTTACAATCAATATATTACCATAAATCAACCATAATCAATATATTACCCAATGTTTATTTACCACAATATATTACCATTGATTGAATCAAAATAATTATGTGAGTAAAGCGTTTTTATAGTTTAGCCCTTCTTTTTTTTAGCTATTTCTACCAATTATTTCCTCTTTCTCTTTCTAAAATTTGAAGAAAAGTCTTAACAAAAATAAATAAATAAATATATTCTTTTCAGCGTCTTAATAATAAATTAATATTGTACGCGTTTACTGAATTTAATATCGTTTGTTTCTACTCAAGTTCCTTCAGAGGCAGAAGTTCAATAGAATAATGAAAAGGCTTTCAATGGGAACAAGACATAACTCTGTCAACCAAACGGTTTTGTGAGCACGTCAAAATCTAGTTGTTTCTCGTGAAATTCATACAAAACCAGACAGATCATTTCGCTTGTAAAATTCGTAAAATATATTGCCCATGAAATTATCTGTAGTAGCGATTATTCGTAACTCTAAATATTTGTAGATATATTTAGGATGACTTCGAACCCAACAATGTGGTATACATAAGATTAAAAATCAAACTTATAGAAATAATGTGCAACTAAAATTGTTAATTTTAAATATTTGTATAGGAAATATGCTTTTTTTTCACAATTAAAAAAATTATTTATTGTTTTTTATTTATTGTCTTTGCACGGCATAAAAATTAAAATTAAAAATGTTAACTACCTTTTTTTTTTGTGTGTGTGTGTGTGTGTGTGTGTGAGAGAGAGAGAGAGAGAGAGAGAGAGAGAGAGTATCTACAGCTCAAAAGGTATTTTCAAGCTAGATTTAAAGTACTAATGACTACACGTTCCAAAACTTTCTAAAAGTACTATTTTAAAAACTCTTTCTCTATTCCATCCTTTACGCCAAACTAAAATATTGTGATTGTAATTTAAATAAAAAGAATTAAGCAGTCCTGTTTTTTCTAAAAGTGCATAGATAGAATTTTAAAAAAATAAAAGGAGATTTATTTCTTTATATATTATTTGTTAATTCTTGCAACAATTTTGATATATTTAACAATGTGTGGAACCAATCTATTGTAAAATGAATATTGAAAAATAATAACTTGTAAAAAAAAAAAAAAAAAAAAAAAAAAACCTAAGTCATAGAAAAATTCTTTAATTGCTTCAAAGAAGATCATTGAAAGTTTCATCTTCTGTAATGAATTATGAAAATGTACTACCAAAAATGCAGCGAAACTTCTTCGTTCTGCAGAAAAGTAAAATATATTTCTAGTAAATTTCTATGAAAAGTACAAATAGTGAATTTTAACTAAACGAATATTAATTATCGTTAAAAATATACTTCTAAAAAATGTTCTTTTAAATACTTGAAAGTTATTGGATACTATAACAATTTTTCGTGTAATCATTACATTAATAATAAAAGCAACAGCAATATTATAATAGCTAGAAAGAGTTATATGGTGATTACATGAAATTTGTTAAGATATAAATTTCAAACTGAATATATATATATATGTTTTTTCCCCCTAAAATCTAAAATATATTTCCGAGCTAATAAATTACAGCATCCTTAACACCAGAATTTTAAATATCTTGAAATGTATTAATACATTACTGTATATGTCTATGTATTAATATATTAATACATTAATTTCTAAGTGGAAATTTATGGAGGACTATCTTGGAATCACATTTCTGGGCATACTTTTCATAATGTGTACAAATATCTTTGCAAAGATATTTAACACTTATTACTTCCATTACCGTACTACCGTAGATAATGGAAGTATTGTATTCGGTCTGAAAATTCGATATCGGGTTTTCACCTGATTTACACGTTTTAAGGTCCCCTGAGTCCAAAAAAGTGGTTTTTGGCAATTGGTCAGTGTGTATGTATGTGTGTGTGTGTGTGTGTGTGTATGTGGAGAATCTTCTGGCTATTATAGCTCAGAAACTAATAAAGATAGAGCTACGAAACTTTAGAATTGAAATACGTCTGGTGTACAGATGAAATTTCCAAATTTAGGTGAAAATTGAAAAAACCGGAAGTGGGACATCGGAAACCGGAAGTGGGACCGTAAGTCCGTATCTCAAAAACGGCTCTAACGATTTTCTTCAAACTTGCTATATAAACACTCTATTAGATGTCCTTTCGAATGATATAGTTGGTTAGTCCAGGAAAATTGATAGGCGTCCTGTATAAATAGCTCAATTTCAGGCCTCGCAAAGGCGTTCCTTTAAAAACGGTTGTACGGATTTTTTTCAAACTCGCCATATTAACTCACTTTTAAATATCCTTTTGTATGTAATTATTGTTTTCCGGTCAATAATTGATTTTTTGTAAAAGTTGGTATCTCAAAAACGGCTCTAACGATTTTCTCTTTAGTTCACTTTTATGCTTCCTGATCGCATTATCTCTCAAAAATGTATAGTATGTGTAATAGTGGGTAATGGAAGTCGTGTGGTTGTTTCACACCAGATTTTTTTTTAAATTGATTTCTGGATACATTTACACGTTTGAGATCCCCTGAAACAAAAAACAATTTTATAGCTGTTGGTCTGCGCGTCTGTACCTGTTATGAATGAATCTTAAGAAAAAATAGCAATTGTAATTCCAAAGTAGGTATTCTAAACATGTTTTATAAAGGTACATTTGTTTATTCATGTTTATGATTCTAGGTAAATAATTAATTAAAATAAAACAATGCACTTCTTGTGGATATCAGTGGTGATTAAAATTACAAATCCGTGAATTTCATCCCATTCATGAATGTACTTTTTGAATAGATGTAGTGTATAAATATTGTCTTTATGTATAACTGTTATTATTCTGTTAATCTTTAACAATATTATTGTAATAGGAATGATATAAATATATATATTTGTTAAAAGTTTTCACTTGTAATTTTTCTTTCCGACCCCATGGTTGCATTACAAAAGCGTTTCTTTACACGTATTTTACTTACCCTAAAAATTTTACGCATGAATTCAATGAAATTCTGTTTATGATACATATACATACATTAAACATATACATATACATACATATACTTAATACATATACTTACATATACATACATATACATAATACATATACATACATTAAACGAATCGTTTCGCAAATGTTTTAACGTAGTTAACGGAAGAAACAAAGCACGCGCGCACACACACACACACACACAAAAATAGATTTACAACATTTATTTAGTTAAAACATTTTTAAATTTCTGTTTTGACATTACTTTGATTCATTCTTTGATTTTAGATTAGTTCACATAATTTGGGCTTTTTTTATACAAATATATACATGTATATGCATACAAAAAAATTCAGCTTTTTTTTTTTTTTTTTTTTTTTTTTTTCAGTATGTGTATTACACAGTTACACAAAACAGATGCCGAAAAGAAAACATTGTTTTTCTCGATTAATGAGAGAGTTTTTTTTTATGTAAATAAAGCTGCAACAAAAATATATTTACTTTGTTGCGTCTGTCTTTTTCTATAGTAATTACGTTATTGTGTCATTAATGTCAATTTTTCGAAATGTATCATTTACTAAACTTTTTTTCATTTATTTAGTAATTTAGATTTTCTTTTTAAAAAAAATTTAAAGGATTTTTTTTTTTTTTTTTTTGCTAAGCAAATAGACATTAAATGTATCATCTAACTTAATAATTAAATGTATGCAAAAATTTACACAGCACAACAAAATTTGAATTAAAAAAAAAAAAAAATCAATTTGATTTATTTGTAGATTTTTTGAACATTCAATATATATATTTTATTCTTACTATGTACGTCATAAATAGGTACCATCATTTTTGAAATAGATTTTCTTTACTTTTTCTTTCTTTCTTTTTTTTTTTTTTTTTTAATTTAACAGAAATTCTGTTAATACCTTCAATATATTTAAACATTATCTATGTAGGGATACAATTAGAACACGGAGAAAATGGCATAATTAAAAAGAAAAAAAGAAAGAAAGAAAATGTTTTCGTTCTATGAATTGGGATTGCATTTAATTTAAATATATTTTTATCCTGTGTGCGAAATCATTTCACTGTTTTGAAAATAGCACGTTAACTCTTGCATCATTTCTTGTGGTGGGTTTTTAAAACCACATGTCTACACAAGGTACGAAGGTCTGGTTGGAATGCTTCGAGGCCTCTGGTTCATTTTCACGGTAGTTTTGAAGAATATGATGAGAAGCTCCAAACGACTAGGCTTACGTGCATGAATACTTCTGCTAAAGTTATGTTAATGAATACTTCAAATACAATATAATATGATCAACTGAAAATGATAAATATTGAATTTAAACAACACATACTTAGTTTTAAAACTACTGCAGGTCTTCATTTGTAAAAGAAGTGTCAAAACTTCAGGTCTCCAGTGTCAAAACTTTGAGACAGCAACTAAATTTCCTATCATATGCTATAACACAAATCTCTGTGATGGAAAATATTTAAAAAAAAATATTACTGTCTACCTTGACTTTAGTTGATATATCTAAGCAATAGTCGAATACATGTACAAAGACAGAAAAAAATATTTTTTTTTAATGTGATCAAAATCAAGAAATCATACTTAATAACATCAGACACACAAAAATTAGTCGTATGTTTATAATGTAGATATCAGTTTCCCTAAAGAGAAAAAAATCAAAGATTTTTCGAGCATTTTTATTGTCTATAAGTATACGCAATGCGTTACCGTCTGAAACTATTTGGTCTTTAATTAGGGAGATTACATGATTATGATTTACAATGAAAGCGTCCAAAAAATGTCATTTTGATACAAAAACAAAAATATAACTTCTTTTTGCGAGATATAAAACATGCAGTCTTCAAAATTTATATCATTTTTATCCGAAAACATATTGCCCCTTCAGTGACTGAGATCTTCTGATCTGAAAATTGATAAATAGTTAAATGCGGGTACGAATGCACAATGATAATTTTTTTTTAATACTAGCTTGAGCCATGTACATAGTTGCTTCAACCATAAGGTAGCGAAAATGTTTACCATGATTTGTTGCTAGGTTTAACAAAACTTGGTTCTGCATTAGTTTTAACCATAAGATGGGGAAATCGTTTGCCATGATTTTGGGTTTAACAAAATCTTGGTACTATAATAGCTGCAACCATAAGATGGTGAAAATTTTTACCATGATTTTCTGCTTGATTTAATCAAAACTTTGTAGTATTATCTGCAACCATAAGATGGAGAAAGCTTATACCATGATTTAAGAATTTTTTTTTTTTAAACAAGAAATACCAAATCATGGAAGAAAGTCTAAGCATCACAGGGTTACAACTGCTGTAGTGTCTACAAAATTTTAGTTCAACTTGGAGAATCGCTGCTACTATACTACCAAATTCTGATTCAACCTAACACCGAAATGTTTTATAACTTGTCAGTATATAGCTGTTAATCCAGTAGAAATACCAACACCTGAAGAAACAGTTTGTTTTATGAAACTTTTTATACAATTGTAAGAATTATATTTTAAAAATAACATAGAGATTGGGGCTCCAGTAATTGACATCTATTCCGAAATAATTAATAAATAAAAAAATAATAAAATCATATATTTTACATATAAGAATTTTATCATTTTATGACAAGCACTGGTGCACAGGGTGCTAATAACTGGTAAAAGGAATAACTAGCAGTGTCAAACACTGGAACATAGGGTGCCAATTACTGATAAAATGAAAAACTGGCAGCGTCAATTACTGGAACATTGAGTGGGTGTCAAATAAAAATTCATAAAAAAAATAATTGTTATCAAATGAATCAAATTTAAATTAACAATTATTGAATTAACAATTAAATTTAACAATTTAAATTGTTATCTAAGCATATTTTAACATATATATGGTTCTTAATGTCTTTCATACCATATGTACTAACTTAAGATTTCTAAAAATATTTTCTGATGACTAGAACATTTAAAACATCAGAGATTGCTCTAAAAGTGTCAATCACTGATGCACTTACCCTATATATATATATATTTATTTAAGAAGAAATTCTACTAATAAAGATAATACAATAAACTTTATTTTCCTCTATTTCTTAAAAAATAAATAAATAAACTGGCAATAGTTCTTTCTCTCAATCTCTCTCTCTCTCTCTCTCTCTCTCTATATATATATATATATATATTTAAGTTAGTTATTTCCATTTTGACATTAGTTTCACTACAAACCAAGAATTGATATAGAAAAAAGTTAATATGTGAAAGAATTATTAACTTTCAAATTTCATAATCTAATATATCCTTATGAACAATGAATATTTATTTCCTACTGCAAAACACCGATTTCCGGTAAATGAAAAAAATACATATATGAAGAACGTTAGTTCTTTTTTTTCAATAAGTCTGTAAATGCTACTATTATTATTATTAACATTATCCATAACGATAGTTTAATTTTTTTTAAAAGCTCACTTTACGTTATTAATTAATAATAATTCCGCGAAGATTGAATAAAATTTCTTTATTTTATAAATTATTACAAGACTTTTCAGTTCATTATAAATAAATATTTGAACTCTTAAATCACATTAGTCTCACAGGAATTTCTGAGAAATAAAAAAGAATCATATTTTAATATCCAAGATGATAAAGGGAATTAATAACAATAAATCCACAATGAAATGTTTGTTTATAGAATCATTTAAATTTAATATCTAAGTATATTTCTTGATATAAGCTTGTGTATTTTTTGTAACAACAAATACAGTTTTAAAAATTTGATAAACCTTAAAATAAAACTACATTGTATTTTCTTTTTTCTTATGTCTTCAAATACACACGCTAAAAATGAAATGCAAAACTATCAGAATTTCAGATGTTGACACATACATCATTTATATAATGATAGTTGACAATTCATCTAAGTTAATTTTAAGTTAAATATATCGGTATATTTACATACCTATAACGTGATAATTACCATTCAAAGAAGAAATTAAATTTCGTGTTTTCTTATTCTTCTTAATTTCTTAATTATATCTTGCAATATTTTTATTAAAGTAAAAAACAATTACGAAAAATATTCTAGAATGCATAACATTTGACTGAAAAATTTTTGTTCATTTTCGAAATATCGCAATAGTTAATACCACAATTAATTTAACATTTTTCCTAAAACATGTTGAATGGATTAAAAAATGAATGAAATTTTAGCATTTTATTATGTGAAAAAATCTTAATTATTATTTAAAAACAGAATTTTTCTATGTGTAATTTTTAGCACTTTTTTTCAATATTCTTCTTTCATTTGACAAACATTAACCCTTTGTTGTATCGTGTCCACTGTAGTGGACAAAAGTTTAGATTTTTTTCCTTCCACACAAATGGTTTTACAGATTTGGTTTCAATATTTATGCTTTCTGTATTATTTAAGCTTTCAAATGTTGCTCATAGATAGCAGCATAATATAAAATTACAGATTGCATTGCTAGTTTGAAAATAGTGTCAACCTCTACTTCCAAGTTAGTATAATTTCTCATTGTAAACATTGTATATAAGTGCTAAACCTTTTTTATTTTGACATTTTGCATTTTGAAATAGTATTAGGCATTTTAGAATATGTTTGAATAGAACACTTATTTTCAGATGCTATTTTTTATGAAAATTGATGTATTTTTCTTTTTGTCAACTACAATGGACGTTTTGAACATAGGCTAATGTAGGACTGTTTTTGTTTGTCCATTGTAGTGGTATAAAAGGGTATTATTTCATTTTATAGATGTAATCGTGATAAATTCTTGGCTTCTTTACAAAGATGTCATACCACAATGTTTTATGCAACAAGGATTTTTCAAGATGTCCATTGCCAGACGACTAATACATGCACTATCAAGAGTAATTGATGAACAAGATAGAGAAAGACTTACGTAAACAAGGGCCAATGTCAGTGTAAAAACCTACAAATAAAATGTCAGTCAAAGCAAGCTCTGTCCTCTACGATGGAGTGGATCATTTTTCTAGACAAATATCACATAGTGCTCAAAGATGTAAGATGGAGTTATGCTCAAGAAAATCTATATATTTGTGCGTAAAATGCAAAGTTCATTTGTGTATCAATGAAAAAAGTGATTGCTTTTATTATTTTTATCACCACTTCTACTTTAGATATCCAGTTTCTATATGCATACTGTCCACTACAGTGGACAAACTGTAACTTTTAAAATAAACAAAATTTTGATGAAACAATTTTTTTCCCTGGTTTCTGGGGCAATTTTAAATAGGAAAAACACAATAATTTCCTTTAAAGTTTCCCAGGTGATTAATATGCAACAAAGTGTTAAAATTAGGATTACGTACCTATACTAAAGTTTCTTTAAATGTTGTTTCACGCAAATGTAAAAAAAATTAATAATAATAATCAGATTTATATATATATAAATAAATAAATAATCAGATTTATATATATATATAAATAATCAGATTTATATATATATATATATATATAATTACCAAGGGAAAGATACTTCAATAAACTGCTTCATAATTTTCATTCTGTGCATAACATTTCGTTGTTATAGTAGTGTATGGATAATATATTAGACGTTTTTGTTTTTAAAATCATGCATCTAAGAATAAATAAGCGCTATTATGAAGTTGTTATATTTCAAAAACAACTGTAGATAATGTATGCACCATTCCAAATAAAACAATACTATTGACGAAATTTCCTTTGAGCACTTATATTTGTTTTGTGTATCTCTCAGTGTTTCTCCAAGATAAGTTTCCTGGTCATGTATATGCTCTGGGTTATACAGAACAGACGGGAATGGGTACTAACTGCGACCGCCTTAATATTGCATCAATCCTTACTTTTATCCATGTGATTAATTTTTATTGAAATATCTTAACGTTAGAGTTTATACCATGGTAGTACAATCCTTAAAGTATTACAAGAAGATTTTAGAATTAAAGACTGAAACTTAAGCAATTGAAGTGCTAAACCTTACATTTTTAACTTAAAGTTTTATATTTCCTTGCATAAAGCAAGTAGTCGCACGTTATTGAAAACACGTAGAATTCGAAATTTATTAAATTTCGAATGTGTACATTTGTTAATAGGAAAAGAAAATAACATTTCCTTTCACCATATTTTTATCATATCATTTTACATGTACAGTCGGGGGAAAAAAAAAAACGCAGCACTCGATGTAACTCCGTTGCTAATTAACGCACAAAAATGTAATAGGTATCATTCGACGGGGAATTAAGAGTAGATTCAGAAAATGAACGGAAATTTTGAATTGGGGGTCGTCTACATATTAAAACGCGCACCAACTTTGATTTTTTCAATGGTAATGCCCCATTTTTATTTTATATTTGAATTCCTGGGATCGCGACAATGCGAAAAAGTATATAAGTTGTATATTTTGCTTATTTTTTCACAGAGTTATAAGCATTCAAAGTTTGAAGGTGCTAATGTTAAATTCATATTTCAAACTTTTATTAATATCTTCACAAAAAATAACTTGATCGATATAATTCTTTTTTTACGAGATACAATGAAGAAACCCAAACATAATCCATCATTAATTTTGATTCTGAAAAATATTTTTAATTCTGAAAAATATTAATAAATTCATATTCATAAAAATTATGAATTATGACCTATAAATATTTTTACATAAAATGAATCCTAATGCTGAAAAATATGGGTGTGCAAATTTGCAGCTCATTCCAGTTATTAGTTTTCGAGATATAAATAAATCTTTCTTTTGGAGTGGTTTAGGGGGCCGTCTCTTAAAAAATTTTGAATGAGATAACGAAACAAATCTTAAAAAGTAACGGAAAAAATTGAACAAAATATTTTTATTTTTTATTTAAGGGTCAAATTATATAACAACAACGTCAAATGCAAAGAAATGAAACAAAAATGTTGATTTTTAGACATTTGTTTTAGTATCAAGAATTCCTGTTTTCTAAAGCCCCGCCTTTTATCGTTCTTCAAAACAAAACAATACAGAAACGAAAAGTGAATGCGACTTTAAGTATTCGTGTTAAACCCCTTATTTTACATTGACAAAAATATACACAAGTGGTATTTACTTCATCGATTACTGGTGATAAATTTAGAATCCTTTAAATGAACACTAGAAGAAAAAAATTAACTAAATAGGCGGGGTTTACTGTTTGAAATACTCTCAAAATAAAATATTTCAAAAAAAAAAAAAATTTCTGTAACACAATTATATTACAGATGGATATTCATTATAACTATATTCTTTCTAATTAATATATTTCTATCCATAGTATATTTTATTGCAAAAATATGAACACTGGGTGCATGCTTAAGAAATAAGTAACACACAAATTACGAAAGAAACGCCCACTGGCATTGTTACAGATTTTCAACTGATGTGAATCTACGTCAGCAGTCGCGAAAGCGTTAATTAAGAAATTATATTTTCATAGAAATTATAAAACAAATCGTACAGTTCCAAAGAGTTCAACTGACCCAAAACTGGTAAGTGCTATTAAAATTGTTTAATATTTACTTTATGAAACCTTACAATAATTTATCCGAAAAGATTTAGTTTATGCGTTGTTGTATATATATATATATATTATTTCAGTTTGTATATTATGTTACACGTACGAAAGAAAATTTAAGCTTTATTGGTGATCAGTATATCCATGATAGATACTTTTTAATTGAAAAATATTGCACTTTTATAAAAAGTATTGTCTGACCAATCGTAAGTGTGATGTATTTAAATATACCTAAAATTATCTAAAAAAGTACTAAAGTATATACATATCCAAAAAACTAAATTCATGATAATTAAGATACTGGAAGGTTGTTAATATTTTTATTTCTTTTTATAACTATTTTTTTCTTGAAATATTTTCGGTGTGAAACAGTATAATTTTGTCTAGTTCTTGTAGGATCTTAATTTTATATTTCTATATTTAGAGATAGCCCCCTAACACATTTTTGATCATAACTCTATGAATACTAAAGATAAAGTATACAAACAGTATACTTTTCCGCACTGCCAGACTCTCATAAATTCGAATATGAAGTCAAAATTGGGTGTTGCTATTGAAAAAATCAAAGTTGGCGCTCATTTTAATATGTAGATGACCCCTAATTCAAAATTCGACGACATTTTCAGAAAGTGCATTTCATTTCCTGTTGAATGGTGTCTATTAAATTTTTCTGCGTCAATTAATAACGAAATACTATCAAGTGCTGCGTTTTTTTTTCCCCGACTGTACCTATAAGTACCCATAAGTACATGTACCCTTTAAGCATGTATCCATAAGTCTGTACATGACCCATAAGTCTATAGACATTTTAAAAATTCATAAAAATTGAAAGAATTGATAGAATTAAACGCGGTTTGCGAAAAGGTTATTTCCGTGAAAAGGGATTTTTATTATTATTGGCTCAAAAAAAAAAAAAAAAAAATTGTTTTGTAGAGGGCGCTGCATGGATGTATAACGAGAGTTGTGCAAATCAGAGTCCAGTAAATTGCAAGGTTTTATGATTAACAATGCTTATTTCTTATTTTGCCTCCCACCTGTACACGCATGAAGTTTTAATTGCGATGCTTATTTGGTGGTATTAATGATGAAAATGCTTTCCTTAAAGTAAGACCCTCTCTCTGAAGCTGCAGTTATAGCGGTGCTGTTTACAAACTGCAATTTGTGGTGATGACAGACACATTGAATAGATTTTATATGTCTGAAAACATTTGCATACAAATAAGTATAGTTTTTCACGGAAATATGTGATTTGCTCACGTTCAACGCCTTCCATCTACAAAAATTTGAAATATTATACTTTTCGTTAAAAAAAAAAAAAAAAAAAAAAAAAAAATCCTTTACAATATTTTTTTTTTTTTTTTTTTTTTTTTTTGCAAACCGCCTTTAGGTCTACCTATTCCTTAAATTTTTATGAATTTTCGAAATGTCTACAGACTTATGGGACCACCGCTATGTAATAAAATGACTAAATTTATGTTGGGGAATAAAGCATTGCGTAGAGGAAAATAAAGAAGGAAAAGATAAATTTTCTCTAACTCATAGGACAAATGGAGTTCAATAAATTTCTGTATTTGAAAGTTTCAAAATTGAAATAAATGGCATAAAATATTCTTTTCATGAATGCTCTCAGAACAACATTTATCATAGGTGAAAAATATTATTCTAATAAATATAGAAAAAAAAAGTATACGAAGTACACTTAGATAAAAAATGGAAAATGCTATATTCACAGAAAAGGGAATGTGGAATTAAAATAGAAGGTACCTTTTCAAAGCATTTTCTTCTAAATAAAATATAAATACACAAAGTATACACGTGTTTAATACACAAAGTGTATTAAACAAAATATATCCACAAATAATATATTTCTGTTGCAGAAAATTTTAGATAAATAAATCTGATTTACATTTTTATTAAACTGCTAATATTGAAAGTTTTATTAAAATTTGTAATTTAAATTGAATTTTTCAATTTCAATTGTATTGTATTTATAATAATCCTAAATTATTTTAAAAATAAATGCATTACAATCTGTTAATCTTTATACATTTATTTTTTATGTTTATTTTAATACACTGTATTATCAAATACGTTACTACAATCTAGCTGACATTTTTTTAAATGTCACATTGTACATATATATAAACTTGTATATCCCATAGAGAGAGACTGTGACAGCAGTTGTCATGCTTAACAGTGGGATTTTGAAAGAGCTGCCTTCTAAATTATATATATATATATATATATATATATGTGTGTGTGTGTGTATGTTAGGGGGGGTCTGTGCGTATCCTTTTTTATTAGTTATAACTTTTTTTTTTATACTTACATTTTTGGAAAAATATAAATATAGAGGCATTTTAATAACTTTTTTACTGAAAACAGTAATTTTAAATGTTTTCAAATTAGAGAGTTCTAAAAATATATAAAAGTGCTATTTTTTACTAAAATACAGAAAGTATAAAAAATTGAAAGAAAAGAAACGAAACAATGAAACATGGTATTTTTATACATTTTTTTCTTATGGCAGTTACATTTTGTAACATTTCCTCTATTTCATCGTTTTATCAATGTGAACGCACATTATCTCTACAATTTTATGTAAACGCATTTATAAGTAAAAGCCTTATGCTCTGGAATACAAAACCTAAAGGTGGATGACAATAACTAAGCCTTTCAATCTGTTTTCAAAGATTTAAACAAATATTTCATAGGTTTTCTGAAAAAATTAGGGGTAGAAAGAACACGCTATACCATATATATTCTATCAAGTGTTTTACAAATCGATAATATATGATTATGAGCATTCTTTTAGATGCAAATATAAATTTATGAAAATTGCACTTATATTACAGGAGATATAGATGTTTCTTTAATAACGTCGACTATTTCTCGTTTGTTAATTATTTATAACATGCAATTTGACACTTTTTAATGTATGAACACGCTGGGATATGAAATCAAAGCAAAGTGATTTTTAAAAATTTTGACATACTTTATTAGACATAACATACTGCAATCAGAATATAAAAATATCAAATATCTGATGACAAATAAACTTTTTATTAAATAATTTTAACTGCGCATGCTCTAGCGCTAGCAAAATTCGTTTTGTATTGATAACATTTATTGATAACATGTACATCAGATTTGTATGCTTGGCTCTCGCAGTCCACTTGTAAAGCCTCGTCAGATGAAGGCAGATAGCACATGACAGAATTACAATACGAAGAATTGGAAAAAACACCCAGGACCAGCACGGGAATCGAACCCGCTCTCCTACGCTCGAAGCCTATTAGCACTGTGGTGAAATAACCACTCGGCCATGGAGGGCCCCTTTGTTTTATATAACTTACTAGCAGACCCGGCCACGCGTTGCTGTGACTAAGTTATACGTTGAATTATACGGCTGTAAATTATTTAGTACAGTCAAATTATTATTTACGAACAAAGACGAAAACGTTGTAGCCGATGTAAAAACCCACAGGGTTGAGATTTGAAACTTAGGTCAAAATTTGGAAGCGATTGATAAAAATTTTCGTAAAGTTGATATTAAGCACAAATTAATTTTATTGTAGGGTCCTATAAATTTTAATGGAGAAGTGATATATATTATTTCTAATGCTACTTTGGATAAAATTGCTAAAATGACTAATATATAAATTAAATTCTATTAAAATTCTATTAAAATAAAAGTATAAAAGAAACAGACGATTTTAAAATCAATTTTTATGGAGGAGTGAAATATAATATATGCTATAATGGATAATTTTACTATAAAATGACCTCATCATTTTAAATATTTTAAAGAGGGCAACAGCTGTAGTTATAAAAAGGAAAACAATAAGGCTAAATCAGAAAAATAAGTAAATTTGATAAATATTTTAAAACTTTAAAATTGGAAATCTTATGAAACATTGGACATTTAAAGTAAATACATGTATCATTTTAAATAGAAAAAGATTTCGGAAAAGTTTAGTGTATTTTAACGAAGTGATGAGAAGTTTTTGAGTATGTTAAAATTTTAATAGTAAATTCAAGTTAATAAAGATGGGAAACATTGAGGATTAAGATAAGAATTATTATAAGATTTAAAAAAAAAAAAAAAAAAAAAAAACTTTTTATATACCATGCTTTTAAATTTTTAATATACTAATAATATACTAATTAAAAGGAAAATGATAAATATTCTATCATAGTTTGAAGTCAAATTTGTTTTCAAATGTCTAAATAAAATATCTGATGTAAGATACTAATATTTTGCAGCGGAATAGATTTCATTTCTGTCATCCTTGGCGAAAAAAAAAATTTCGCCAAATTATCTGGCGAAAATATTTAATTCCTTTCAAAAATCATGGTTATTTTAACAACTTATGTTAAAAGAGTAATGAATAATATGAAACAATATTTCGTACAATACATATTACATGTCATACATACGTACAATGAATAATACATATTACATTTCGTACAATGCATACATCTGGCATGTATATTTTCGTGTTACGCTTTTGATCGCCAAATAATAATAATAATAATAAAAGCCAAGGGCGACAGAGTTTTGAAATTTAAAATTAAAATTTTGTCAATTTGACAGCAAAATAATTCAATCTAACACCCGCGATAACTAATACATATCTATACCCAAATATAAGGATTAAATCGGGAAATAAATTTCCTCGATTTTTAATAATTTCTTACAAAAAATCCAGTGGGCAATTAACATAAGCAATCTTTTTCTTGGCTGCACAGACGGTCAGTGAGTCACACTTCGCTTGCGTATAGAACTCATAGATATAGTATAGCATATATAGAATAGAGTGATCATTGGGGAGAAAAAAGTTATTCCTTTTCATTTGGGAAAAGACGACGTTTTTACCAAAATATGGCCGTCTTTCCCCGAGTAGAATACACACGGGAATACATACTAATATTTTAGCAAATAAAATTTATGAATAATTTATTTGCTAAAGGGGAATGGAAGATTCCAGATACAGTTTCAAATTCATATTTCTTTCTTTCTTTTTTTTTTTTTTTTTTTTTTTCAATACCACTTAATGGCTGTTTCCAAAGCTTTTATTTTTTTTTTTTTTTCGGCATCAAAAATCTTTGTACGATAACATGGGGATGAGAGATCTATATATATTACTATAACATCTATATATATTACTACACGAAAATTGACGTCATAATCAATTTAAAGATTTTATACACATTGATAAAGTGCTAATGTAGTTCTATCATAGATCTTAATAATAGAACTACATTAGCACTTTATCAATGTGTATAAAATCTTTAAATTGATTATGACGTCAATTTTCGTGAGATGCATAATTTAACTTTTTATAATTTTTTAACGTTCACGTTTGATTAAATGTATTTATTTTTATGTCGAAAGAAAATGAACTCGGTTTTTTTTTTTTTTTTTTTTTTTTTTTTTTTGGCAACAATTAAATTAATGGAACTCTTAGATATTTTGGAGCAACTTTAATAAAGGTCTATAATTAACAAATAATTGCAATAAAACAATATTGTGACAATAAATTGAGATAAAAACTATCCTATCTCTCAAGTTGGACCAAACTGCACACAGTGTGCATAATTTCATTAAAATCGGTTCCTTAGTTTAGGAGTTTACCCCGGACAAACATCGTGACACGTATTTTATATATATATACAGATTGGCCAAATGTATAGACTAACTTTTAAAAAAATACGCAAGCAAATATCGTTAAAACACAGAACGATATTATCGATAAAAAATTTGAATGAATTTCGAGTATTTTTAAAAAGATGTAAAACGCTAAAATGCGAACCCATATTTTCATTCCAACAAACAGTAATGGACATAAGTAAAGGCACACTATGCATTTTTTCAAAAGATGGAAAACATTTGTAATCCCTTATTTTTACTAAAACATATTGTTTATATAATCATTGAAATATTATAATGATATCAAATAAATATTAAGTTAATAATCAAATTAACAAACTTACAAAAAATATTTAAATTTTCAAACTTCTTCACAACACCATAAAATACAAGGAAGCACTACTGGTTCCGAAAGAACGTTTTTTTTTTCTTCTTAAGGTTAAATAAACTACCTTGGAGGCAAAAGCAAGATTGTATTGCTTTTCAAACTGAAAGGGTGTTTTTTGCAACTAGAAAAGAAAGGCTCCGTCCTTTCAAAACCTGTGGTACTTCCTTGTTAGTCCAGTCAAAATAGGAAAAATAGAAGAAAAAAATCGTGTAGTTTTGAAATTTTGCATACTCATAGCCGAAGGGGTCCTGAACAACATACTAAAAGTCCCCGCCCGTGGGGGGTGCGTGGGGCAGGGGGGGCATTTAAGGGGGCAATTTTCAGTTTTTATTAAATATCTTAAAAACTATCGCATTTAGAGAAAAAATGTCCAATACAAAATTAATCTACGTAAAATTTCCTACAAAAATGTATATTGCATTTTGTTTGTACGATCATTAGTTTAGAAGATATAGGGAGATGAAGTAACACATTTTCTTGAAAAATTCTTTTTTGCAATAGTAAAATCAACTAAAGTGTGCAATTAAAAGGGTTCTTGTCAAATATTTTCTAATGTAAAAAAAATATATATACATAGGGAATATGCAAGGATAATACAGCATGTTTTGCAAGTTTTAAATAATTTTAAGGCTAACAGGCGCAAGTGGCGGTTTGAGTAAAAATCTAGATAACGAAGACCCAAAACCGATCAACTTTAAAAAAAAAAAAATCGTGTAGCTTAGAAATTGAGCACAGTTATAAAGTTAAGTGCCCTGAATAACATACTAAAAGTCCCTAACCATGGGGGGGGGGGCATTTAAAGGGGGCACATTTCAGTTTTTATTAAGTATCTTGAAAACTATCGCATTTTTGACTTCCACTCTTTAAACTTGGTGCATTGCGTGCACACACACATACAAATATTTATATACAAATATTTATTTGTATGAGTAAAAAATATTTAACCTGAACCTTTTTAATTACGAAATATAGTTTTTATTACTATTGCAAATAACATAAAAAATTAAATAAAAAACACAGAATAGGGTTGGGGACTTTTAGTATGTTGTTCAGTAAACTTAACCTTATAACTGTGCTCAATTTTAAAGCTACAGGATATTTTTTAATGCTGATCGATTTTGGGTCTTCGTTATCTGGATTTTTACTTAAACCACCACTTACGCCTACTAGCCTTAAAATTATTTAAAACGTACAAAACATGCTGTATTATCCTTACATATTCCCTATGTATATATATATTTTGTATATTAGAAAATATTTGAGCAGAACCCTTTTAATTACACACTTTAGTTAATTTTACTATTGCAAAAAAGTATTTTTCAAGAAAATGTGTTATTTCATCTCCCTATATCTTCTAAGCTAATGATCGTACAAACAAAATGTACTATGCATTTTTGTAGGAAATCTTACATAGATTAATTTTGTAATTGACATTTTTTCTCTAAATGCGATAGTTTTCAAGATATTTAATAAAAACTGAAAATTGCCCCCCTTAAATGCCCCCCTGCCCCCCGCTCACCCCCCACGGGCGGGGACTTTTAGTATGTTGTTCAGGATCCTCTCGGCTATGAGTATGTAAAATTTCAAAACTACACGATTTTTTTCCTCTATTCGTCAAATTTTGGCCTTCGTTGCCTGGACTATGTATTGTGCTACTACTTTATAGGCAAAAGCAAGAGTGTCTTGCTTTTGCTTCCAAGGTAGCACGTGATTTTTTGCACCTACAGAAAAAAGAACACGTGCTTTCGAACGTAATAAGACCAACAATAAGTAACGTCAGAATTTCATTTTTAAAACAGCAACAAAAGAAAAAGAATTCTAAGAATATAAACCATATATTTAAAACAAAACAGAAGTTAGAAATTACATAAAATACTGAAACTAACAAAAATTATACAGTCGAACCTCGTTAACGTCAATTATTTTAACATGAACTGTTTCCATAATCCCCATCAAAATGAAAATTAGTTTAGTTATATGAACATTAATTACTGATAGCATGAACTACTGATAACATGAACGAATTTTCTATCCCCCTTGAGATTCACGTTAACGAGGTTCGACTGTATATATATATATATATATATATACAATTCTCCCTTGCTAAAAGAGAACGGTAAATAATGCAATTCTTGATTAGAAAAAAAAATAATATTATTAGTTTTTCTTTTTTTTAATATTTCATTCTTCTTCCACAAGAAGTTTTTTTTTTCATTATTATTATTATTCAATCTAAATCATTACGTTTTAAATTATCATTTCTTGTCACGTTTTCCTTTTTTTTCCTTTTTTCGCTGTTTTTTTTTTTTTTTTTTTTTTTTTTTTAACTATTATTTTTTCAACTGTTTTGTAAGGTTTGTGATATTTTTCCTTTAATTTTTTCCCACTGTAACAATTTCTTTATAGCTATAATAAATTATTTTTCAGGTTTTATTAAATTTTAAAGTGCATGGTGGACTAAATAATTTGAAAAAAAAATGCATATTTTGAGGAGCTTAAATTTTTCTCTGGCCCTTTAATATAAAATGAAAAATTTGCATAAAAATTACTTTTAAACTTCTTTTAAAAAAAATCTTTTCCATTGTTTGTACTCATATTAAAAGAAAAAAAAAAAAAAAAGATATTTGCATATTATTTAACTAAAAGAAATTCTATTCTTTTAACAGTTTCCAAGAAAGTTAAAAAAGTGTTTATGACGTTGAAAATGTGTTAATGGCGTTGAAATGTTTGTTTGTATGTCTGTCCGTGCGTGTGCGTTACTTTCGGTAAATATTAAAAATGTCTTGAAACTGATATGTGTTTTTCAGGCTCATTTTCGGACATGCATTAAAATTATCATTAGACAGATTTCTTAAACTGTAGTTGAAAACAAAAACTGCATTTTTGAGTAATTTTGCTATTTTTACATAGTTCACTTATCTGTACAAGAATATTTTTTGTATGCTTAATTCTTAAGGGTTGAGTTATAGAGATTTGTTTCCCCATAACTGACACAAATATACACACACGTACACTCTACCTACTATGTACATACACAATCTTTCAACAAATGGTTTGACACTTTTGATTTCAGACTTTTGTTATATATCTCAAAAATTACTGGACGAATCATTTTGAAACTCCAGGAGTACAAAGATAATATTATGCCTCATACATTTCGGTTATAGTACTGCTCCAAAAGCTAAAGAATGATGATAAAAATTAAAAAAAAAAATTAAAAATGTGCGGTTCTTGCTGTAGTGTCTTGCATTTCATTATGTAACACGCTGGGTATTGTATTTAGTGCATTTAGGAAACGACACACTGTAAAAAATAGGTTCTTAAAAATAAGTATATATTGTCTCAAAATAGCCCCGAAACAATATATACTTAAATTTGAAAATCCATATACTCATTTTTGAGTATATTGACATGCTCAAAAATGGGGTTGACCAATAACAATCCCAATATTCCCATGTTTGACATGTCAATGTACGTGTCAATGTAAAATAAGTACATGGGTTTTCAAATTTAAGCATATATTGTTTGGGGGCTATTTTAAGACAATATATACTTATTTTTAAGAACCTATTTTTTACAATGCATTTTTAACGACATTTAATGACATTTTTAGGAAACTTGACATACAATATTAGAGACACCATACTGCAATCAGAATGCAAATATATTAAATAACTAACAGAAAATACGCAGTTTTACTAAATAATTTTTAACTGTGCGTGTTCAGGCTTTAATGAAATTTCATTTGCATAATTAGTCAGCCCAAAGTACAGAGCTACTCATATGAAAATGCCAAATAAATATTGTGTAAATTCAGAATGTTATACTCAGTAGAATGAACTGAATTTCAAATCAACTTAAAAATAAGCAAAACGATGATAGGGTTTTATCAATATTTATTTACAATCAGGGTAACATTATATTTCCATTGACTGAATCAAAATAAGAATGTGAGTAAAACCTCTTTATAATTTAGCCTTTTTTTTGTGTGTGTGTGTGGGGGGGGGGGGGGGGGAGAGTAACGGAATATTAATTTTCTTAAAAAAAAACTCTATATAAAAAAAAATAATTAATCAGTAACACATATTTAACAATAATCAATAATCCATAAAATTGTAACGGTCAGTAAGAATCGTTTTTTAACAATTAACTTTTGAAATAATTCTTTCCTCTTTCACTTTCTAAAAATTTAAGAAAAGTCTTAAAATACAAATTTAAAAAAAATCTTTTTAGTGTTTTAATTATAAATTAACATTGTACGAGCTTCTTGAATTTAATAGAGTTTGTTTTTACTCGATTTTCTTCAGAAGCAGAAATTCAATAGAATATCGAAAAAGCTTGCAATGGAAACAAGATATCATAACTCTGTCAACAAAATGGCTTTGTAAGCACGTGAAAAATCTAGTTATTTCATGATGGATTGCTTCTCCTAAAATTTATACAAAACTAGACATATGATTTTGCTTCTAGAATTCGTAAAATATATGGCTCCTGAACTTATCTTAGTAGCAATTATTCGTGATGTAAATATTTTTAGATATACTTAGGATAACACCGAAGCTAAAAAAAGTGGTATACATAGGTTAAAAATGTATTTCATGAATTTATCAAGGTGCATATTCCCTCTGGCGGAGCAAATCGACAAATAAAATGTGACAGGAATAAAAATAAAGAGACATCATTTAATAAACAAACAATCGACAGTAATTTTTTTTTCTATTTTTATAATTAATTGGACCAGAACACTTATCGAAATAATATGTGCAATTAATCTAATTGCTTTTCTCTTTAACAAAATATTTGTATAAGAAACCTAATTTTTTTCACACTTAACTTAAAACATTATTTGTCTTTTGTTATTTATTTATTGATTGTCTTTGAAAATACTTTTTGAACTGTAGATACCTAAATTTGATGGCTATAACTTTTTTTTTATCTAATTTTTATGCTATGTAAAGACAATCATTAATAAATAAATAAAGATAAATATTTTTTTAAGTTATAGCCACCAGTTAGATTAAAAAGGTTAAATCCACCAATTTTAGGTATCTACAGTTCAAAAAATATTTTCAAATTAAATTTCAAGTGCTTATGACTAACATCCATGAACCTTCAGAAAGTGCTATTTTAAAAGATCTTTCTTTATTTCATTTTTTGTCAAAATTAAAATATTGTGGTTGAAATTTAAATACTCAACAAATGAAATGCTATGTTTTGCATTTTTCTGTAATTATTTTATAAATAAAAAGAATCACGCAGTTATATTTTTTCTACAAATATATAGCTAGAATTTAGGAAAAACATTTAGGTAGACTTATTTATTTATATATTATTTATTAATTCTTGTAACAATTTTGGCACATTTAACAATGTATGGAACCAATCTGTTGTAAAATTAATATTGAAAAATAATAACTTGTAAAAAATACCGAAGTCATGAAGAAGTTTTTAGTTGCTTCAGAGAAGATTATTAAACGTTCTATCATTTATAATGACTTATGAAGATATACTATCAAAACATGCAGCTAAATGTCAAAAAAGTAAGATTAAGTAAGACAGAAAAGTAAAATTCATTTCTAGTAAGTTCCAAAGAAAAGTTTAAAAAAAAAAATGAATTTTAAATAAACGAATATTAATGATCGGGAAAAATATACATCTGCAAAATGTTCATTTAATTACTTGAAAGTTATTAGGTATTATAATTATACAGACTAAGAAAAGAATGATATATGTACTTGAGAAATAATTTTGTTTTCATTTTAATTCATTGGTTTAATATTCATCTGAATAATATTTTAATCTATAATTTTGTACAAGTAATTGTATGTAATTGTTCATGTAATCATTACATTAATAATAAAAGTAGCAACAATATTTTAACAGGTAGAAGGATTGTAATTATACGACATAAGATATAAATTACAAAATGTCAAAAAAGTAAGATTAAGTAAGACAGAAAAGCAAAATTCATTTTTAGTAAGTTCCAAAGAAAAATAAAAATAAATGAATTTTAAATAAACGAATATTAATGATCGGGAAAAATATACGTCTACAAAATGTTCATTTAATTAGTTGAAAGTTATTAGATATAATAACAATACAGACTACGAAAAGCATGATATATGTACTTGAGAAATAATTTTGTTTTCATTTTAATTCATTGGTTTAATATTCATTTGAATAATATTTTAATCTGTAATTTTGTACAAGTAATTGTATGTAATTGTTCATGTAATCATTACATTAATAATAAAAGTAACAACAATATTTTAATAGGTAGAAGGATTGTAATTATACGAAATAAGATATAAATTACAAAAATATTTTTTTTTTAGATATAAAATTCAAAATATTTTTGCGAGCTAATCAGTTACATCTTAAAGACAAATGTTTTAAATATCTCGAAAAATATTAATACATTACTGTTTGTATGTATGTATTAACATATTAATACATTAATGTCTACGTAGAAATTTATAGAGGACTATCTTGGGATCACGCTTCTGGGCAAGCTTTTGATAATGTATACAAATACTGTTACTTATTAGATAACTGACACTTCTCAAATTCAATTTTCTATGACCCATTGAGATTAATTAATAACATAGGATAATTGTGATAAATACATTACATTTCCAAGTTTAGAAAAGGTATAAAAATTGATTTTTACATTCTCTTTCCCACATAATAGTAGAGAAAGTGTTGTTTTTTTGTTCGAAATTGATTTATGGATACATTTACTCGTTTGAGGTCCCCTGAAACTGAATTCAATTTTATAGCGGTTGGTCTGTCTGTCTGTTATGAGTATATCTTATACATAATCTGGTGTGTCACTCACACGACTTTCTCATACCCCGAAATTTAATACTATAAATGTAGGGTGAAGATTAAGAGGTAAGGTAACGAGAACTGATGTGTAAACCTATGTTAAAACAATTCAAATTCGACTTCGGAAGAGTTTTACACGATAACAAGTTATGCGTGAGGGGGGATACCACACCCCTCAACCCCCGTTTCATTACTGCACCTATATTTATATAGAATTTAAATCTGTTATTAAAACTAAAATTTACTTAAAATTATCTACACAACTTTCACACGCAACATTCCTTTAAACTTATCAATCTTGATCAAACTTTTCTACCAACAAACATACATTAACTTGAAAATACAACTTTTGGATTTCCTGAAATTATTCGATTTTAAGTTACTCGAAGAGACACAGAGAAAGATGAAATGTTAAAAGTTTGACTTCGGTAATCAAGAAGTTTCAAAACGTGTAAATATACAAAAAAACAAGCAATGAATATTTAGCTTTAAAACACATATTATTTACCATATGTCTATGAGGAATTCATTTCAATTCATGAGCAGCTTTCCAGGGCAAATATTATAGTAAAGCACTTCCACTAACAATAGAAAAAAATGTAAATATTTCCCACATATTTGCTAAATATTTGCAGCCATGTATGCATTTTGAAGATTATATATAGACCACATGGTGCACCTAAAGATAATCCTATAGTAATAATACACGGCACAACCTGAAATACACTTTCATCCATTTTCAGCTATTGTCGCACTATAATCTAGTTCTTTTGTGGAGCCCTGTAAACGAACAGTGAATGATTTCCAAACCATATTTTACATGAGACATGTTTTTACGCATACAGAAAATATACATTCATTTCATTTGTTTTAGTGCAGTCTATAGCTGTTAAACTCCACTTACTAGCACTTTCCCCCATAGACGTAATGTATTTGAATTCTCTTGGGTGTCCCTGTACGCGAACCATTTGCTTCATCTCAACGAAAAGCTTAGTGTAGCATCCCTATATCATACACATTTAGAATACCAAGTCTGGACATTTTGCAACCATTTGTTTTTGAGATATGTTGATAACAGACAGACACACGTACAGACCGACCGCTAAAAATATTACTTTTGAATTCAGTGGTCCTCAAAACATGTAAATATAACAAAAACTCGCTTTCGAAAATTTGACCCAAAAACAATATTTTCAATACCTTACGGGTAAGAGAAAGTAAAAGTAGTAGCTGTAATTTCAATCTCTGCATTCCAAATATGTTTCGTAAAGATACATTTTCTTATTTATGTTTATGATTCTAGGTAAATAATTAATTAAAATATAGCAATGCATTTCTTGTGGATATCAGTGTTGATTATCGGGACAAATTCGTGAATTTCATCCAATTCATAATTTTTTAGAGTTCATTTTTTGAATTGGAGTATTATGTATATATTGTCTTTATGGACACAGAAAAATAAGTTGGTGACAGTGACCAGGCAAAGGGCACAGTTGACAATACAGAATTGACTAACCAAAATAGCTGACTAGGAAACTTCATTTAAGATGGGTTCTAGCTGAACTAGTCTCCAAAACATTAACCCAGACTAGGAAGACTCATATTATCAGACAAAGGAGGTTAGTCGACAATCGTAATTATCTGACCAGGAAGGTTTGTCAACAACCACTGTTACCAGACGAGGCACGTTAGTCAGAATCTACACTTGAAACAATTAAAATATAAAACGCTCTTGCGGTGACTCGATCTCAGGACCTTTTAATCACAAGTTAAGCACACTACCACTGCACCAGCTGTTCTTACAACGACGCGTGTTTAGTTCGTTTTTATGAAAATAATTAAAACATAATAGGTGTTCATAACTTGCCCCCATGGGGTTTGTTGCTGCAAATTCGTACTCTACCTTATTTTTTTCCACTATGCTCTTCAATTTAAGTTTGGTTTGGTTTCAATAGCAATTTTATTGATTCATACTTCCCTTGTTAGTTAGGTTCAAAAATTAAGTCAGTTAATGTTACTTATAAAATTTTAAGCAAAATTTCTTTTCTATCTGCTATTAAAATTCGCCGTGCTTCTTTACTATACAGTTTCATGTCATAAATGATTTATTAGACTTGAAAACACATAAAAAATTGGGATCAGCATTATACAAAGTAATTGGCTTTTATAAAAATATGCATTTTCCAAATAACTTTACGCGCGCAATTTTTTTCAGAAGTAATTAAACTAACATTATCCCGCCAAATTCGATGGGTTTGTTGTTCGGTTTCAGTTGACTAACCTCGCTTCTCAGAAGGACACAAAAAATAAACAAATAAGTAAGTAAGTAAGTAAATAAATAATAACAAGACTCAGTCTTTTGACTAGCCAAACAAATTCTTCTTAGTCGATTGACAAGATTGGAACAGTTTATTTTTATCCTTTCATTTGACTAACCAGTCAAATATGACGAAAACAAAAACTGTACCAGGGAAACTAGGCGTCTTACAAGTTTACAAGCTAAAACTGATCATCAGACGAGACATCATCAAAGATGCATAGTAAAATAACACTACTTTTGTGTTTGATGACTAACTAGGATTGTCGTGTGGTGCTTTGATTGTTTAAAATTTTGCGTAATTTTGTGCAAATTTGTCAATGTACTTGGCAAACGTCTAGTATCACAAAGATGGCAAGTCTCTTGACAATTTCCGATTTTCCATTTTTCTGTGTGTATATATGTTTGTATTATGGTATTATTCTTTAAGAATATTATCGTATTTGGAATGATATAAATATTTAGACTTGTTAAAGTTTTTTACTTGTAATTCTCCTTTCCAACCCCATTATTGCTTTACAAAATGCTTCTTTATACGTATTTTACCTACCGTAAATGTTTGGCGTATGAAGTCAATGACATTCTGTATATAATACATATGCATATATTAAATTAATCGCTTTACAAATCCTTTAATGCGATTAACAGAAAGTACAAAACAGAAAAACAAACATTAGATTTCCAAACTTCAATTAGTTAAAACATTTTTTTAATTCTGTTCTGACTTTAATTTGATTCATTTCTTTAGTTTTAGATTATCTGACATAATTTTGGAATTTTTAGATACAAATATATACATATATAAACGTACAAAAGAAAAAAAAATTCACCTTGATTTTCGGTATGCGTTTTACACAATTACGCAATCCAGATGCCTAAAAGAAAACTCTTTTTTTTTTTTTTTTTTTTTTTTTTCAATTAATGAGATAGTTGTGTTATGTAAAAAATGGGCATCAAAAATATATTTACTTTTTTGAATCTGCCTTTTTCTTTAGTAATTATATTATCGTGTCATTAATGTCACTTTTTCGAAACATACCATTTGCTAAACTTTTTTTTTACTTTAGTGAGAAATTTAGATTTTCTTTGGAAAGAAAATTATTATTATTATTATTATTATTTTCACTAAGCAAATAGATATTTAAAAGTACCATCTAACTTATGTAAATTTAATTTATGAAAAAATTTACATAACACAACAAAATTTGAATTAAAAAAAAAAAAAAAAAAAAAAAAAAGAAAACATTTCAGTTTAACTTATTTGTAAGTATTTTTGAACATTTAACAAATATGTTTTATTCTTCATATGTAAGTCGTAATTAAATACCATTTTTAAAATAGGATTTTTTTTTTTTTTTCTTTAACAGAAATTCTGTTAATACCTTCAACATACTTAAACAATATCTTTGCAGGTATTTAATTATAACACGTGGGAAAATGACGTAATTTTTAAGAAAACGTAATAAAATGTTTTCATTCTGTGAACTGGGATTATATTTAATTTAAATATATTTTTATCCTGTGTACGAAGTTATTTCACTGTTTTGGAAAAAATTCACATTAAATCTCGCATCATTTCTTGTAGTGGATGTAAAGATGTAGGTTTTTAAAGCCAAATGTCTACTCAAGGTACGAAGCAACGAAAAGCTTCGAACAGCTAGGCTGATGTGCTAAATTAATGTTGATGAATATACTTCAAATGTAATTTAATATGAGCAACTGAAAAGGATAAATATTGAATTCAAACAACTCATATTTCATTTTAAAACTACAGCAGGTGTTTATTTGGGAAAGGTAGGTGTTCCAGTACCAAAACTTCGAGATATCAACTAAATTTCCTATCATATGTTATCACAGACCTCTGTAATGTAAAGTATTATAAGAAATAATACTATCCAACTTGACTTTAGTTAATATATCTAAACAATAGTCAAATGCATGTGCAAGAATTTTTTTTTTTTTTTTTAATTCTTAAAAATGTGTTAAAAATTAAGAAATCATAATTAATAGCATCAGACAAATGGAAATTAGTAGTATATTTATAATGCAGAGATCAGTTTCACTAAAGAAAAAAAAATCGTACCAAGAAGCCTTAAAGATTTTGCGAGTTTTTTTTATTGTCTAAGTGGGCGCAATGCGTTAATGTCTCAAATTACCCGGTCTTTAATTAGGGAGATGACGTGATCATGAGTAATGAAAGCGTCTAAAAAATATCATTTTGATGCAAAAACAAAAAAGGAATATAACTTCTTTTTGCGAGATATAAAGCATGCAGTCTTTAAAATTTACATCATTTTAATCTGAAAAAGTATTGCCCCATCAGTGGCCAAGATCGTTTGATCTGAAAGTTGGTAGACAGAAAATGCGAGTTGAAACCCACAATGATAAAATTTTTGCACTTGGTTGAACCAAAACATGGTTCATATCTGCTTCAATCATAAGACAGTGAAAATGTTCACCATGATTTGGTACTAGGTTTAACAAAAACTTTGTATTGTACTATCTGCAACCATAAGGTGGGGAAATTTTTACCATCATTTTGGGTTTAACAAAATCTTAGTACTATAACAGCTGCAACCATAAGATGGTGAAAATATTTACCATGATTTTGTTCTTCATTTAATCAAAACATGGTGCTAGTAGATGAAACCATTAGATGGAAAAAGCTTTTATCATGATTTGATGTTTTTTTTTTTTTTTTTTTTTTTTTAACAACAAATGCTAAATCATGGAAGGAAGTCTCACCATCGCATGGTTTCAGCTGCTGTAGTACCTACTAAATTTTGGTTCAACCTAGCAAGCTGCTGCTATTATACTACCAAATTTTTTGTCGACCTAGCATCGAAATTTTTAACAGTGTATGTTGCACTTGGCAGAATATATGCCAATGGAAAAACCAACACCTGCAGAAATAATTGTTTTATGAAACATTTTACACAGTTTTAAGAACTATTTTTTAGAATAAAAAAATATATATTTTAAGAAGAAATTCCTTTTATAGGTAACATAATAAACTTCATTTTTCTCTATTTTTCTTAAAATAACTTCATAAATCAAATGACAGTTTTTTCTTTTTTTTTCATAAGTTCCGTTTTCGCATTAATCTCATTAAAAGTTAAAAATTAATATGAAAAAAATTATTTTAAATTTTCGAATTTCAAAAACTAAATTAGCCTTATGAAATATTTGTTTTCTACAGCAAACCATCTCTTTCTTATAAATGAAAAAAAAAAAAGAATCTATCAAGAAAGCTAATTCCATTTTTAAAAATCTATGGTTGTGGTGTTATTATTATTATTATTACTATTATTGTCATTAATCATGACAATAGGTCACTTTTATTTAGAAGATTAATTTGAATTAATAATTATTTGGTGGAAACTAAATAAAATTTCTTAATTCTATAAATTTTTATGAGATTTTTAGTTTATGAATTAATTTCATTACAAATAAATATTATTTAAACTCTTAAATTGCATTATTTTTCACAGGAATTTCTGAGAAATATTATAGAAATTAAATTTCATTAATGAAATTTGATTCAAATAAATATTATTTGAAATCTTAAATCGCATTATTCTCACAGGAATTCCTGAGAAATAAAAGAAATCGGATTTTAATATATAAGATGCTAAGGGAATTACTTACAATAAATTCGCATTAAAATGTGAGTGTATAGAATTATTTAAACTTAATATTTAAACTTATTTCTTGAGACAAACTTGTGTATTATTCAATAACAAAAAATACTGTTTTTAAAATTTCATATTTCTTAAAATAAAATTAGTATGATATTTTCAAATGCTGTACTTTAGTTTGTATTTTTCTTTTTTCTTTTTCTTTTCTTTTTTTTTTTTTTTTTTTTTTTTATGTTTTCAAATACCATTAAAAACGAAATGCAAAATTAATGTGACGTGTATTGTGTGTATAATTTCAGATGTTGACACATAAGAAATTTATATTATGATAGTTGGCATTTCAATTAAGTTAGTTTGAAATTAAATATAACTGTATATATAATTACCTGAAACTTCATCATTATCATCTCTTTAAAATACTTAATTAAATATTCATGAAAGACTATGTTAACTCGTATTGACTTTTTTTTTTTTTTTTTTTTTTTTTTAAATAAGAAATTAAATTTCATATTGCTTTATTTGTTTACAGAAATAAAAACACTAATACATATCACACATATCATGACAGATATTCTGTAAAACAAATTTACATTTAAATATTGTTTTCCCAAATGTTAAAACATGTTCTGTAAAACATAAATTATAACTAAGCAATAAATATTGAAATTTGCAGTCAAATCAAAGAAAATACATTGAAGTAAATTTCTATCTATTTCATTAGATTGTGCTAAAATAAATACTTAATTACAAAACCTTTCTGTTATTTACATACATTCGGTTATATATTTCATTAAAAAAAATGATAAATTTTATTCTAGAATTTCTTTTATCTCATAAAATATTCTCATGCGAATACAATTTAAATGCAAGCAAAAAAAAACCTCTTAGATATGTTTTTATGAGATCAAGTAAACAATAATCTTATAAAATATAATATTGTAAAAGCAATATAAGATTTACTTATTTAACGAAAACTGAAAATGCCTAAATAATATTTTATTATTATTTGTTTAACTTAAAAAAAAAAGTATCTTTACTATGTTATCGAAAGAAAATCTCATATTCTTAAAAAGGTCAAGTAGGAAATGCATATTGTATTTTCGTTATACTAAGCGCATTTTGGTGCATTAAGAAAAATGGAACGTAAAGTATATACTAAAAGAATCGTCCATAAAATAGATATTTTGTGTTTTTGTAGATAAGTTTGAGATAAACCATATTCTTTGTATTTCATAAAGATTTGTTTCCGGAGAAATATATAAAACATCAACTAAAATAATATTTTTTTTAGCCATTTATGCATTACTTTATTTACTAACTACATGTTATATATATATATAGGGAGAGAGATAAAGAGAGAGAGAGAGAGAGAAAAGATAAATAGTTAGATAGATAGAAAATAGATAGAGACACTGTATTTCAATACAATATTTTCAGAAATTCTAGGAGAGGTAGAATGCATCCTGACAATTTAGAATCATATATCAATGCAAGGTCGTAAATCCTTTCCTGTCGCAGTGGTATACACAGATACAGCAAAAATAAATACCCACCATGTAAGTGATTATTTGTTTTAATAATGAATATATATTATTTTTATAAATAATGAATGAAGTCGGTGGGGGAAATTTCGAATACTATCTTTGACCCATCTACCTTTTATTCGTGTACTACATTCATCATTAAAACAAATAATCACCTAGATGGCTTTTTTTTTTTTCTTATGCTTGTATGTAGACCATCGTGTAAGGAAATTATTTCCGAACTGCATTGCAGTATTATCCTGAATCGGCAAAATGCACTCTACCTGTCCCAGGAGTTTTGAAACGTGGCTTCATGTATGTGTTATATTATGTATGTGTGTGTATTTGTATACATTTCATATAAAGAATTATCATTTAAAAGGGCAACTATTTTTCTAAAATGTCCAAAACTACAAACCTTAAACACATTGTAAGCTAATTTCTCTTTATTATGCTGTTTTTTATTATTTACAAAAACACACAAATAAGTTATAACTATTTATGAGTGAGTACTGGAGTAAAAGATTGAAGAATACCCATACATTAATAATATTTAATTATTATTATTATTGTACTAATAATATTTTGTTAATATTTCACTAAATAATATTAATAAAATAATATCAATTATACGAAATATAGTAAATCTTTCAATAATTCTCGTAATATTTATAATCCACTTTTTTTTTTTTTTTTTTTTTTTTTTAACATAGCTCAAGAATATGATAAAAATGTATATCATTCTGTAAAATTTACTGATTTGCACGATATATTTTAAATATGCTGTGTATAATATTTGTAAATATTCTACAGCCCACGCGAATAACTGTTTGTGATAATTTTTGGTCAAAAATTCATAGTAAATTTTCGTATTCAACTTCACATAATTCTTTCTGCTCATATAATAATATTTTATAAAGCTGTGTTATTTTCCCATGCACGATTTTTTTTTCTTTTTTAATAATTTAATAGTTGTATAACTGTATATTTTCTTCTCAAAAGACTTAAATTAGTGTATCAGTGGTCTCGCAGAATTTTCTGCAAAACATTGAGGAGATTAATCTGGCCGATAAACTACATAAAATATTCTTCTGGTCTCATTTTCTCAACTACAACGGAGTTCTTGGTGAAATGAAGGTTCAGTATGCAACTTTGATCCATTTCGAAAACTATGATGATATGCTTTATTTGTCTGCTTCACGTAATTTTATGGTCTCGATGTAGATGACCCGAGAGGTCGCATGGATTACCATTCCCTTTGAAAGTACGATGTGGTACAGACACTTGGCGTAATTGAACTCCAAACTATATTCCATTGACTACCAGTATTCAAAAATATCACAAACAATCAGATTTCCAAAATCGATAAACAACAAAATTACTTCGTTCAAGTAAGAATATGTCATCAACATAAGCCTGAAAAGATCCTGCATCTTTATCACTTTTCTGTTAGGACATCAAGCGCTTTATCATGATGACCCACTAATGGGCACTAGGCATGATTTTCATGGTATACTCACGAAATGTTCGTGTTTCTTGGCGCTAAAAGTCACTGACTTTCTTCAAAAGAACGAATCGATGAGGCCCAAGAAATCAGGCTCTACGTCGCATAGTGGATCGAAGTATTTTAAGACTATGAGTGAAATTTTTTGTTACATTTATGCTTAAATTAGTGAATATATGACACTTCAAAGAATACTGCGTTTCTTTACAAACACTTTTACACTTTAGGTCTACAAATAGGGATTTGGGAAAAATGTTTTAGAATTTGGAAAATACAGGGAGATTCATCCAAGAACATTAAGCCAAGCTGCATGTAACAAAGATTTATTACATCATTTTTAACATTTTCCAGCAATCTTGGAAAGCATTTATGACTTGGATAGCATTTATGGTTGTGTGTCCGTCTGTCAGTCTTCACTCTAATTTCCGTAAATATCCGTAATCCCTGAAACTGATACATGTTATTCAAGCTCACAATAAGGTGTTCATATTGAAAATAGGATAAATATCACCACTGGTTTGTGTACAGGGATACACGAAAGAATTTCAAAGTATTGCATTCTATGAGAGGTATTTCTATTAACCATATTTTAATGCCTTTAATTTGCACAAATCATAATGAAAATAAAATTTGTTATTCATGCATAAAAAATATTTTCTATTGAATATATTATGTTTAGCATTAAAATTTACATGGATACACTAAAATATTCAGATACATGAGAGTATACTTGATAGAAAGTGTAATGAAACAGATATATGACTAGACTTTTCAAGATCCAAAACATTGTGTATTTTGGAATTTATCTGTATTATTTGGAATATATCTGTATTATTAAATTTTGAGAAAGATAACTTGTCTCTTATTAAGCATCCATTTGGCAGTCAAATTGTTCGACAAATGAGTTTTTTGTATCTTATATAACATTTTTTTCATGAAAGGAAGCAGACAAATAGGCAATAGGGATTTGCATTACGTTTGTCTTAATGTACCAGACGGTAGTAGATGGAAGCTAACCCCTACATTTCTATGTTTGCTGTAAATTAAACTATTGCTTTCAGAAAATTTACATGTCATTCTGACCGGTTGATTTTATCGGCAACAATTCATTCCATTGCAAGCATTAGTCCCCCAATAGCAAACATTCTTCGATTCTTATGATTACAACTTGAGAAACTTCATCAGCGTGTCAGAATTGGTGTCTTGCAAATTATCCAACGTTACACTTTCTATTTGTGATGGGAGCAACAATTTACCGATTATGTTTAGTAATTGTATTGCAACACCTCAAACATCTTAACTTGTCAATAGACAAAATGTCACCTCAAAAGAAATTTTTGGGATCGTTTAGGATGCAGTATTGTTATTTTCTAACAATGCGACTATCCACCAGTTTACATTCCTGCTCAAATGTGTTTTCTTTTTCATGGATGCAACACCGCATTGCCATTTAAAACAATAACTCAATAAGTCTCAATATTCTTTGCTCATTTATAATGTAAAATCATCAACTAATCGCACAGAGAAAAACTGCACCATGAATTTCTTCAGCATTTCCTTTGAACGAATACCGCTGAATATTCTCTTATTTTACTCTACATTCTTTTTTGCACCTTAATATCTATTTTAATTTCTAACATTACTCTTTTACTAAAGTTGAAGCATAAGTTTTCTTTTAGTGTCCAATTGCTAAAAATTAAAACGTAGCATAAGGTTATTAAAATTTTACCTTTCCAGAAAAAACAAATTTCTCTACAGGTGAGTGAACTGATGTAAGATTGAAAAAATGTGCCCGAGGATAATTGCAACATTTTAAGAAAGCAAGTAAACAAAAGTTATTATGCATAAACTTGAAAATGTTTAGAACTATGTATGTATAAAGATAACTCACCGGGAAATTTCTATTACTAAATAAGAAGTTAACACAGAATATATATGCATATGATGGGATAGATTGAGTTCGAGTTTAAATGTTCGTCTGAAATGAGTTCAACTTAAATTTGTTTCAGACTTAAATATCAGATAACTTGAGGTTCCTAGGTCAAAATTAATCATGTAATCAAAATTAATCATGTTTCATAATGTATATATGTATACATATATATATATATTTTTTTTTTTGCAAAATAAATTTGAAATAAAATTCTTTTTTAACAGATGTAATATGCTTCGTTTATGTAAGAACCAAAGTGAAATTTCGTGAATAATGTATAAAATTGAATTAGTAAATTTGAGAAATTATACATATAAGGTTACGACACCAGTGTTCATCACTTCTAAAATTTCCACCAGTCGTCGCCAGGGATATTTGTAAATGTAAATAAACGTATTTTGTCCCCACGAACGTAACCTGTTCTGCATTTGTAATTTTTCTTAAGCCAGTTTAATTACAGTCAATCAGAAATAAGTTCAAATCTTTCAATAAACATCATAGAAAGAAAGAGCTGGCAACAATTGTTTTGGTTCGAAAGAAAAGACGATCCATCGTCAGTCGAACAAAATAGGCACGAGTGCTGCAAATAAAGCGCCACTCTTTCCCACTTGTTCGCCTAACGAAGGGTAGTGTTTCCTTTCGGTCCGAAACAACTGTTACGAGTTCTTGCAATTTGTGGTAATCAAAATTTCGTTATTATTACTTTTAAACGTCAGTTCTTGTTCAGTCAATCAGGGTATTTTTAATCTACTGGAGCTAACATTGAACCACCTACAATTTTTCATTGTATTTTGCTGGGAAAATTAAAGTAAGGCACATAATCATATTTCGTTATTGTGAGTCTGTCATTTTCGCTATTTATTTTAGAAAAAAAAAATATTGCAATCACTCGGTACTTCTAGTTGCGGTATTTTAAATTTTTGTGATATCCTATTATTGCCAAGATGCATTAAAATGATATTTTGAAGTTTGTTCATATCAATTACTTTCTTTAAATTGTAAACATAATTTAAGTGCTTTACTATTCATTTTACATGTAGAAATGTTAATTTTTGATTGCGACTAATTCATGTTTTATTCATTTATATTTGGAAAGTAATAAAATAAAGAAGTCTTAACTTCGTTTTCAGCATACCTTTGTTTTGGTTCAAAATAAAACCAAGGTTTCCTGTTGTATTAAACATAGGTGAATAAGAATTTATGCAGAAAATATTAAGCATAAAAATATTTCTCATACAATTTTTCTATTTTTAAATTATATTATTTATATAAGATAAACAAAATAAATATATAAATATATAAATTAATCTTTTAGTCGTAAAAACCTTGAATATGTAATGCATTTTATTTAATTTGTTTTTATTTATTTATTTATTTATTATTATTATTATTTGGGGGGGGGGTGTAACGGGTGTGATATATTAATTAGTAGTAGCTTAATTACTACTGTTCAACATTAAGAAAGAGTATCATTTGAAAGGAAAGATTTTCATAAAAACAGACTAGCTTTTGAATCACAGAAGAAGGAGGGGAAAGTAAGAAGACAAGAAAGACTTCAGGTAGAAAAGGAAGTATTTTCGCCTGTATTTAAAAAAAAAAAAAAAAAAAAAAAAAAAAAAAAAGAAGAAGCTCAAAGGACTGCACTTTTCCTGTCTAGCATATATATTGTTATATTATTTGAAATATAAAAAAAAATGTTTTTACAGAAAATAGCTGCAGCCCAAAAGAGACAGTAACATAATGCAAAAAAGGCAACTGTTGCCTTAGAAGTTTTGACTGGGCAAGAAAAACTACACTTGTTCATACCATCTAATTTTTGAAAAGGTAATATAGAAGATGCATCTGTATTTTAAATACAGAAGAAAATACAGAAAGCCACTTCTGTAATTAAATAAAAATCAGGACCAAAATAATTTCGTCCTTTTCACTCATTGTCACAATAAGTGGTGTAGAAGTAC
Source organism: Salticus scenicus (assembly GCA_963930645.1). Taxonomy (NCBI): domain Eukaryota; kingdom Metazoa; phylum Arthropoda; class Arachnida; order Araneae; family Salticidae; genus Salticus; species Salticus scenicus. The sequence continues at coordinate 159,148,755 of OZ005653.1, forward strand.
AATTTATATTTTTTTTCTATAAAATTGGCTAAATGTATTGAACGGTTGAAAGTGTCTATCGATAACTAGAAGGGTCAGTGTATACAATATACGGCAGTATAATTATGACACATAAATACCACGTGAATACCACACGAAAAAAGCAAATATTTTGAAAATAAGGCCTTAAAACTGACGGGCACTGGTGTCATTAACTTATATATATATATATATTCAATCTAAAAACAACTAAAATTGAGATTTGTAGACTCCCCACTCAAGAACACTCTTAGATAGCGACAATACATCTTGCTTTTAAATAAAAAATGTTGAAAAGAAAATCCGTTTTAAGCTTCATTTGAGAAAAAAAAAAAAAAAAAAGGAGTTTAAAATGCTATTTTTTGAATTATATATATATCTATATATATTATGGTTTGACAAGAGCCATATTCATAATTCGTATTGAAGAAGACCGTGTCACAATACATGTATAAAGAAAAAAAACTCATTGAAAAAAGAGAGGGTCGTCAGGGTTAAAAGTATATTGAGGTTCTGGGGAGAGTAAAATATATTCCTTTTCTTAGTTAACAATATTATGTTAATTGTTTTGAGCAACTACATAAAATTTTTAAATTGCCAAATTTCCTGCAATTTGTTGTGTGCTAATAATAGACAGATAAAATACATAAATATAGCGAAAAACCATTCGAAAATTGAACTCCAAAAATACTTTGTTTAACATTAGAAAGTAATCAAAGAAAGTAATCAATGATCTAAAGTAGGAAAGCACTTATCTCATTTGCATCGAATAGAAAAATATGTATTCGTTTAATTTTTGGTAACACAGTATACTGTCTCTAAACACTGTTGTACAAACACACTTAGTGTTTTAAATTTAGCATATAGTAAGAAAAAAAGCACAACACAAAATGTACTCTCTTTTTTCTTATTATAAATTGACATAGCTCTGTGCATTATCTTTAAACTGTATAAAAACCACATCGAGTATTAAATTTTACACAATAAGAGAAAAGCATAACACTACTTGAAATACGCTTCGAGAAGTTCATAGCAGTAGCCTCTAATGTATCCAAATTATTTTCTGCTACAAAGTAAATTTCAAATGTGTTTCATATTATAATCTAGTGCCCTCATTTAGTGCAGTCTATAGATGCCAAAATGTGTTTGCGAAAAATCTAGTGTGCTGTATTATATATGCATGAACTATTTGAATTTGTTTTTCAGTTCCTGTACGGAATACACTAACCAAATGTTTGTCCTCCTTAAAAAAGCTTGAAATTATAACCGCATATGATGCAGATTTAGGTACATCCAGATAACAACTGCTTTTTAGCTATGTTGGTATTACACACAGATTAACACTAAAAACGATTTTTTGGATTCATTAACCCTTTCGCTCCGACTGTCACGCATGTGTGCCAGCAAAAAACACACTCATTTCCCGGCCAGCACACCGACGTGCTAAAGCTTTTTCTCTTCTACCCACGTCTGTCACACATTTGAGTCAAAGTTCTGGAACGTTTTAAAAAGTATAACTTTTGGTACAAGATGGCTTTGTATGTCCATAGGGTTTGAGATACATGTAGTTTTGTCCTTCTACTCTGAATGAGAGTAACATGTCTCACATGCATAGGTATTTTGATTGTACCAAATCGCATATTTTATGACGAATCCTTCAAATGAACACGTGTTATATATATAATAAATAGGGACATTTATTTTTACCAGAGCATTGGGTATTTGGGTTTGCAGTGCAGTTTTTAAACGATAATTAGGTCTTGTAGACATGGAAATTTTTTGTTTTTATCGTTACAATGTGGAGCGTCGAAAATGTTTAAGTGAACTAGAAACAGCAGAAATGATGCAAAATATATCAGATAATGATTCTGATACATATTCTGAGTATTGTGATAGTGACACTTTTATATTTGTTCAAAAGAAACTACTAAGAAAATAAGACGATGACACTTCGTTTATTGACATTCCCATCTTCGTTTGCCACAAAAATCTTCCAAAACGGCAAATGAGTTATTACGAGAGCAATGAGTGTGGCATAGGACTGTGTGTAGATCCCTGTTTTCATAAATTTTTCACTAAAAACATTATTTAAAAATAATATTTAGTTGTCAAATTAATAATGTCAAAAGTCAATAAATGTATATACTGAAAAAAAGAAAAGAAAGAAACTGCTTGTTTATTTCTTGTTTTGTTTAAATGTGTTTCAATAGAAAAACCTTTTACTCGTATATTAACAAAACAGTATTAATTGTTTTTTTTGTTTTTTTTTTGCACTTCTAACAAAAAGAAAAAAAAATATATTTTTTTTTACCAAAAATAAATAAATAAATAAGCAAATAAATACTAAAGTATAAAACTTATAATAAGATTAAACAAGAAAAAATTAATATAAGCAAATAAGAAAAAAAATTGTAAATTTGATAGCAATATTTTTTTGTGTTACCTCAGTAAAATAGAACTTTATTTCTAACAAAAACTTAATTTAAACAGCAAAATAACGTCAACAAAACACGTTTTGTATTTTAAATCCGAATCCTTTCTCTGTGTTTGCGATATGCTAATATTGAAGAGTTGATATAATTTATATGGAGATGAAATAATTTTTCCTATCTAAGAATAATTGTTTAAATTAAGAACTATACTATACTAATAAGAAGTAAAGCGAATTATCCAAAATACTTTTATAAACTTTAAACAAGTAACTGGTACTATACTTTATAACATGTATATATATATTTTTTTCAACGAAAAAAGTTTAATAATATAAAAAATATTATAATAAAAACCCCTAAACCTATTTTTGTTTTCTAAGTAACAGATATGAAATAAATTTTGCACGAAACGGAATTTAATTTAATACGACAGGTCTACTTTTAATCTATTCTTCCATATAAAGGCATGTATTAACTATGTTTTATTCCATAGCATCGGTTACTATATTCATTTCTTAAAATTTCTTTCGTGTAACTTTAGCATAGGAGCCCCTTGGTGGCTTCTAAATTTTTATTGCCATTCTGGAGATGAATTACAATGGATATCGCAACTACGTAAGTAAAAATCTTGGCGAGAAACGTCTGAGCTACTTCAGTGCGAAGTTTCGAATTTCGCCAAGGTGTTCTATACTGAAACCATTTCCTTTCTTTAGAATGATTTTTATCAATTTTATTTTAATAAAAAAAAGTTTGTACGTTCATTTTTTTTTTTTTTCGACATAGATATTTACTTATTTGTTTATTTATTTTTTTATTCATAAACAATAGGATCTTTTGATATATAGATTTTATAATTTTAATAAATTTTTAATAGTCAGATTTATGTCAGAAAGTTTGTTTATTTTCAGAAAATTCCATTTCTTTTATTATATTTTAGCCTTTTCCGGCCTTTTCATTTATATTAATTCATTAGGAATTGCCATCATTATTTTAGAAATTTTATGTTTATTTTCAGTAATTTCTGAAGGCTAATTATAAATATTTTCGAATAAATTTCTTGGTTAACTAATGAAGTCATATCCTTCCAAAATTATAATAAATACATGCAAGTTAGTTTTTCTTGTACTTTTTTTTTCAACATATATAAAAAATAATAATAGTAATAATATATAATACATATCGTTCTTACTGAAGCTGTTCCATTTCTTTAGCACAATATTTGTACTTTTTTTATATTATTATTATTTTTTTTTAATAATTGCGCGTTCATTTTACTTTTAGACATTCAATGTATAATATTGCAAAAGGCGACACCGCAAAATTGCAGATTGAGACAAATAGTTCGACTTGTTGTATAAATAAAATTACTAAACACAAAATAAAAATGTAATTACATAAAGAAAAATATGAATACTTGTAGGATAAATAATTTTATAACAGAATTTCTAAAAATTTTTAACAAAATAAATAAATACAATACATTTTTTTTTTTTTTTTTTTTTTTAGGGATATTTTCCTTCGATTCAAATTTTAAGCAAAAACAAAATCAATATTTAATCCTAGGAAAAGAATATGGAATACCTTATTTTCATAAACATCTTATGCTGGCTTATTTTTAGAGAAATACTTTACGTAAACTTTGCTCGAATGGTTTTGAACGAATAAAATATTATTTATGGATTTTCCAGGTCAAATAGCGATTGAAGGAGTTTCAAAGCGCATTTTTAAGCTAGTTTGGTTGAATAAATATTTTATAAGAAGTTTTAGATCGGAGGAAAGTTTTTATACATAAATAATATTTCTATTAATCGAAAATTCTTTGGACTTTGAATATTTTCAAAATGAAAGAAAGTCATTTTATAGTATTATTTCAATTGATTTTATCAGTTATTTTTTATGGAATGCTAAAATATACTTATATATATATATATATATATATATATATATATGTGTGTGTGTGTGTGTATGTATATATATTAGGACAAAAAAAAAAGAAAGAAAATGGAAAAGATAATGGTTATGCAGCCATAAAAGCTGGACTTATACAAAGTATGATTTAAGATTCCATATGGGTGGGGATTTCGACCCTGAAATAGAGGAAAATATCAAGTTGATCACACGCATAAAAATTTTGCATTTAATTATTTTATAACATGTGTATTTTAAGTTTCAATCAATATCATTTGTATTATTCCAGTAATTATTTGTTCCCCAGGGCGCCAATGATTCACAATTTTGTATTTTTGGCCAAAATGTGCCTATTTTTTTAGACTTGACCAACAATTTTTATATGAACGGAAAGGAGCAACACTTTCTTATTGAAATATATTATGAAGTACAATATGATGTAAATTATTCATAAATATAAAAGTGCTGCTCCACTGCGCTGATATTAAAAAAAAAAAAAAAAAAAAAAAAAAAAACACTTAAAATTGAAATAAAAGCAAACATTAATTACAGTGAATACACTGCGTACGCTACAATTTCTCATTCGTTGAAAAAAGATGAAACTGATGAAATCGAATCTATTTAATTGAATTCTATTTAAATTTCACTTTTGCTACACTAAATATTCATTAAAAAAATGTATATATATATATATATATATATATATATATATATATCTTTTTTTCATCTGTACAGTTTACATCTTAAACAATATTAACACTTCCAATGAGGAGAGAAATATCTGCGATATTTGGAAATCTGTAACTCCGCTTATGGAGTTTCTTTTGCAATCTGTATACTACAGTATTATGTAAGAATATCCTCCGTATTCCCAATGTACAATGAAAACAAATAATTTGATAACAAATAGTATAGTTATAATACATATTCATTTGTATTATAAACATCATAGGTGTCACGTCTCCGTTATTTTCAACGGAGAATCATACCAGAAATAAATTAGAAATGTTTTCAGTTTATTTAATGGTATTTATTCGTCTAAAACTTATGTGATAGATTTATTTTTAAAAATACTGGTTTCGAAATCTGATTTAAAAATTAGTCATGTTGGCAGCTGTGAAACATAAATACAGAAAAACCTGTTCTAAAATAATGCAAATTTCAACAATAACATCCACTTGTGGAACTTATATTTAACATCATGCAGGATTCGGACTGTCCGCTTTTTTTTAGGGCACTTTTCAGAAATGAGAAATTTAGGTTTTTTTTTTTTTTTTTTTTTTTTTTTTTTCGCTACCACTATTTTTTACTGAGAAAAGAAATATGCCGCCTTCCTCTAGAATGAATAAGTGGCCATTTTCTAAATCCCTTAACTAGAAATATATAGGTTTCCGAGCTATGCGCGTACGCCAATAAACTGAATAGACGAAATTACCGAGAATTTCTAGTGTTACATATTTCTAGATGGTGAAACAATATTCTAAATACTTTAAATATTCTGAATCATTTGTATTGCGAGAAATTCTCGCTTGATTTTCTAGAATTTGTTATAGACCAAGATTATAGTTGCTGAAACCCGCTTCTTGTAGTCTCATTTAATTGCTGAGATTTTTAAATAACTTTGCCCTCGAGAATATCGACAAACGCTCTATAATTCTAATAGAAGCTTTTAGAACCAAGGGGATTAGAATTTATAAGGATGATATGAAACTATTTTTTCTAGAGCCACAACTTAGATTCTAGATGTCATTTACAGAATTTTTTCTCAGTTTTATAGAAAAATCTTCATCCTGTTGTATCACGACACATTACTATGAAAACATACTAAAAGTTTCTCCATAAAAATAGCGATAACAAAAAAGCCAAAAAATTTTCATACCTAGAAACAGCTCCCCCTCCTCCCCCCCCCCACCAAAAAAATAAATAAATAAATAAAATAAAAATAAAGAGATGAGGCCAGCGCATGATTATGCCAATAAGGACTGTGAGGGGTTTATGGATTGACAATGTTATGTCATATTTCATAGAAATTATACTGAACTTTTGAAGTTAATTCGCATATTTTTTTTTATTAAAAGTGGTCTAATTATTGATATAATAAAATAGGAATTTCAAAATTTCTTAGGACAAGAAACCCTGTTATAGACCCCTCATCCTTTATAAAATTTTAAAAAGTTGATTAATTGAAGCCTACTTTAATGTTTTATTTATAAATAATGTACGAATCAGATAAAAACCTTTTAAAACTTACATACTATTCAGGGCGATCGGAAAATGTCGGGACAAAATTTAAAGGGGATTAAAGAAATTTAATGGATTATAAAAGGATTCTGTCAAAACAAATAAAAAATTCTGATTTTTTTTTTTTTTTTTTTTTTTTTTTTATGACGTTAGGTGGATACCCGCTAGTTCAACATTCTCGAAACGCTGCATGCTATATGAAATCATTGTGGGGAATGACAGCTTCCTAGATTGTCGGTTTGTTTTGACTGACCTGACATCTTCAAGCAGCGTAATCCGACACACATTGTATTGCGAAAACTGTTATATCAGTCCTCTCTAAACCCCTTTAAATTTTGGCCAGGCATTTTGCGACCAGTATGTATATATTTAAAATTATCATTTCAATATACTTTTTTTTTTTTTTCTAGAATTTTTAAAACAAATTTCATCATTGTTTTAAATCGAAAATAAAGAAAAAAAAAATAGATAAAGAAGTAATTTAAAAATGGGTTTCTTAGGTAGCATAAAGACTTCCAGCCAGCAACCGCGAATGCTACCAATTACGCCATTGGAAAGTTGGCTATTTGCTGAAACAACTTCTAAGCAATTACTGAAATTTTTTAAACTTTTTTCTCAAGATTGATTGGCTAGTGCGCGTTTATGCTTTAATATGTTATGACATTTGTGGTATAGTATAATACTGCGCAAGTTCGTCCCGAACTGAATCTCATGAACACTTCTGGTGAATTCAAATTGTTATAATTTGGAATTTATTGAGATAGTACTTTTAATGAATCATTTTTACTGCTTTCCTTTAATTCCATAAAATTTTTCTTCATCAATTTCAATATTTAAATAATTTTGGTACTAAAACTCATCAATCGAAAAAATAATTAAAACCTACCGTTTACAATCTACTTGTAAATAAAAAGTGCAATGCTTGGAAAAAAATATTTTTCTTACGTAAAGGCTTTTTATATCAGTCCTCTCTAAATTCTATAAATTTTCGCCAGACATTTTCCAACCAATATGTATATATTTAAAATTATCAATTCTATATACTTTTTTTTTTTTTTTTTCTGGAATTTTAAAAACAAATTTCAGCATTGTTTTAAATAGAAAACAAGTCCTTCCAGCTCATTCTTAAGGGTAGGTTGATTTATTTTTTCTTATGAAGTAGCCGTCATTTTGAAACAAAATGCCGGCTACAACAACTTAATGGAGTTGGTTGAAATTTGACGTGGGCTGTTTACCTATGGAGTTTTAAGCAATTCGGTTCATAAACACAATTTTATGTGCATTTGAAATTTTTAAGCAGCCGATACTTGGAAACGAGATAGCGAGACAAGTTGACAAACAACTATATGAAATGCATTTGTGAGGTAAGTCTACTGTACAAATTTAATTCAAATTAATTCAGAGTTTCAACAATTATCGTAATAAAAAATTATGTGACCGACACTTGGATCAAAACGGCGGCGCAAACTGCTCAGTGAACTAATCCAAGATATTTGAAAGATAAGTCCACTGTCTAAGTTTGGTTCAAATAAATTCAGTATTTCAAAAGTTATCGCAATAAAAAATTCTCAAGTGGCAACGTTTAAGTGGCTGCAACTTGGAAACAGAATTGTAGAGAAACTTGTCCACCAGTGGCGGCCAGTTAGAAACAATATGACAGAGCAAATTGCTCAGGAAACTCATGCAATATGTTTGAAGCATAAGTTTAATGTCCATCTTTGGTTCGAATCAGTGAAATATTTCAAAAGTTATTGTTATGACAAATTTTCAAGGGGTAGTCTATGTGGCTGCAACTTGGAAACAAAATGGTGGAGCAACTTGCACAGCGAAATCATCTAAGATATTTGTATGATACGTTCACTGTCCAAATTTAGTTCAAATTAATTCAGTTTTTTCCAAAATTATCACGATAAGAAATTTGCAAGTGGCCACCGTTTGGAAACAAAAATGAGGAGTGACAGCGAGCTCATCTGCGATACTTGAATGAGAAATCCAGTACCCAAATTTAATACGAATTGAATCAGTAAAAAAAATGTTATCATAATGACAAATTTCCAAGTGGACGCCACTTGGAAATAAACGGCGGAGCACGTTGCCCAGCAAACTCATCCAAGATATTTAAAGCATAAGTTTACTGTCCAACTTTGGTTCGAATCAGTTTAGTATTTGAAAAGTTACCTAAAGGGCAGATTTTCAAGTGACAATCCGATTTCAAGTGGCCAAAACTTGAAAACAATATGTCGGAACAAGTTGCTCAGTGAACTCATCCAAGATATTTATATGATAATTTCATCGCCCAACTTTGGTTCGAATTGAATCAGAATTTAAAAAGTTATCAGGATTATAAATTTTCAAGTGGTAGCTTGATTTCAAGTCGTTTAGCTTAGTTTATAACATTCACACTTTGTTAGAAATTGCGGATAAAGTTCATTTATAAACTTGGTTATGACCTTTATGTGGCCTATGTATGTATATATCAAAATTCAAGCAAATACGCTCTTAAATAGGCTTTTTACAATAGGAATTTGAAAATTTCAACTGGCGTCCACTTCAAAAAAAGGGCTGAGCAACTTAGTCAACAAACTCAATCAAGATATTTATAAGATAAATTCACTGTCCAAATTTAGTTCGATATGGAGTCTTATTTCGGAACTTATCATAATTATAAATTTTCGTGGTAGCCTGATTTCAAGTGGCTCTGCTTATTTTAAGTTCAGCAATAAAATTGGTTGAGACCCTTATATAGTCTATGTATACATCAAAATTCAAACTAATTCGGAATACGCTGTTTACAATGTGAATCTGCCATTTTCAAGTGGTCTCCACTTGAAAACAAAATGGCGGAGCAACTTGGTTAACAAACTCATTCACGATATATTTAATATAAGTTCACTGTCCAAATTTGGTTCTATTTGGTGTATTACTTCGAAAGTTGTCGTGATGTTAAATTTTCAAGTGGTAGCCTTATTTCAAGTTGTCTCGCTTAGTTTATGACCTTGCACTTGTCTAAAAATTGTGTATAAAGTTTATTTATAATTTTGGTTGTTACCCTTATTTTGTCTATGTATACATCAAACTTTAAGCAAATCTGGTCTTAAATATGCTTTTTACAATGTGAATTTGAAATTTTCAAGGGGGACTCTACTTGAAAACAAAATGGCGGAGCAACTTGGCTAACTTATTCAAGATAAAATTTTGGACAGTGGACAGATCAAATTTGGACAGTGAATTTATAAGATAAATTCACTGTCCAAATTTGGTTCGATTTGGAGTATTATTTCGGAAGTTATCGTTATTAAATTTTCAAATGGTAGCTTGATTTCAAGTGGCTCCGCATACTTTAAGATACCTGCCACTTTGTTAAAAATGGCGGATAAAATTCATTAATAAACTTCGTTGAAACCCTTATATGGTCTATGTATACATCAAAATTCAAACAAATTCAAAATAGGCTTTCTACAATGTGAATTTGAAATTTTCAAGTGATCACACCCTTGAAAAATAAATCGCGAAGCAGCTTGGTTAACAAACTCATCCAAGATATTTCTAAAGTAAGTTTACTGTCCAAATTTCGTTTGATCTGGAGTATTACTTCGGAAGTTATCGCGATGCTAAACTTTCAAGTGGTAGCATGATTTGAAGTGGTCCCAATTAATTTAAGACCACTTTGTTAAAAATGGCGGATAAAGTTCATTAATAAGCTTGGTTGAGACATTTATGTGATCTATATTTGCATCAAAATTGAAGCAAATCCGGCTTGAATAAGCTTTTTACAATGTGAATTTGAAATTTTCAAGTGGCCGCCACTTGAAAACTAAAAGGCGGAGCAACTTGATTAACGAACTCATCCAAGATATTTATAAGATAAATTCACTGTCCAAATTTGGTTCGATTTGTAGTATTGTTTCGGGAGTTATCGTGATGACAAAATTTTCATTATATATATAGATAGATAGATAGAGTTTCCTTACCCAGGTAACACATAACGTTGTTATAGCGTTGCAAATAAGTCTAAACAATGAAAAATTGGTTACGTTATTTTATGTCCGTTGAAAAATAGGTTTTATTTCGCAATATTCTCACTGAACAATTTCGAATATTTATTCAGTAATAAAGAAAACCTATAACAAACGTTGTTTTATGGTTGTACTTTTTCTGTTATATTTTTTCGACGTTTTAAAATAGGTGTTTTATTAGTTTTTGTTTTCCTTTTTGATTCTAATAAAAAATATGTTTTTTCAACGAATTAATAGGTACTTTTTATAAGTCATTATTTCTGTCAAATGACGTTCAATCTCTTCAACTTGATATCGATGCACGATTGTGAATTGGCGGGATGTGCGTGTTATAATTTTCTTTAGAGTTTTAGAAGAAGGTGTGCTGCGAAAGATCTTGTAACATGATAAAGCTTTCAGCAAATTATATTAACAAGTATAGTAGATGTTCTTTGGCTTTCGGAAACCTTAACTAACGAAGGTGTTCATATTGTACGCTTTCTCCCGTTCTGCACGCGAAATCGCCAAGTATATTGTAGCAAACCTTAAAAGCGTCTTACGATACGACGCGTGCCATTTTGAAAGTGAATGTGATGTGAATGAAGATGAAGTTATCGCTTTCCTGTTAAAATGGTACGAAAGTTTTCTGTGAAACAATAATTAATTAAACGCAACTTAAAACTTTTTCATCGAAAGTGTAGTGAAAGGTAAATGACATTTTACGTAATTTCCAAAAAACTTGCTAGCTGGTTATTTCCTTAAAAGCTCAAAGTTATAATATTCTTTGGTTTTGGGTTTGTTTACCAGCTAGCATAATATTAAAAATTAATGAGTTCTCGTCTAATTGTGGATGCTGTATATTTATTTAAACAAGATTTTTCAAGGAATGAAGTGAGTGTTTCTTTTCCCTTCTTTAAAAGAATGTACCAAAACTTTTTTAACATGTGATTTTTTTCTTTTTTAAATTATTAGCAATATTTTAGAAACGAAACTTCAATGGATATATAGAGCTAGCTATTTTTCTTGGATTTCAACGTTTGTAAGACATAAGAAAAACCGTTGAAAACTGATATAAAAAGCACGACAGTATTGCGATTCTGAACAACCATTTTACAACTGTTTTTTTAGGTTATAAAAAAAACGACAGTGTTGCGATTTCGTACAACCCTTTTACAACGGTTTTTTTTACGTTGTAAAATGTATCAAAACAACCGTTGAAAGATGAGGAAATCAACGAGACATATTTTCAGATTATTAACGTTACGGAAAAACGATCATTCAACGGAATGCATTGCCGTTTGTTCAACGTTGAAAATACCATACTGTGCTACCTGGGTAGGTAGCATAAAACCGAAAACTTCCAGCCAGTAGCCGCGCACGCTACCAAGTACGCCAATGGAATGTTGGCTGTTTGCCAAAAAGCAATTACTGAAACTTTAAAAGCTTTTTTCTCCAGATTGATTGACTAGTACGCGTTTATGCTTTAATATATTATGACATTTGTGGTATACTATAATACTGCGCAAGTTCATCCCGAATTGAATTATCATGAACATTTCTGCTGAGTTTAAATTGTTATAATTTGGAATTTTTTGAAATAGTGCATTTATTGAATCATTTTACTGCTTTCTTTTAATTCCATAAAACATTTCTTTATCAATTTCATCATTTAAATAATTTTGGTACTAAAATTCACCATTGGTAGAAATAATTAAATGCTACGTTTATTATCTATTTATAAATAAAAAGTGTAATGCTTCAAAAAAAGTATTTTTCTTATGTAAAGGCTTTTGCTGCAAAAATAACTGTAGCACACACACAAAATAATAATAATTATAATAATACCCAGAGAAAGCAGCAAGAAACCATTAAAAAGCCACAGTTTTGATTAATTCTAAGAAGAAATTTAACAACAATTAAAAACAATGTGTCTTTCTAAATGTCAAAAGGAAGTTTTTAGAAGATGAGAAGAATCTAATGCAGTATTGACAAGATAAGTAATGTACACATGCTCAACGGATAGCGCCTAGAAAACTAGAAAAACCTAAACAATATAAACAAGCTTGCGTCAGGTACATACTGAATAGTAAACTGCTAGAAAACAAGAAAAAAAAAAAAAAAAAAAAAAAACATGTCAAGTAGGGTGCAGATGATAAACGAACAACGGTTAGAACACAAAAAGATACTAAAAAACATGTTCAAGCTGTGCGTCAAGATTATACTGAAAGGCAGACAGGTATAAGAAGAGAAGAAATTTATGAGAAACGGGAAGAGGATGGCCCCTCTTTATTAAAAGTACAGAAGTTACATTTTCTATATTAATGTTTAATTGTGACCAGCTGAAAATGAATATTTCTAATTTTTTACAGAGATAGTTTTGTTTTCCCTGTTTTTCTTCTTCTTCTAATAAATATAGTACTTTTTATTTAGTAAAATCTCAATGGGATTCATAACTGTCTTTACAGCCATTCAACCTTTCTTTTTATTTTTATAGTTAATTAATTTTTAATTTGAAAAAAGAAAAAGAAAGAAAGAAAGAAAATTAAATAAAAAAGACAAAATAAAAAAATTGTTTTTAATCTTTATTTTGAGCAACCTCAGCCTCCAATCTTGGGTTTTAAATTACTGTTTATTATTAGGGACCTTCGTTTAATGCTGGATGTGTAGTTTGAAAAATGGATTCGTTTTCTTCAAAATATTTCATACAATTTATTATTTTGTTTCATAGACTTTTGTGTTTTGTAATATGTTTGAACAAGCTCATTAGTGACTAATTATCGTGACAAGTTGACAGTGAAGAATATGCAGATGCCAGGAGCCAAAAACATGCTGAAAAAGAAGTTACTTCAAGACGAGAAGACGCTCTGTATGAATGGAGACAAGCCAAGTATCGTGCATATGTTTAACCGCCAGATCCTAGACAATAAGAAGAAGCGAAAGAGAAACGTGATTTTCAAATTCAAACTGATGTTATACATCATGAAAATATATTTCTTTCACGATCAGTTATATGTTGGAGTCTGCTACGTTGGAGCTTTAAAATATCTTTATGAATATGCTCTTTCAGGAAAAAAAATTTAGATTATTCTAATAAAATTAAACATAGTTTATACGTCTCATTAATATATTAAAATCAATGTAACATTTAAAATTAGATAATAAAAAAAAATTCTAAAACTTTAAAAATACATTTTAATTAAAAAAAAAACATTAGAAGACAAGACAGACGTTTCGGCTAGAACACTAGCCCTCCTCAGTGTCAAACATATAAGCACAAACAACATTTACAAAAATTCATAAAACATCACAGCAAGATTAAATATTCGGGAGGAATAGCCTTAGCCTCGTTCAAGGAAGAATGTTGCATTTTGGTAAAAGCGCCCTCTAGAAAAATACGGGATTCATAGATATTTACATTAGAAGCTAAAATTTTAAAGTTTTCAAAATCCGGAATATGAACACTATTGAGAGAATGGATTACGAGTTTTGATCTTAAATCTCCTGTTTTATATGAGCGTTTATGTTCCTTTAATCTAATTTCACCTGTTCTGCCAGTTTCACCGATATATGTAGAATCACAATTTTTACAAGGAATATTATAGATTACACCTAGGCGTTTAAGAGGGGGGACAGCGGGTTTAAGTTTGAGAGAAAGTTACTAATACGGAGTTGAGGTTTAAAGCTAGTAGAGATATTAACTGTTCTAAGCAATTTAGAGATATTTTCAGAAATACCTTTATAATAAGGGATAGTCGTACGATAAGTGGAATTTTTAACTTTAGGATAAACTGATTTATATGAAAAATAGAACTCTTCTTTATAAATTCTTTTAATAAAACGAGGTGGATAACCATTATTTTTTAAATCAGAAAAAATTTTGGATAGTTCAATATTTAATAATTCGGAATTACTACAATAATGCTTTGCACGATGTAAAAGAGTACGAATGACTGCAAGTTTATGCGATAAAGGATTGGTTGAATTTAAGATATTGACCAGAGAAGGTGGGTTTTCTATAGACTGAAGTTGAAAAATGTAAAAAATCATTGACTGTTTTATGCATTATAAGAATGTCAAGAAAGGGTAGTTCATTATTAATTTCAGTTTCAAGGGTAAACTGGATAGCAGGACTTAAAGAGTTAGCAAAATCTAAAATATCGTTAACATAAAGTTGCTTAGTAATTATAAAAACATCATCCACATACCTTTTCCAGAAAAAAATCTTATCATGTAACTGGGAATTAATTTTGTTTTCTAAGTGTTGCATTACAATTTCAGCTATAACGACAGATATAGGGGCACCCATGGCAGTTCCGTTAATTTGACGGTAGTAAGAATCATTAAAAATAAAACAATTAGAAGATAAACAAAAAGTGTGTGTATCTCTATTTACTTCTGTTCCTATATCATTTGCATGTAATATTATTCAAGATATTTATCCTAATTTCAATGTTGGCACTAATTTAAATTTAAATACTGTACTTGATCTTACCACTTTTTGTTTATCTTCTAATTGTTTTATTTTTAATGATTCTTACTATCGTCAAATTAACGGAACTGCCATGGGTGCCCCTATATCTGTCGTTATAGCTGAAATTGTAATGCAACACTTAGAAAACAAAATTAATTCCCAGTTACATGATAAGATTTTATTCTGGAAAAGGTATGCGGATGATGTTTTTATAATTACTAAGCAACTTTATGTTAACGATGTTTTAGATTTTGCTAACTCTTTAAGTCCTGCTATCCAGTTTACATTTGAAACTAAAATTAATAATGAACTACCCTTTTTTGACATCCTTATAATGCATAAAACAGTCAATGATTTTTTACATTTTTCAACTTCAGTCTATAGAAAACCCACCTTCTCTGGTCAATATCTTAGCTTCAATTCAACCAATCCTTTATCGCATAAACTTGCAGTCATTCGTACTCTTTTACATCGTGCAAAGCATTATTGTAGTAATTCCGAATTATTAAATATTGAACTATCTAAAATTTTTTCTGATTTAAAAAATAATGGTTACCCCCCTCGTTTTATTAAAAGAATTTATAAAGAAGAGTTCTATTTTTCATATAAATCAGTTTATCCTAAAGTTAAAAATTCCACTTATCGTACGACTATCCCTTATTATAAAGGTATTTCTGAAAATATCTCTAAATTACTTAGAACAGTTAATATCTCTACTAGCTTTAAACCTCAACTCCGTATTAGTAACTTTCTCTCAAACTTTAAACCCGCTGTCCCCCCTCTTAAACGTCTAGGTGTAATCTATAGTATTCCTTGTAAAAATTGTGATTCTACATATATCGGTGAAACTGGCAGAACAGGTGAAATTAGATTAAAGAAACATAAACGGTCATATAAAACAGGAGATTTAAGATCAAAACTCGTAATCCATTCTCTCAATAGTGATCATATTCCGGATTTTGAAAACTTTAAAATTTTAGCTTCTAATGTAAATATCTATGAATCCCGTATTTTTCTAGAGGATGCTTTTACCAAAATGCAACATTCTTCCTTGAACGAGGCTAAGGCTATTCCTCCCGAATATTTAATCTTGCTGGGATGTTTTATGAATTTTTGTAAATGTTGTTTGTGCTTATATGTTTGACACTGAGGAGGGCTAGTGTTCTAGCCGAAACGTCTGTCTTGTCTTCTAATGCTTTTAATTAAAATGTATTTTTAAAGTTTTAGAGTTTTTTTTTATTATCTCATTTTAAATGTTACATTGGTTTTAGATTATTCTGTTTACTGAAGTTCAACGTGTTTTTCAATCATCTTGGTTGAGTTTAAAATCTATCTACTTAAAACTATCAGTCGCAATTCCTAAATTTTGTATTTTTTTTTTTTTTAACTCCATCTTGCATTTTCTATACTTTCTTCTTTCTTTCATTCAAAAGTTTTAAAAGTCCTTCTTCAACCGGAACAGCGCCACGTAGACATGTTAGTAAGTTTATAAAATTTTAAATATTATCGTATAAAATTTTTAACAATATTTTTAAAGGGGAAAAAAATAATATATGGAGAAAATATTAATAAGTTTAATTATGACAATATTCGCTTTTAGTATAAATGTGAGGAAAGTTAAGCATTTTTTTTAAATGTAATTTTAAGTTATTTTATGAAGGAAATAGAAAAACATTATAATATATATATATATTCTGAGTACAGTTTTAAGGATAAGTTATGTTTATAAATACTACTTAATTTATTTTTTTATACATAAAATTTTAAAAACGTGTAAATGAGAAGTACAATTTTAACTTTTAATGAAAAATTGAAGAAGATAAATATATATATATATTTTTTTTTACAGCCGGTTCAGCAAAGCAAGTACAAAGTAAACAAAGGACTCAGTGGGGAATTGCTCCGCCATTTGGGGGAGCAATTGTCTTATTTATTTCATTTCGTCGTCTGCATTTATTTCACATCGGAAATATTTTAGAAAAAATGATTGCAATATGTACAATTTTTTTGTGAAAGCAATTCAACGCAATTTTGGATTTTAAGATTTCTCTAACCTAGCCCACAATGGAAATGTTGAGTTTGACTGTATACTTTTTTTAACCAATTTATAAAATGCTGCCATTGGTTGCTTTTCTGACGCCCGATAACTGCAAGTAATTGGCGCCGCTGTCTGCGAACATTTTTTACCGTTACGTTATATCTTATATCGCTTAACTTATATTCGCTTTGCGGTTAAGTTAGAAGAATAATATATAACAGAAATAATAGTTAATGAAAAATTAAACGAACTTATAATTCTTTGAGTTAACATAAAAAATTGCGTATAACTTTTTTCTACACGTCTTCAGAAAAAAATAAAAATAAAAAAAATGGCATTTGTGTTTTGAAATGCATTTCCATTTCATAAGATTCTATAAAATAAATGTTTATGTAAAGAATCAGTATTGAATGTATGAAAATGAATGCAGCCTTTGTATATATATATATATATATGCATACATATATATATATACTACAGAGGGAAATAAATACAAACAAACAAGGGAAAACAAAATAACCTGTTTCATTTCAAAATTCTTTAGAAATATAAAGTTTTATTTCCCTATTCTTTTTTGGAAATTACTTTTGCCAGTTTCTTTAAAGAAAATTGAATAAGGAAATTTCCTACTTAGTTTCTATTTGAACTTTTGGAATGATATACGTATTTTTCACAAATGTTAGCATGCATAAGTTATCAGAAATGAAATAAAATAGTAAATTATTTTGTTTAAATTTTAGATAAATAGACGTATTAAATTTTCGTAGTAAGATTAATCATAATCATTTTTTAGTACATATAGAGATCGAATTCTCCTCTCTTTTGTCAGGACAAACAATTTGAGGGATAAGAAACTTTTGCTTTTTTAATATCACTATTATTGTACAACAATCTTATCCTATTTAATCGCAACACATCATTTTAAAAGTACGTTCAAATTTTCTGTATGATAATACTGGTAGCAAAAAGTTCGGAAAATTCACATTTATAAAAGTGACTTGAAAAAAAAAAAAAAAAAAAAAAAAACGGAGACCTCAAAGCTTGAGTATACGAAAACTAGCGAATAATACCACTGAAAAAATAAATGAGAATCTAAATATTGATAATTCTCCTATGATTCGTCATTTAATTTACTTGAATACACTCAAAAATCCGTTGCATGGGTTCTGTTTATTTTGACAGCAAATTTAACCCATTTTCAATGTTCCTTTCCTCGCCAGTCAACAAAACGGATATTTCTTAAATCAATTGATAACTGTAGATAAAATATTAGTTTATTCTAACATCAGGAAAAAAAGTTTAAAAAAGCAGAATTTGTGGCACAAACTGGTTTGCGAAAGTGTGAAAGTGTATCTAATGGTACTGCAGAGAAATCAGGTTTCGAAGTTCGAAAAATATAACAGTTCTTAAAGAGTGAAAAACAATAAAACTGTCAATGGTCAGTGTCTTAGTAATCTAGTGGTAGCCTATAGAGCATAAGAAATTAAATCATTGATAAAAAAAAAAAAAAAAGCTATGATCATATACACGAAATTCGCAATCACCTAATATTTAAAACAAACTCTTAAGAAGTAAAAAAAAAAAAAAAAAAATGTTGTTTGAACTGCTATGTTCCTAATTTCAAATATTTACATATAAATGTTATGCAATAACTATGAACCGAAACCACAATGAGATTTCCCTGATGAGACCTGATAGTATTTATAATTCATTCTTGAGTACTGTTATACCCGCTCTTTTTTCACACCAGTATATTTTAAAAGCGTTTTTATTCTCATCCATCCTAATTACATACTGGAGAAACATACTCTAAAACCAAAGTAGTGTTTAAAAAGGGAGGGACTAAGAGAACTCCGGAATAAATTATAAATATTATCCGTTATGTAGAAGTCAGAAAAGTCATAGCTTGACTTGATATATGGGGCATATATTTATGAGTTACATTATGTTATTATAACTGAAGTTTTAATATATTATGTTGTGCATGTACAATTTTCACGCAATATTGAAAATTCCCAGAAAATTTATATTTTCATGATATTTTCTTTAAAAATAAAGCTATAAAGATAGTTATATTTATGTATATATATATATATATATATTCCTCTATAATTAAAATATATGTTGATGTGGCATATATACAAAACACGTACACTTGAAAAATATTAGACATCTATGAGAGTTACGGAATTTTTTTTTCTTTTTTTTAATATATTATAATATATTAAAAATTACATTCAGTTTTACAATAAACGAAACAAGCGAAATATTGAATTATATTTTATTTTGTATTAAAATGTTTTTACCTACTGAACTAAATTTATTTTTCCCTTTTAGATTTTAATTACAATTCAAATTAAATAACTTATTGGATGAGCAATTGTGATATTCTTGGTGATATTCTTTTTATCTTTTATACTGTAAACTTTTAAACTAAGTCTTTTGACTTGGAGTTTAATGTGTGAAGGGCTGTGTTTTATATGTTTTATCAATTAAATAACTTAATTGTAACTGAAATTGTGTGCTAAAAATATATTTTTCTTTCCTTTTTTTCAGTACAATACTTGAAAAAAACAATATCTTAAATATCTCAATATCTCTAAATTTCCTAAAAATTATCATAAAAATTTATCTTAAAGCAACTCAGCTTTAAACACACATATTATATATAAATATGTGTGTGTGTGTGTGCGTGTGTGTGTGTAAGGGCTGACTGAACGCCCTTTTGTTATAAAGCAGTTATGGTCCGTATTAAAATAGACTCAATAAGTAACAGACTCAATTTAAATGATCATATTTATTATAATATCACTGCAGGGTTTTCCAGCATAGGCGAGGCCAGTACAATATTTTAAGTATAACATCGTGAACTTTATTTTATAGGACATCATACAGTTCACTTAGCAACAACAATAAGAATAATTACAAGATAAAAAGAATTTTTATGTACCATGTTTTTAAATTTTATGTTGAATCATATAAACGCTACTGAAGGCAGTGGGAACCCCGAACAATTGGATAAAAGTATTAAAAAAATTCCTTGCTATCGTGTTTTGAGCTATTATGAAAGTTTCAAATGGCTATCTAGCCGGGAAGTTAGTTAAAAGTTGATTGCAAGCTTTATACTGGTAACGCTGCCGAAGGCAGCAGGGTCCCGAAGCAATTGGTTAAAAATATTTTTAAAATGCATTTTCACCGTATTCTGAACTATTTTGAAAGTTTCAAATGTCTAGCTACTTGGGACGTTAGTTAAATAAATTTTCTGTTGAATCATATATACGCTCCCGAATACAGTAGGGACCTGAAACAGTTGACTAAAAGTATAAAAATAAATGTATTGTCACTGTGTTCTGAGCTATCCTGAAAGTTTAAAATATCTAGCTAGTCGGGAAGTTAGTGAAAAATCAAATGCAAACTTTGTACTGGTAACGATGCCGAATGCAGCAGGAACCCGAAACAGTTGGCTAAAAGTATTTAAAAAATGCATTTTCACCGTGTTCTGAATTTTTGTGAAAGTTTCAAATGTCTAGTCAGGAAGTTAGTTAAATAAAGTTTATGTTGAATCATATAAACGCTGCCGAAAGAAGTAGGGACCTGAAGCAGTTGACTAAAAGTATTAAAAAAAGTATTGTCACCGAGTTCTCAGCTATCCTGAAAGTTCCAAGTGTCTAGTTAGTCGGGAAGTTTGTGAAAATCGATTGCAAGCTTTGTACTGATGACGCTGCCGAAGGCAGCAGGAACCCGAAACAGTTGGCTAAGGGTATTAAAAAAATGCATTTTCACTGTGTTCTGAACTATTCTGAAAGTTTCAAATGTCTAGCTAGTCGGGAAGTTAGTTAAATAAATTTTCTGTCGAATCATATAAGAGCTCCCGAAGGCAGCGAGACCTGAAATAAATGACTAAAATTATTAGAAAAATATATTGTCACCGTGTTGTGAGCTGTCCTGAAAGTTTCAAATGTCTAGCTTGTCGAAAAGTTAGCGAAAAATCGATTGCAAGCTTTGTACTGATAAAGCTGCCGAAGGCAGCAGGAACCCGAAACATTTGGCTAAAGGTATTAAAAAAATGCATTTTCACCGTGTTCTGAACTATTCTGAAAGTTTCAAATGTCTATTTAATCGGGAGGTTAGTTAAATAAATTTTCTGTCGAATCATGTAAGCGCTGCCGAAGGCAGCGGGACCAGAAATAGTTGACTAAAATTATTAGAAAAATGTATTGTCACCGTGTTGTGAGCTATCCTGAAAATTTCAAATATCTAGCTAGTCGGGAAGTTAGTTAAAAATCGATTGCAAGATTTGTACTGGAGAAACAAACAAACAAGCAAACATACAAACAAACAAGAATCGAAGTTAATAAATAATTATAAGATAAAAAGATCTTTTTATATACCATGTTTTTAAATTTTCTGTTCAATCATATAAACGCTACCGAAGGCAGCGGGAACCCAGAGCAATTGGATAAATTTTTTAAAAAATTCATTGCTCTCGTGTTTTGAGATATTATAAAAGTTTCAAATGTCTAGCTAGTCGGGAAGTTAGTGAAAAATCGATTACAAGCTTTGTACTGGTAACGCTTCCGAAGGCAGCAGGAACCCGAAACATTTGGTTAAAAATATTTTAAAAATGCATTTTCACCGTATTCTGAACTATTCTGAAAGTTTCAAATGTCTAGCTAGTCAGGAAGTTAGTTAAATAAATTTTCTGTTGAATCATATAAACGCTGCTGAAGGCAGTAGGGACCTGAAACAGTTGACTAAAAGTATTAAAAAAATGTATTGTCACTGTATTCTGAGCTATCCTGAAAGTTTCAAATGTCTAGCTAGTCGAGAAGTTAGGGAAAAATCGATTGCAATCTTTGTACTGATAACGCTGTCGAAGGCAGCAGGAACCCGAAACATTTGGCTAAAGGTATTTAAAAAATGCATTTTAACCGTATTCTGAGCTATCCTGAAAGTTTCAAATGTCTAGCTAGTCGAGAAGTTAGTGAAAAATCGATTACAAGCTTTGTACTGGTAACGCTGCCGATGGCAGCAGGAACCCGGAGTAGTTGGTTAAAAATATTTAAAAAATACATTTTCACCGTGTTCTGAACTATTCTGAAAGTTTCCAATGTCTAGCTAGTCGGGAAGTTAGTTAAATAAATTTTCTGTTGAATCATATAAACGCTGCCGAAGGCAGTGGGGACCTGAAACAGTTGACTAAAAGTATTAAAAAAATGTATTGTCACCGTGTTTTGAGCTATCCTGAAAGTTTCAAATGTCTAGCTAGTCGGAAAGTTAGGAAAAAATCGATTGCAATCTATGTACTGATAACGCTCCGAAGGCAGCGGGAACCCGAAACAGTTGGCTAAAGGTATTAAAAATATGCATTTTAACCTTATTCTGAACTATTCTGAAAGTTTCAAATGTATAGCTACTCGGGGAGTTAGTTAAATAAATTTTCTGCCGAATCATATAAACGCTGCCGAAGGCAGCGGAACCTGAAGCAGTTGACTAAATTTATTAGAAAAATGTATTGTCACCGTGTTGTGAGCTGTCCTGAAAATTTCAAATATCTAGCTAGTCGGGAAGTTAGTTAAAAATCGATTGCAAGATTTGTCCCTGACAAACACACAAACACACAAGAATCGAAGTTAATAAAAACATGGTAAAATATGGTAAAAAGGCCCTTAATCGAGGGATGTATGCATTTTTATGTTAGGGAAATTGAAAAGAGAGTATGGGACTTTTCCCCTACGTGACGGTATGTCGCGTGTTGAAAAAGGCGTAGAAATCTAATTTTTATTTTTTTAAATTTTTTTTCAATTTGAAACAGTGTTGGTCTTTTGTCTAACGGTATTTTTTCTGTCTGGAGAAAAAAGAGGCAATATGAAAAAAGTACATTAAAACAACAATAATAATAATAATAATAATAAAAGATTAGTTTTGCTAACGGTTTAGTTTTTATGAAAGTTGATATATCTCTAGACAACATATTAGCCTGAATGTTTGCGGTGCCTTTTGTATATTTAATATCATATTCCTACATACTTAATAAAAGGACAAACGTAACAAACGACCTTTAAGTTTTTCACATTTCTTAACCAAACTAACGCCGCAGGTCCAAATGTATGGTAAATATTTTCTCAAACAAGTAATGATGGAATTTTTTTAACTCATCCACTTAACAGGGAGCAGCCCCCGCTCATCACTCTTGGAGCGATGTAGAGCGCTTCTGAGGGGACTACTCGCAGTTTATTGAAAACTTAAAAAAAAAAAAAAAAAAAAAAAAAAAAATACAAAATTCGCCAGGCCTAATTAACCTTAAACGCGACATTGGGCGATGGATAGAGACAGAAATTTAATAAGTAGATATTTACAAAACATGGTTGGTCTGCATGCCGGGCCCAGCCGGCCCCACGCGACAGTTGGCATGCAGACTGAAGTTGCGAGGGAATTTACCCTCTCACGACTAGGAGCAACTTTTGTAAAATCATATTTTGCTTCTGCTGACCTGCAGCAGTACAGGTAACCAAGTATTAAAAAATAAAAATAAAATAAAAATAAAATAAATAAAGATAAAATAAATATAAATAAAATAAATAAAAATAAAAATAAAATAAAAATAAAACAAGAGTTTACATATTTAAATTTAGTGAAATAAATAAAAAGATGTTTCAATTAGTTAAATTGGTAATATCCATTAGTAGATCAAAAATTTTATTAAGCTTGAAGATAAGGGGTTTACGTGTAATAATGTCTTCAAGCCAATTTAGTGGGCGGGGATTTGGATTTCTAAGATGGTAATTTTGGGTTAAATGGCAATGGTAATAATAATGGTTTGGAGTCCCCTCTTCGCCGCAGGGACACAGGGGAGATCGTCGACAATGAAACCTATGAAGGTATGAAGGAAATGGACCATGGCCAGTGAGGAACGCTGTGATGGGAGGGGTGAGATTTCAAGAATTGTGGCTTACCTGTGGAACCAAGTTAAAGGTAAACCTACCTTTTTCATAATCGTTCCACAGGTTTTGCCATTTAATATTTAAAATTTGTTTAATTTTCGATTTTACAAATGAGGGAGGGGCTCGGAGGGAGACATTGACTGTCGGGAACTCGGTTGCCTCCTTGGCCAGAGAGTCCACGAGCTCATTGCCGGCGACTCCCTTGTGGGCAGAAACGTGTGCCAGGGAGATTTTAGTGGATTGATTCATTAGAAGTTTTTTGATTTCTAGTATTTGTGGGTGTCTGCTCCTGTGGCGGGCAATTGCGAGCAGACCCGAGAGACTATCGCTGAAAATGCTGATTTCTGGATACTGGGGAGCAGAATGTGCCCAGTCCAAGGCCTTCTTAATGGCCAATAATTCGGCCTGAAAAACTGAGTTATAGTCCTCGAGTCTGCCCGCCCACCGGTGGATAACTTCATCCGAGACGAAAATGCAGAAAGCTGCACCCACTCCATGATCTGTCTTAGATCCATCGGTGAAAACAGCCACCGGAGCAGAGGGAGAGAAGCTATTTTTAGAGCAATTAATAAGAAGGGAAGCAACGTCCTTTCCTGGGTGAATGTTCCAACTGCAGGTCATAGTTTGGATTGGGGTCTGGGGGAAGACTATTGAGGCAAGGTCTGTGTCTTTGAGCTGAAGGATATTTGTTTTGATGTAAATTTGGGAGACCTGCAGGTGGGCATGAGGAATACCAGTGATGACTGTGAGGGCGTCAGTTGAGATAGTTTTGACAAGACACTCCAGCTCAATAATACAGTAAAGTTTCTCGTAATATTTTTATGATACGGTTTACTATCGGTATACTATTGGGTGCAAGTCACCGGAAACACATCTGGCTATTTTAAAATAGCTCCAACCACATTTTGACTGGCATCAATAAAACCATAACATTCTTTTTTAGGATTGAATATTTTCAAAATAGGTTTAGAAATCAGAGAATTTTTCTAAGTTTCAAAAGCTTCTTCGCATTTATCAGTCCATTGCCAAGTTGTGTCTTTTTTCAATAGATTATTTAAGGGGTTTCTGATTGTTTCATATTTATCTATAAATTTATGGTAAACATTAATTGCACCTAAAAACCCCTGTAAGGATTTATCGTTAGTTGATCGTTTTAACTTTTTAAAAAGTTCGATGTTATTATTATCCGGAGTTACAATGCCAACCAAAATTTCGTACCCAAGAAATTGCATTTTAGTTTGCAAGAATGAACACTTAGATGCTTTTAATTTTATTTTTTCTCTTCTACAAATTTCAAAAATTAGTTAGATATGATTTTTGTGTTCTGTTCGGTTTTTCGAAACTATTATTATGTCATCAAAATAATTAGTCGCAAATTTTATTTTTTGTTTAGTGAGAATTCTACGTATATTTTTTCGAAAAATACTAGTGGCGTGTTTCCAACCAAAAGGCAACCGCTGACACTCGCATAATCCAATGTTAGTTACAAAAGCAACTTTTTCGATATCTTCAGGATGAATTGGTATGGGCCAATATCCCGAAGCTATATCTAGTTTCGAAAAATATCTGCTTCTACCTAATTTGTTGATAAGTATTTCTATTAGTGGCATATTATATAAATATATATACTATCTACCAATAAATATTTGGACACTTTTGAATTTAGACGTTTTATAAAATATCTCAAAAAGGTCTGCAGGAATTATCTTGAAACGTTTGACGTATTAAGAACATGTTATACCTCATATACTTCAGCAAAAATTTTGTCCTGAAGAGAAAAAGGAGACTAATAAAAAGGTAAAAAAAACATCAAAATATTTTGGATCGCCCTGTAAAAAGTAACGCTTTAAATGCATTTTAGCTGTAGTATGTAATTATGAGGATTCTTCTAATTATCTTTATAAATTTTTATGGGGATACCACATATGGTCATAGAGATATAATGGTTTCTTTAAACAATTTCCACTTTTTAAATTGTAACACCTAGGGTATTACACTCAGTTCAAAGCCATTTTTAGAAAACTTGGTATATTACATTAGACACAGCATACTGCAATCCGAATGCAAAAATATTTTACGAAATATGAGCATTTTTACTAAATAATATTTTAATTACGCATGCGCTAGCTTTTAAAAATTTTTCATTTACATAATTTAATAGCTAAAGTATTGAGTTATTTCTATGAACACACCAAGCAAATATTGTGTAAATTCAAAAAGTTATGAGAGATAGAATGAACAGAATTTTAGTTCCTTCCAAAATAAATGCTAAAGTATAAGGGATTCTACTCTCATTTTTACTTTGATTAAGTTAATGCCCAGTGTTAATACAGTGTTCGCTGATTATACATAAATATTGATAAAAACCCTTATAATCTTCCTTCTTTTTGAGAGGAACGGAAATTTTGTACATTCTGTAACTCATAACTTTTCGAATGAACACGGTATTTGTTTGGGGTTTACATATATGTAGCTGAATAATTTTGGCTATTAAATTATGCAAATGAAGTTTTTTAAAAGCTTGTGCACGCATAGTTAAAAATTATTTAGTAAAATTGCTCATATTTCGTTAGATATTTAATATTTTTGCATTCTGATTGCCGTATGTTGTGTCTAATCTAGTACACCAGGTTTCCTAAATAATGGCTTTGCTCTGAATTTAATACCATAAGTTCTATACTGAAAAAAAAGTACTTTTTTTTCAAATTTTTAAAGAAACCGTTATATCTCAATGAATGTATGTGTTAGCCTAATAAAAATGTACAGAAATAATTAGATGAATCCTCATAATTACATGCTACCGCAAAAAAGGCTTTTGAAGCATTGCTTTTTACAGAGTGATCCAAAACGTTAGTATTTTTGTTAATTTTTTACTGGTCCTCTTTTGCTCTTCATTACAAAACGTTTGATGTAATACATGAGATATAACATGTTCTTTATGCTTTTAAATTTTCAAGATAATTTCTCAAGATTTTTTTTTTACTTATTTGACAAAACGTCTAAATTCGAGGTTGTCCAAATATTTCTGGCAGATAGTGCATGTACAAAGTGTTCCTAAAATGTCTGGACAAAATTTAAAGGGGATTAGAAAGGACGAGTATAAAAGGATTCGCACATACAATGCGTGTACGGAAAGGCCGTGTGAAGGTGGTAGAAGGCTCTTTGTAGGGCAGTCGAAACAGGCCGGAAATGTGGGAAATTCTCATTTCCTGCTGTGATTTCCTACAGCATGCAACACTTCACGAATACTGAACTAACAGTTATTTATCTCACATCGTAAAAAAAAAAAAAAAAAAAAAAAAAACAAGCAAAAGAAGAATAAATAAAAATATATGCACTGTTGGTTTGTTTTAACTGCCCTACATAGCGACCTCTTCCATCTTTACGCGGTGTTTGGTACAAGCATTGTTTTGCGAATCCTTTTACAGTCGTCCCCTCTAACCCTCTTTAAATTTTGGCCAAAAGTTTTCTGATAATTGTGTATAGATAGATACAGACAGATGAATATAGATTAAATATTTCTAATTTAATAAATTAAATCTGAAATTGAAAGTCGTCAAACAACAATGTCAGTCTTAACGAGACAAAATTAGAACAAACAAAAAAAAATCCCTTTTCGGCAAGCTTAAAGGCAAAGGTAGATTCATTTACGTTAATGTTACAATTGTAAAGAAATTTTACATATGCATTAATACCTGGCCAATGGCTTTGTTCCCACACATTGCATTATTTACGTCGCTATTCTGTTTTCAAGAAATTTAATTTTCAACTACAAAAGGGTTTTATTCATTCTACTTAAAATTTTAGGCTAAATTTATTGGTTTGTAAATGTTTCAATTTTTTAAAAATTCAAGCTCATAGTCATTCAGCTCATAAACAAATAAAAGCCTTAAAGATATACAATCCCAGCAATGGTGAATCCCGGAGGGGGCTATTGGGCTACCCCCCCTCCCCCCAAGCTTAATCAAAATTATATTTTTTATTTAAAATCCATATAACTGTTGTTCAATATCTTTCTTTTAAAAGAAAAACTAATAGAAACGTGAAAATGCACTTGTGATCTTACTAGTTCTGGTAAGCCTGGCGTTGCTATGGTCAAGTCAAATACAGATAAGTGGTAACGGTTTTTGGATAGTTATTTCATTGTAATTTTTATTGAATTATTGAAAGTTTTGTGTTGTGTTTTTGTGATTCTTATTGTCAGATGAGTAAAAATTGTAAAGTGAAACTGTTTTGGTTCACATACGCTGGAACATTAACATTAACATCAGTTAACATTTGACCATTTGGCACCGCTGAATTTCAATGTTAATTATTATGAATTTAGTAAATTGTATGATTTGGCGAGATTTTGGTGACAAAACTTGCGACTTAGCAATGAAATTTGTGATTTGGTGGTAAAAGTTGATAGTTGACGACGAAATTTTTGACTTGGCGACAAAATTTGGCGAGCTTGGAGATGGAGAAAGGCAGCTTTGGCATCATTATACATTCTTTCCACGCGAAAACCTCATATCTCTTCACAGACCAATATCTTGTTTCGACAAGATAAAAAGTCAAAGGAAGCTGTAACGTATTACTCTCAATCGTAAATTTTAAATTCTTGCCTAAACTGACATTCTAAGCTATTCACCACAAACCATATTTGTTTTAAGATTGACGTATTATTTTAATTTTATATTTTTAAATGATTAATTAAAGCGTTTAACAAGGCTTTTAATTAACACGCTTCTATTAACTTGATAATGATGCAACTATTAACGTATGTAACGGAATTTTGCAATTCAATTTTTGGCAACTTCTTGTCGTCCAAAGGACCTGAAATTTTACACACAACTTCATAATCAATGACAATACTAGATACAAGTGTTTCCAGGCGCTTTTCCCATCAGGGGCAGGTTCCAAGGGCAAACAAAAAAAAATCCCTTTTCGGCAAGCTTAAAGGCAAAGGTAGATTCCTTTACGTTAATGACAAATGTAAAGAAATTTTACATATGCATTAATACTTAGCTAATGGCTTTGTTCCCACACATGGCATTATTTACGTCGCTATTCTGTTTTCAAGAAATTTAATTTTCAGCTAAAAAAGGATTTTATTCAATCTACTTAAAATTTTAGGCTAGATTTATTGGTCTGTAAATGCTTCAATTTTTTTTTTTTAATCCAAGCTCATAATCATTCATCAAATAGAAGTCTTAAAGATATACAATTGCAGCAACGGTGAATCCCGGAGGGGGCTATTGGGCTACACCCCCCTCCCCACCCAAGATAATTTTTATATAAATTCCATATAACTGAAGTTCAATATCTTTCTTTTAAAGAAAAAATAATAGAAACATGAAAATGCACTTGTGACCTTACTATGGTCAAGCACTGGTAAGCCTGGCGTTACTATGGTCAAGTCAAATACAGTTAAGTGGTAGCGGTTTTTAGATAGTTATTTCATTGTAATTTTTATTGAATTATTTAAAGTTTTGTATTGTGTTTTTATGATTCTTATTGTCAGATGAGTAAAAATTGTAAAGTGAAACTGTTTTGGTTCACATAAGCTGAAACGTTAACATTGGACCATTTGGCATCGCTGAATTTCAATGTTAATTGTTATGAATTTAGTAAATTGTATGATTTGGCGAGATTTTGGTGGCAAAACTTGCGACTTATCAATGAACTTTGTGATTTGGCGGCAAAATTTGATAGTTACGAAGAAATTTTTGACTTGGCGACAAAATTCGTTGTCAAACGACAAAATTTGGCGAGCTTGGCGATGGAGAAAAGCAGCTTTGGCGTCATTATATTTTCTTTCCACGCGAAAACCTCATATCTCTTCACAGACCAATATCTTGTTTCGACGAGATAAAAAGTCAAAGGAAGCTGTAACGTATTACTCTCAATCGTAAGTTTTAAATTCTTGCCTAAACCGACATTCTAAACTATTCACCACAGACGATATTTGTATTAAGATTGACGTATTATTTTAATTTTATATTTTTAAATGATTAATTAAAGCGTTTAACATGGTTTTTAATTAACAGACTTTTATTAACTTGATTTGATGCAACTATTAATGTATGTAACGGAATTTTGCAATTCAATTTTCGGTAACTTCTTGTCGTCCGAAAAACCTGAAATTTTGCACACGACTTCATAATCAATGACAATACTAGATACAAGTATTTCCAAGCACTTTTCTCATCAGGGGCAGGTACCAGGGGCAAACAAAAAATCTATACTTATACAAAACTATCGTATGTGACACAGGATTTGGACGTATTTATATAATGTAGAGTGGCAACAATTATTTTTTTTTAATAAAGATTTAAAAGTATGTAATAGTTTTCTAAAGTCTTTATTAGTTCACTTTTCAATAAAAGAGTGTTCTTTATTTTTTTGAAAAATGGTATAATTTTATTTATCAAAATAAGGGAATTCGAGTAATGAAATACTTTAGTTAAAATTTAAGTTTTTATGAAAGTAAACTTCAACGAAAAATTCATTAAAATCGTCCCTAGTTTATTTGTCAAAGGGATAATACCTAAATGTCCCCAAATTTATTACTTTTTCTATCATGCCAGTTTAATTCGTTTAGCAGCGATTTACACGATTTTTTTTTTTTTTTACGATGACATTTATCTTTTACATTATAGCATCTATGTCATAAAGCTAAGTCTAAATCTCCTTAGCCCTAAGATATATTGATTTTATTTACATATTTATTGATTTATTTATTAACTTTTATTTTATCTGTTTAAAATCACGGATAAAATTTTATTTCATTTTTCTCGGTAGTTCAGTACATTGTTGTAATTGTAACGTCATATTTTCTGTTAACATTTTTTTTTTTTTTTTTTTTTTTTTTTTTTATCAGGTTATTATATTGTTTAAAAACATGATTAAAATTTTATTATATTTTCAGTGATCTTTTTTATCCGCGATTGTAATGAAATGCTCGCCCTCTGGTGGGCTAAGGTGAAATTATCACACCACTGCATCTCATCATATTATGCAATCGATTTTCCATGATGTAATGGCCGAGAAAGAATACACATGGCTATTATATTTACTAACAAATGCAGTTCAGAAAGCGCCATCTATCGATCATTACAAACGCGGATTATCGTTTGCACGTGACATATGCATCATATTATAAATTTTTGCAATGAAAGCTATATAGAAAATGTCGGCTATATAGAACAATTGACGAAAAATCAGTTTTTAGCTTGTAACTTCTAAGCAATTGAAGCTATCGAAAAAGTTTAAATACAAATATTGTTCCTTAGGGTAAGGCGGTAATTCGCCTGATTTGAAATTCTTTCCTATTTTCAATACTAAAGAAATTATGGGCAAATGAAAATTTCCACCCCCAACCATTTCCACCCCCTTTGAGCTGAATACCCCATCTACGAACTCGACCGAGATTTTTACTGTCCTGACAACATATCCTGAGCTGGTTAAATGTAAATAAAAATTACTCCAGTTATCGTGTTCGCAACTTAACATGGGAAAAAGCGTTATACATATCAAGAGACTCGGCAGAGTCTCAAGTGACGCAAGCGCAAAAACAAACGAACGCCACGACACTCAGCGGAAACGGAAAAACGAACGAAACTGCGACACTTATATATACACGAATTTAAAGATCAAAGAAACCGCTGAAAGCCGACACTTAATATCTCAGGAAATATGGGAGGTTATGTTCTGATAATTTCAAAATAGTCTTACACCTTCTGTCTGATCCTACCCTGAAATCGTTACATTTTTGTGTGCAATATATTTCGAGATATGAATTGGCTCATTTAAGCTATAAATGGACGGCCTAATGTGTAAGAATTTTTTCTCGAATATGGCTCGAGCGAATTTAGTTTAATTTATATATGATATTAATCGCTTTTATCTGATGTGCCTGACATCTCCCTTTTCCCTAGGAAAACTCTTGTTTTTTTTATAACTCAGTTTAAAAATCGAACTATTTTTACTACGCGATGCAAAGATTTCTATTGATAATTCTCAGAATTCTGAACAGGTGTTATTCGGTTTGGTCTTGGAGTTGGTTGGTTGGTTCAATCTGAATGCAGTCAATAAAAAATTCAGATTTTGTTTTTTAATGCAAGAAAGAAACTTTATTGTTTCTTTTAAATATTTATTGTATATATACGAAATGAAATTTCACCTAAATATATATTTTTGTTGTTATAAAGTAAATATTTAAGATTTTAAAATTTCGCATTTCGTCAAAAAAATATTTCGATAATATTTTAAATCAGGAAGTATTTTGTAATTATAAGTATTTTACTTCATAGTTATTAATGATAAATTTACAGTTTTTTAAAGAGAAAATATTTCACATTTTTCTTGGCTTTTAGTGTGACGTAAAACGCGTAAAACGCATCCATCAATCAATCCATCCATTCTCGGCTATTGGCTAATTTTTCACTTTTCATCTTGTATTAATACGCCGGGCAATAACAAATCGTATAAAGAAGAATTAAGTATTTATATGAAATCAAGGATTTCATACTATATTTCAGGTAAGAAATATTATTTTAATAGTTTTATTATATTTTTTTTTGTGTTATAAATATAATATCCATTTTTAATTTTTGTTTACAATATTCGTGTCCAGTTGTAGATTAAAAGTTGCCGTAATCTTTGAAAATGAATAAAAAAAGTCTTATTGACATTTAAACCACCCAAATTACACAATCAAAAGCCAAACTGGCTCCATACTGTCACACTTTTCTGTGATCATTAGATAAATAATACTAATTAGATAATAACTCCTTTTGCCCAAGTACAGTAGAATCCTGATTCTAAGGCATCTCTTCTCTGAATCGATGGAGATATCCACCAACTGCAAATAATGACAGTCGTTAATTTCAACTTTTACCGACTCCTTTTGCTTATAAAATAAGCCTTCCCTCATGAAATTAAAATGCCTAAACCATCTTTCATTAAAATATGTATACTTGTATACCATGAATCATAAAATAATTCGTGATAAAAATAATAATCAACTTAAAAATTCCAACAACAATTATCTGAACCTATCTGCAGCAAAATAAAATTTATTTTCAAACCATGAAGGCTGAACCAAGTCTCGTATCTCTAGAAATAATATCAATTCATAAAATATTTAATTTGTAGATGCAAATTTTTCATAAATTAAGACTATACAACCAATGTAGTAATCTAGAGATATAATGCAAGTGTATTTTTAAGCCTAAACATTTCTTTAGTTGTTAAATTCATCTACAGAGCTTTAAACAATCTGCTGCACCCGATGCCATGCTCCGTTACTGCTGCTGGGATAAAAAGCTTTAAGTAACTTTAAGATCATTTTTAGTGTTGCACCGAGTAGCCATGTATCAAATACCGAGTAGTTGTAAGAAAGAATAATTGACGTACATATGAAGAATTTAGCACATCTTGAAATTAAAAAAAGACCTTTTGGACATAAAATTAAGTTAAACGAAAAACAGCATGTTTTCATGAAATGTTTCAGAACTTTTGTAGTGCATATACACAATTAGGTTCATCGTTATATTTGATACTTCCAGCTTAGTGGATTATTAAATCCGTAATAACTGATAACTTCATTCTTTATTATTAGTCTTCTTTCTCATATGTGAATCATTCTCAGATAATTCTTAGAGAATATAAAAGTTCCTATACACTTGGGCTTAATTTAAGATGCATGAAGTTATTATATGAAATGAGAACATTTAAAATAAATATTTTATCATTTCAAACATAATATATTTCATTAATCTTCAAATTCTAGAAGAGTAAACAAGATAGGTGGTTTTGGGCGGCCATAATTTGAAAAACAACATTTTTGATTATTAAAATATATTTTTAATAACATTTTAGTGTATTTACTTTTTTCATAATTATTATTTTTTAAATTAAAAATTAATCTTTTCTTAAACTTTTAAAAGTGTCTTACTTTTATTTGAACAAATATGTAACTAAAGTTTTTTTTACAATATTAGTATAATAATTAGTGTAATATTAGTATAATAAGGGTTCTTTTTTCTAAAATATTTTATTTTTGTCTGTTTTATAGATACAATAAGTTTTTATTAAAAAAAAAAAAAAAAATTGCATATTACATGCATACAAGATGGTTATACTCAAATTCTTGTAACTAAAATGGATAAGCTCATATCATGATTCGTCTCTATACAGAGTTTGGTGGCAATCTACTCACCTGTTTTAACTGCAAAAAGCTGTTTGCAGCAAAAAGTTTAATGACTTTATATTTTCATACAGGTGACGGGTTTTTACTATTTAATGCATAGATATTATCTCATATTATTATACGTTCAAACTGTGCAAGTGATAATAATTATGGAATTTTTAGCCATAATATTTGCTTTTTTTTTTTTTTTTTTTTTTAAGGATACAATTTTTTGTATAAACTCAAAGCTGGTATCCAATGAACTGCATCAATAAGTAATATACCTACTTTTAAACTTTCCTGCAAGTTATCTAGGGTTTAAAAAAAAAAAAAAAAAAAAAAAAATATCCGTAGTTTGTATTTACTTTAAGTTGAAAAATAAAGTGCAGTATTGAACTACTAAAAAACTTTTCATTTATTTTACGGTCAACTCCCTCTAACTCTCAAAAGTTTTGTCCACAGGTTATGCGGATTATAGGAATTTGCAGATTAGAGATCATTGCCTTTGTTTACAGTTTTCTTTTGCAGATACAAAGTCAGTTATTATTAATTCATAAATAGACATAAAAATGGAAAGACGATTTCTAATAAATTTTAGAATAAAATATTTCTTCAATATTAATAAAACTAATCTATCTCATTCATATATGATGATAAATAATTCAAGCATATTCAAATAATAGGTACCTGTATAATATAAATAAACATATTTAAAAAATACAAAACAAAATACTTTTGAAAGTTCAGAAATAATATTCATCACTGATTAATTTTGTTAAACATTGATGTAATAGTGGTTTGTTTTAAGTGCTAGTTTGCATGAATTGCAGGATAATAAATACAAGAATGTTACCCCCCCCCCTATCCAATTTTGTTTCAAAGCAAGGATTAAGATAAAAATTTGGTTTAAAAAAAAAAAAAAAAGTAAAAAGGTGAGAAAGGTGAATTTTTTTTAAATATGAGATGTAAATTTCTTTTACATAAAAAAATCAATTATGGATTAGAAGGATTTGCAGATTATAAATCTGTGGATTACAGGGAGTTGACTATACCGTATATGACTATAAAGAAAAAGTTTTTGATGACATTTTGTAATACAGTATTGACTACTGGTTCTTTTAATTAACTGGATGTTTGTTAAAAACTGCTTTATCAGAAAATATAAGAAAGTGATCCAAATCCAAACTATTATTTATTATCAGTTAAAGAAATAAAATTGTCTCAATTATAAAACTTTACACTGTTTAAATTGAAATTGATTTTTTTTTTTTTTTTTTTTTTTTTTTTTAACTGGATTTTGAGTATTTTAGAACGTAATCATCAGATAACGAAGATCACTATGGTAAAAATATCCATAATTATTAATTAAATATGTTATTAAATTTTTATAGGTATAATTTTAAAGTTACTTAAAGTTGTTTATAAGATAAATGCATCCATTGTATCCACTAAGCTGGAAGTATCAAATATAACGATGAACCTAATTGTGTATATGCACTACAAATGTTCTGAAACATTTCATGAAAACATGCTGTTTGCTATTTAACTTAATTTTATGTCCAAAAGGTCTTTTTTTAATTTCAAGATGTGCTAAATTCTTCATATGTACGTCAATTATTCTTTCTTACAACTACTCGGTATTTGATACATGGCTACTCGGTGCAACACTAAAAATGATCTTAAAGTTACTTAAAGCTTTTTATCCAAGTAGCAGTAACGGTGTAGCATGGCATCGGGTGCAGCAGATTGTTTAAAGCTCTGTAGATGAATTTAACAAAAAGAAATGTTTAGGCTTAAAAATACACTTGCATTATATCTCTAGATTACTACATTGGTTGTATAGTCTTAATTTATGTAAAATTTGCATCTACAAATTAAATATTTTATGAATTGATATTATTTCTAGCGATACGAGACTTGGTTCAGCCTTCATGGTTTGAAAATAAATTTTATTTTGCTGCAGATAGGTTCAGAAAATTGTTGTTGGAATTTTTAAGTTGATTATTATTTTTATCACGAATTATTTTATGATTCATGGTATACAAGTATACATATTTTAATGAAAGATGGTTTAGGCATTTTAATTTCATGAGGGAAGGCTTATTTTATAAGCAAAAGGAGTCGGTAAAAGTTGAAATTAACGACTGTCATTATTTGCGGTTGGTGGATATCTCCATCGATTCAGAGAAGAGATGCCCTAAAATCAGGATTCTACTGTACTTGGGCAAAAGGAGTTATTATCTAATTAGTATTATTTATCTAATGATCACAGAAAAGTGTGACAGTATGGAGCCAGTTTGGCTTTTGATTGTGTAATTTGGGTGGTTTAAATGTCAATACGTAGCATAATAGCAGGAAAATTTTAAGAATTTTAGGATAACTAATTGATATTTAAAGATATTTCAGGAAATTTTTTAAGAATTCAGAAAAATCAGGATATCTCTGATTATGAGACTTTTTTAATTCATTTAAAATAATCTGAATTAAACTGTAATAGAAAGTTTAAATTGCTTAACAGGATTTTATACAAATCAGAATATAATACTCTATGGCCAAGTTCATGAAACATAACTCGCCCCTTTCTTTCATGGACGTTTAAATGCATGCTAAACTAAATTTTTCTTAAAATATTTCAGATGTATAAAATAAATAATTTTTTCAAAGATTACGGCAACTTTTAATCTACAACTGGACACAAATATTGTAAACAAAAATTGAAATTGGATCGTATATTTACAACACAGAAAAAAAATATAATAAAACTATTAAAATAATATTTCTTACCTGAAATATAATATAAAATCCTTTATTTAATATCTACAATATAAACACTTAGGGTCGTATTCACCAAACTTCATTGATCGAGGATTAAACAATGGATCAGAAAATCCGAGAATCAAAGCTAACACTGGATTAAATTCCTACGGTATTCACCATCAGCCGATTGCGTGATCCATGGATTAACTGGGAGAGAAAGAAAAGCTTCGTTTTGATTGGCCAAAAACGAAGATAGATGTTCGGATTCACCGTTCGGCTTCAATTAACCAGGGATGAGGACTTTCAGACTTTTCTTAATTTTTAAAAAACAATTTTCAGGTTTTTGCTTCTAAATATTCTTATTTTTGTTCAATTTTCTTTCTTTTGACTGTTTCTAAATAATTTATTTTCATATATTTTCCAGTTTGGCTTATAGAAAGTATGATTTTGTGTATCTGTTTCTTCTTTTACTACTAAAATTAAATTATTTTTGAGTTTTGCTGATACTTTCAGACTTTTCGTCTATTTCCAACTCACATCTCTGATTAACTAATCAATCGGATTTGAAGATTAGAAAGGGTAAAAAGCAAATTGGCACGGCGAAAAACACGATTTGCTCTTGTTTACGCACGGATTAAGAATCAATTTTACTGTAGAACATTTTTTTAAAGAATAATCACGCAGACGCCAACTGTTTACGCTACGATTTAAAATTTTGATTGTTATGAATAAAAGAAAAAAATTCTCCGAACTACGCTCCCCCCCCCCCCCAACACACACACAAGCAATGCCCCTGACTGTAGACCAATTACATACGCTATATCAAGCAGTCTTCAAAAATTAGTGATTTTTTTTAATTGAAAATATTTTTAAATAACTTTAATTAATTTTTCTTTATTTTAGTTAGCTCATTAGATTACTTAAAAATTTGGCTTGGAATAAGTTTTAAACTAAAACAATCAAATGAAGATAGCTTTTCCCTTGTTTCATTTATTTACCAGTTTTCAGTAGGTATTTCGGGTACATTTCTAAGTAGTAATTAATAAAAAGGTTAAAAAATATACAAGTTTATTAAATAATTTTATGAGAAATTGGGAAAAATATATAAATTAATGAAAACTTTATAAGCTAAAACCATAAATTATGAAACACGCAACAATTGTTTCCGTCGAAGTACAACCTTTCATCAGGCAGAAAAAAAAAGCACGATAATTCAACACTATATTATTATTGCACACATTTGTAATTTAAGGTGCTACTTTACAAACTTCATTCAACAAAAAATAATTTGGTGCATTTTTCATACATTATAGTTATATCATCATATGAAAGATATTTGGTTAAAATTGAAAAGTTTAAAATTTCTGCTATGCTACCCATTAAAATAAATCAATTTGTGAATTTAACGATTAAGCTTAATCTTTAACGATTAAGCTCATGGAAATGAAGGAGAAGATATATATCTTTATTGATAGCAAAAATCGCTTAATCAGCAAAATTTTATTTGACATGACAGAACAGAGTATAATGTCGTCAGAAATAATATTAACTTAATTCAATTTTAATTAAGTAAAAACACAATGATAAATGTGTATCATTAAATAATTATAGCATATTTTTTAATCAAACTCTTGTTCAAAATCAGGTATTTAAAGACTGTGTTTCAAGATTAAAATATAAAAAAAATCATCAAAATGATTTTAAAAGCAATTTGCTGCTAATAAAACAAAATTTATATTTCTTTCATGTTCAATATTTACGAAGCTAAGCTGCGTAGTACGCATGTGTTACGAAAAGATCCGAGAATTATCTCTGTTAATTCTCCCATATTCGAGGATCAAAAAAGAAGTGTTAAAGTAGCCGATGAACTGCGAATTTTCGTTGGAGAATACCGATTTTCGTATGATCGAGTGATTACCGCTGATGCGAGATTTAATCCGAGTGTTAAGAAGTTGGTGAATACGGCCCTTAATGTGCTATAGTTTTTTTTTTTTTTTTTTTTTTTTTTTTTACGATTTGTTCTCTGGCGTATTAATACATTGAGATGAAAAGTGAAAAATTAGCCAATAGCCGAGAACGGTTCGATTGATTGATGGATGCGTTTTACGTTACACTAAAATCCAAGAAAAATGTTCACTTTACAGTGTACACCTTTCATCACCTGTTTTGAAGGGAAAAGTTGAAGTGATTATTATTTCCATCTAATAGCAGGCGTGTAAAGGGATGTTGGTGATTTATCATTCTGATAAACACTTAATTAAAAATAAATAAAATATTTAATTTTACATTAAAAGCATTTAAAACCTTTAAAATTACCGTTCCACACAATCGGTGTAAGGTATTTAATTTTAAACTATATTAATTTAAAACGAAGTGTTGAATTACTAAACTAAATACATGAAAAAACCTTTTCCCTCTTGAAACCGCGGGAGTCTACAAAATACCTTACACCAACCAAAACAACCAATCAGGTTCGTACATCGGTGTAACCAAGAGAAAAATTAAAACAAGAATAAAAGAACACATAAAAGATATCAAAACAGGAAGTCAGAATACAGCCTTGGCCAAAACATTTTACAAAGAAGATATTAATATAAATTTTGAACAAACAGCTAAAATAGCCAATTATGAGGATTATAACTATGCAATGTACTGCGAATCCATTGAGTTAGCAACCAATAGGAACACTTGCAATGACAGCGGCTCAGTAGCTCCGGACAGAATGTGGCGCCATGTTTAGAAAAGTAAAAACCATCACAACAGTCCAAGTCACGCACAGAGGAGGCCGTCTGACGAGAACCGGGAACCCGGTGGAAAAGTTTAACGGCAAGCAACGAAGTCAGTAAAGGTTTTTTCATGTATTTAGTTTAAAATATTTAATATTTACATTTAGTGGCAATCTATTCACCTGTTTCCTGTTTAAAGTTTAATTACATATTTTTATAAATTTTTAGTTTTATATTATCGATAAACACTATTACTAATTTTTTTCTTTTCAATTTAGTGCATAAAAATAATGAAATTCTTACAGCTACTTAGTATTGGCCAAGTACTTGGTCAAAATTTGACTGCATATAGAGTACTCAGCAGATTAGCTGAGTGCAAAGTACATATCAAGTACTTGATGCAGCTCTAATTAATAAATCAGATGATAAAAAGAGAGGGGGGGGGGGCTAAAACTAGAGCTGTACTTTGTGCTAAGTATTCGGCCAATACAGAGTAGTTGTGAGAATTTCATTAATCTTATGCATTATTGAAAGAAATGTGTTAATGAGTGATATTTATTTTATACTAGCCGCTTTCGGCGACCAGCTGGCTCGCGATCCTTGAAAAATCCGACTTTATGAAACTCCCGCTCGGTGGGGGTTTCATAAAGCCCCATTTCACTACATGAAACAGCCTGTTCGCTCACCATGTTATGATCCTTCAAATTTATGACTTTGAGCAAAGTTCTGCTCGATGGCGCCTTATCCCCGTTTTATAACTTACAACACCTTCCTTGCTCATTAGAATTTTAAATATTGAAATTTTAAAATATTACAGCACCATCTGGTGGTAGAAATTTCTGTAATTTATTGTTCAATTCTAAATCAACAAAGCTTTCAAATGATGTATTACTTATGAAATTATTTTAATTAGTAACTTAGATACCAAAGAAAACCTAATCAGGAAATCTTTAAATGTGTAAATCAGGTGAAATCTTGAATTCCACTTTCGATAATATGGAAGTACTTTAAAATATCATTCGAATAATGTATTAAAAATAATTTAATCATAATTAGAATTTGAAATATTGAAATTTTAAAATATTGCAGCGCCATCTGGTGGTAGAAATTTCTGTAATCTATTGTTCAATTTCAAATCAACAAAGCTTTCAAATGATGTCTTACTCATGAAATTATTTTAATTACCGTAATTTTGTGTGTAATATAACCTGCAGGTAATCTATAAAAAAAAAACCTTGACTTTGTATATCCTGCGGGGTATCTATCGCGAACAACGAGAAAATCAACATCAGTCTCGTTTTTGTTTCGGAAGTCTCGATTATTAACGCATAATAAAGATGAAATTGAGGACAGTGAAAAGGAATTTGATGAGGATTTGAATTAAATATTTTATGAATTGCTATGATTTCTTATCTGCCTTCATGGTTTGAAGATAAATTTTATTTTGCTGCAGATAGGTTCAGAAAATACTGCTATTGGGATTTTTATGTTTATTATTATTTTTTTCATGAATTTTTATATAATTCATGGTATATGCATTTTAATGAAAGATGATTTGGGCACTTTAAATTCATGGAAGGTTTATTTTATTTCATTAATAAAAGGAGTCGATAAAAGTGGAACTTAACGATTGTCATTATTTGAGAATGGTGTATATCACCATCGATTCAGAGAATAGATATCCTGGAATCAGGAATCTACTGTGAATGGGCAAAAAGAGTTAGTTTATTTAAAGAGAGAAAAACATCAAATTTCTTAATTTGTGTATATCACCCCATCAATGCAATCACAGTCCAATGCACCTAAAAATGAGTGCTAAAAAATGATAAATTTTGTAAAGCAAGCATCATAAATTAAAAAAATAATAATTAATAAATTAGTAATTGTTTTTTGTACTCAAAAAAAAAAAAAAAAAAAAAAACTTATATCCTCATCGGAAAAAAGCAGGGTTGGCAAGTTTCTTCCAAGTGGAAGAATGGAACAAACTGTTTCTCTTAAAAATTTATGTTATAAATTGCAGATATGTAAGATACAATGGATGCATTTGTCTTATAAACAACTTTAAGTAACTTTAAAATTATACCTATAAAAATTTAGTAACATATT
The DNA here is from genome assembly GCA_963930645.1 of Salticus scenicus. Classification (NCBI taxonomy): domain Eukaryota; kingdom Metazoa; phylum Arthropoda; class Arachnida; order Araneae; family Salticidae; genus Salticus; species Salticus scenicus. The sequence continues at coordinate 159,190,568 of OZ005653.1, forward strand.
TAATTAATAATTATGGATATTTTTACCATAGTGATCTTCATTATCTGATGATTACGTTCTAAAATACTCAAAATCCAGTTAAAAAAAAAAAAAAAATCAATTTCAATTTAAACAGTGTAAAGTTTTATAATTTAGACAATTTTATTTCTTTAACTGATAATAAATAATAGTTTGGATTTGGATCACTTTCTTATATTTTCTGATAAAGCAGTTTTTAACAAACATCCAGTTAATTAAAAGAACCAGTAGTCAATACTGTATTACAAAATGTCATCAAAAACTTTTTCTTTATAGTCATATACGGTATAGTCAACTCCCTGTAATCCACAGATTTATAATCTGCAAATCCTTCTAATCCATAATTGATTTTTTAATGTAAAAGAAATTTACATCTCATATTTCAAAAAAATTCACCTTTCTAACATTTTTACTTTTTTTTTAAACCAAATTTTTATCTTAATCCTTGCTTTGAAACACAGTTGGAAAAGGGGGGGGGGGGGGGGTAACATTCTTGTATTTATTATCCTGCAATTCAGGGTTGGGTTTTTGCCGGCAAAAATGCATTTTTGCCAGGACAGCGGCAAAAAGTGGAAAAAATTGGCAAAAATGGAAAAAAATTAGGAAAAGTGGAAAACAACACAATCCCTTTGAATTTTCACCATTTACACTTTGGCACCTCAATGAAAAAAATGTTTGAAGATTTTTTAATTTAAAAAGTAATTATAATTAATTAATTAATATAATATATATAACCAGTGTCCGACAAATTCCGGGTGCCAGGGTGACTATAAATATCCATTGGTGACCAGTTACGGCAGACTGACAAAAAAATTTTTGTGCATTTACAATATTTTTTATGTATATTTTTGTTTTTCCTCCCACCTTCTTGTCTTGGTATAAAAGATGACATTGCTGATGTATTGAATGAATAGTATGAGTTTAATGTTTTCTGAAAAATTTAACAGTTATTTCTGTTTTTGAAAGATGTTTTTCCATGAAAGATAAATTCCCATATTTGATAAATCTTCTTACTACTATACTAGTACTTTCCATGTCAACATCTTTGTTAAACAAGATTCAATAAAATAAACACTATCTAAAGCAAACTATGTTCGAATTTACAACGAGAAAACTTAAATAGTATGATATTTATCAAATGGATTCTCTTTAAAGGAATTCTGTCCTGAAAAATTAATAGACAAATAGTATTTTAAAGCCAAAACTTAAACACTCTCAATATATTTGATTATATTAAAGGTAAAAATAATATTTATTTCTGTGGATTTTTCCCCCCAATAGTTTGTTTTTATCTTTATAAATAAAAAATAGTTTTTTTTTTTTTTTAATTTCCTTAGTTCAAATTTTTAACTGAATAGTTCATTTATTCAATGTAAAATAATATGTGAATGACCTGCATTAATTATACAATTATGAAATATTATTAATTTTTGCTGTGTGTATTTTCATAGAAATAATTCACTATTTCTGGCTCCTAAGATATTGAAACTTTGTCAGTCCCTGAACATAACCATAAAAACAAAACTACAAAATTATATTTTTATTTTATTGAAGTAAAAAAAATCTTAAGTAAGACATATTCAGAGAGAGAGAGAGAGAGTTTACTTGCAATTTACATTTCAATTCCAAAAAATGCATGATCAGTGACTGACTGGCAAATTTTAGAACAGCTGAGTCAATAATTGACTCAATATTTGACTTTTCCCCACTGTAAACAAAAATATGTAATACACTGAAAAACACAAATATTCTAGTAATTAATTATTGAAGAATATTTTTTAGATAGGTAATTTAAATATTTTTAAAAATGAAAAAAATTGTTAATTGTTGATGTTAAAAATTTCAGTTTAAAGAAATTTTAGAATGCATTATTTTAATGATGGATTCATGATCTCTGGTTTTAATTTGTTAAAATTATGATTTAAATATTAAAATCCTTAAAACCCTGCTTGAAATACTGGTAATTTTTGCCACTGGCAAAAACTATTTTTTCCGGGGTGGTTTTAAGACTTGTTTTAATCTTTTGATTAATTAATCAATAACCCTTAAAAAGTAATGATATCAGTACAAAAACCCTTAACGGGTTAAAAGTTTGTGACGCAGCTACTTTATCGCTATAAGAATTTGAAATATGGGTCTTAAAAATAATGATATCAAATTTTAAGTGACGCTTTGCTATTGGTTAAAATATACATAGATTTTTCTTATTTGATCATTTGCTTTTTTCTTTTATTTATATTTACAATGCAAACATATTTTTAACTTCAAGATAAGACAAATATATAAAATATACTCACTGATGCTTTTTCATTTTGCATTTCCATTTCAAAATAACAGTTTTAAAAGGAATGATATCAAAATTCCAGTGACGCCTCAAAGTCACTTTAAAAGATTTGTTTTTAGATTCCACTAAAATTACCTTTGTTTTGTCTAATAAAGTATATTTACACATTGAAACAGTGCTTTTAATTTTCAAGTATACTGTCAAATAATCACACTTTCACTGAGTTTGCATTATAAATTGAAATTATTTATTTCAATAAATTGATTTGTCTTTTGCGTCACGCTATCCAAAACTGTGAGTAAAATTTATGTAAATGTTACTTTGTATCATAGTATCCAACTAAGTCAAAATTTGTTTGTGCAAAGAGATAGTGTGATGCAAAGAAAACATTTGCAAATGATCAAATAAGAAAAATCTATGTATATTTTAACCAATAGCAAAGCGTCACTTAAAATTTGATATCATTATTTTTAAGACCCATATTTCAAATTCTTATAGCGATAAAGTAGCTGCGTCACAAACTTTTAACCCGTTAAGGGTTTTTGTACTGATATATATATATACCTATATATATATATATATAAACTTTTGAACGGAGGGTGGTTTTAGGTTCTAGGAGTCATGATCGGTGAAGATATGAAGAAATTTTCCAGAAGTCGTGTCATGAGAACCATTGCAATAGGTAGATCTCCTATAAGGAATCTACCTAAAATCTATACTTATACAAAACTATCGTATGTGACACAGGATTTGGATGTATTTGAGGAGCAAACATTCAAACCGTGTTTTCTCCAAAAATAAAAAAAAATGAGTTAGTGATTTTTCTGTGAACTCAACATTAAATAGCACAAAATTATACTATTATTTTAAACCAAAATAATTTTTATCACATTATAAATGCTCTTAGAAAGTTATGGTTTCAATCAAACAGTGTTTCCTCCAGAGCCTGTTTTCAGTCAAACTGTGATTTCTCCAGCCAACCAAGTCAGTACTGCTCTTTCTGGTCGCGTGACTCGTACATGTACCAGCTTTTTATGTTTGTTTTTTCGTTAGTTCTATCTTGTTTTCTTCATTTTAGAGGAGTGTACTTTATTACTATTATTATTATATATATATTTTTTTTTCAAATGGAAGAATTAATAGATGGTGTATTAGTGAGTACTTCTAATTATGGAACTAGAAAAATACAGAGAATTGGAGGGAAAAGAAAAGAAGCGAAAAAGAAACGATATTCAGCACCTTTAGATAACAACATTTATGCTCCATGCAAACATTCTATTAATACTTTTTCATGCACTGATGTTAGACCTAATGACGTTAAGAAGTTTCGGGATAGACTTTACGAAATTCCGGACAAACAGCGACAAGATTCTATTATAGCCTCATTGGTTGTTACAAAAAATGTAACTCGACATAGACCTATAAACCCAACCCCCCAAAAAAATCGCAATCATCTGGCTTACAGCATGCATTTTCTGCTTCTTATTTTATTAGTAGTAGCAGTGGTAGGAGAATTCCTGTGTGTAAAAACAATTTCATGGCTATAACTAAAATAGGTCGTACAATGCTAGCCAATATTGTTATTAAGGTACATGCTGGTGAACCTATTGAGGAAAAGAGAGCAGGGGATAGAAAAAGCCCCTTAAGCATTAATAAAAAAAAAAAAAAAAAAAAAAAAACAAGGTAAGATAATTCATCTCAAACTTAAAGGCATCAGAATGACATAGACAAACTTTTACAATTGATGTATGGTGAAGAGTGAAAAAATCAGCCTGTTTTTAAATGGTATAAAGATATCATTGCTAATAACTTTCATGTAGAATATGAAGAAAGAGAGAAAGCATGAAATTGCTTAAGTGAAGATATTGGTTTAAAAATTTAAATTTCAAATTGGCTTAAAAATTTTAGTTTTTCCCTACAATTTGCATGATGATTTTTCAAGCGTAAATATTTAATTTAACTTTATAATTACATAACAAAATCTGTTCTGTTAATTACATTAAGAATGTTATTTCATCAATATTCGAGCTACATACTTTTTCATTCAAAAAATGTTTTGTCCACATTGAAAACATTGAAAACATGTTTCCTTCTCTGTGTTTCGGTCAAAACATGCTTTCTCCACATTGGAAACATTCAAAACATGTTTTCTCCTCTGTATTTCGGTCAAAACATGTTTTCTCCAAATTTCAAATACATTTTTCTAATTAACTCTAAGTTTATTAGGTAAAGTAGGCCTACAGATCTTCCTAGTAACCAATAATACAACTAAACAAATGATAATTAGGGTCTAAGAAGGGTTATTTTGTAATTTATCAGTTTTTTGTGTTTTCTGAAAAATTGCATTCGAAGGAGAAAACACGGTTTGAATGTTTGCTCCTCATTTGTATAATGTCGAGTGGCAACAATTAATTTTTTTAATAAAGATTTAAAAGTATGTAATAGTTTTCTAAAACCTTTATTAGTTCATTTTTCAATAAAAGAGTGTTCTTTATTTTACCATGTTTTTATTAACTTCGATTCTTGTTTGTTTGTTTGTGTGTTTGTCAGGGACAAATCTTGCAATCGATTTTTAACTAACTTCCCGACTAGCTAGATATTTGAAATTTTCAGGACAGCTCACAACACGGTGGCAATACATTTTTCTAATAATTTTAGTCAACTATTGCAGGTCCCGCTGCCTTCGGCAGCGCTTATATGATTCTAAAGAAAATTTCTTTAACTAAATTCCCGACTAGCTAGACATTTGAAACTTTCAGAATAGTTCAGAACACGGGGAAAATACATTTTTTTAATACCTTTAGTCAACTGTTTCGGGTTCCCGCTGCCTTCGGCAGCGTTATCAGTACAAAGCTTGCAATCGATTTTTCACTAACTTTCCGACTAGCTAGACATTTGAAACTTTCAGGATAGCTCAAAACACGGTGGCAATACATTTTTTAATACTTTTAGTCAACTGTTTCAGGTCCCCACTGCCTTCGGCAGCGTTTATATGATTCGACAGAAAATTTATTTAACTAACTTCCTGACTAGCTAGACATTTGAAACTTTCAGAATAGTTCAGAACACGGTGAAAATGCATTTTTTAAATATTTTTAACCAACTGCTCTGGGTTCCTGCTGCCTTCGGCAGCGTTACCAGTACAAAGCTTGTAATCGATTTTCCACTAACTTCTCGACTAGCTAGACATTTGAAACATTCAGGATAGCTCAGAATACAGTGACAATACATTTTTTTTTTATACTTTTAGTCAACTGTTTCAGGTCCCTAATGCCTTCGTCAGCGTTTATATGATTCAACAGAAAATTTATTTAACTAACTTCCCGACTAGTTAGACATTTGATACTTTCAGAATAGTTCAGAATACGGTGAAAATGCATTTTTAAAATATTTTTAACCAAATGTTTCGGGTTCCTGCTGCCTTCGGCATCGTTACCAGTACAAAGCTTGCAATCGATTTTTCACTAACTTCCCGACTAGTTAGACATTTGAAACTTTCAGAATAGTTCAGAATACGGTGAAAATGCATTTTTAAAATATTTTTAACCAAATGTTTCGGGTTCCTGCTGCCTTCGCCAGCGTTACCAGTACAAAGCTTGCAATCGATTTTTCACTAACTTCCCGACTAGCTAGACATTTGAAACTTTTATAATAGCTCAAAACACGAGAGCAATGAATTTTTTTTTTTACTTTTATCCAATTGCTCCGGGTTCCCGCTGCCTTCGGCAGCGTTTATATGATTCAACAGAAAATTTAAAAACATGGTATATAAAAAGATCTTTTTATCTTATAATTATTTTTTTTTTTAAATGGTATAATTTTATTTATCACAATAAGGGAATTCGAGTAATGAAATACTTTAATTTAAATTTTCATGAAAATAAACTTCAACGGAAAATTCATTAAAATCGCCCCTAGTTCTTTTGTTAAAGGGATACCTAAATGTCCCCAAATTTATTACCTTTTCTACCATGTCAGTTTAATTCGTTTAGCATCGATTTACAAGATTTTTTTTTTTTTTTAACGATGACATTTATCTTTTACATTATAGTATCTATGTCATAAAGCTAAGTCTAAATCTGCTTAGCCCTAAGATATGTTGATTTTATTTACCTATTTTTTTTATTAACTTTCATTTTATTTGTTTAAAATCACGGATAAAATTTTATTTCATTTTTCTCAGTACATTGTTATAATTGTGACGTCATATTTTCTGTTCAACTTTTTTTTTTTTTTTTTTTTTTCTCAATCAGATTATTATATTGTTTAAAAACATGATTTTAAAATTTCATTATATTTTCAGTGATCTTTTTTATTATCATTTGCACGTGACATAAGCATCAGATTATAAATTTTTGCAATGAAAGCTATAGAAAATGTCGGCTTCATTACAAGAAAAATCACTTTTAAACTTGTAACTTTTAAGCAATTGAAGTTATCGAAAAAGTTTAAATACAAAAGTTGTTCTTTAGGGTAAGATGGTAATTCGCCTTATTTGAAGTATTTTCCTATTTTCAATATTAAAGAAATTATGGGCAAATGAAAATTTCCACCACCCCCATCATTTCCACCCTCTTTGAACAGGATACCCCATCTACGAACTCGACCGAGGTTTTTACTGTCCCGACAACATATCCCGAGCTGGTTAAATTTAAATAAAAATTACTCCAGTTATCGTGTTCACAACTTAACATGGGAAAAAGCGTTATACATATATATATATACCTATATATATATATATAAACTTTTGAACGGAGGGTGGTTTTGGGTTCTAGGGGTCATGATCGGTGAAGATATGAAGAAATTTTCCAAAAGTCGTGTCATGAGAACCATTGCAATAGGTAGATCTCCTATAAGGAATCTACCTAAAATGAATAATAATAGTTAAGAGTAATCAAAAATATATTAAAATGAGGAGGCATGCTGCAAGAGTTGTGAAATACATGTAGGTTAAACTTCTCTTAAGCCAGAAACACTTCTTAAACCAGCCATCACGAAAATCCTTTTATTCAATAAACTATTGAAATAAATAATTAATCAAATAATCGGCAGCATAAAAAAAAAATAATAATAATAAAACATATAATGAAATTCCTTCAACATACAACTGCGAATTTCATAATGTTCACTATATTGATTTCAATGATTGCATTAATTTTACTTCGATATAGTTTATTTTTTTCATAAATACTTTGAGAAAAAAATAATAATATGTTAATAAAAAAATGTATCTCAGCAGCAGAAATTTATTCAGAAAAGGAAAATAAAATTTTATCCATGTTTTGATATGATAAAATAATTAAAAATGATAGTCTTGATTCCACGATGCTCACACTTGATACTATGTTACAGTAATGTATACACATCGTTACAGTAATACAGATACACATCGTTACAATAATGTATGAAAATATATAAACTAAAGTTTTATACATCATGATTTGGACTGAATGAAATAAACTTTAAGGAAAAATTAATGTTAAAAAATTGCGTCACAATTGCTACAATAAATCGAGATAATTATTGCATAATATTCATAGTCTGAAATAGTTAAAATAAATTATAAGAATTTATATATAAATATATATGTAATATTATATCTGAAGATAAACATGTCATACATTTTTGCCAATATTCTAATTAAACTTTCCGTAAAATTGTTAGTAAACGCCCATTTTTCCACAACACTTTTAGAGTAATTTTTACTTTCTTCTATATTCAATAGATGAAAGTCTTGGATTCCTAAAAATTTTTGACTTCAAGTTTTCGACGGGTTTACACGTTCTGAGACCTCTAGAACACGGTTTGACTATTTTTAGAAAATATCTGTCTGGCCATCTGTCTGTCTGCGTGTGTGTGTGACAAATTTTTCGTGGCAACTGTATCTCCGGAACTACTGTTCATAATTCTCTATAAATTTATATGTAGATGCACCTTGACCTATATTAGTGCCTTTCATCTTTTGGTGCCAACCGTTCAACTGGTGACGCTGCTGTACAGCATTTCCGCAATTTAAGGGAAGGCTCTATCTCAGATTCTATTGCGTATAATCAAACAAAACTTTATATGTGAGAAGACCATTATGAGACGTTGTGCCGATTCAATTTAAATTCTTTATAGGCCAACAGGTGGCGCTTCTAGACAGCGATTTCCGGAATTTATGGGAGGGCTATATTTCAGGAAATACTGCACAGAATTGCACATAAATTTATATGTAGATGCACCTTGACATGAATTAGTGCCTATCAACTTTAGTGTCAACCGCTCAACCGGTGAAGCTGCTACACACGAATTTCCGCAATTTAAGGGAAGGGTATATCTCAGGTTCTATTGCGTATCATCAAACAAAACTTGATATGTAAGCACATGATATGCGTTATGAGACATTATACTGAATGCTTATCGTCCTATAGATGCCGCTGCTATGCTGCAAATTTCCTTGATAACGGGAAGGCTATATCTCAAATTATATGGCATATAACTGTACTAAACTTGATTTGTGAGATAACCATTATAAAAACACATTTTTTAAGATGATATTTATAGACAATAAAACTGCCTTTCTTTGAACATTTAGTATTAGTTTTCTATGATATGAAAATCCTTTGCATTCATCATGTTAGATAATTATAATAAATTATAGTTTTAATAAATTTTTTCTATAGGAATATAATAGAAGAAAGTCTTGTGGTGGCCACAACATACTAGTTTCCATATGTAATTACGATTAAATAAGAAGAAAAATACTCTGGTATTATGTCTACAGGAAAAAAAAAACAAATTTAATAATTGTCCAAAATACTTTAAACCTTAGTCGATCAAATAAGGAAGAAAAATGAAAAAGTGCGTAATATTTCGTAACTGAGAAATGTGTGGCTTGGGAAAAATAAAATATTTACGTTGAACTGAAAGTTCCATAAAAATGAAATGAGTTAAGATTTTTATTTTTATTTTTATTCAATAAAATCATTTAAAGTCGTCTAAATTTTATTATTTAAAGGAGTAGAACAATGCAAGTATTATATCTTTGCTCTCGAGGTAAAGGACACATGTCCTTTTTTCAGTGTGTGTGTGTGTGTGGGAAAAAGTTTAACAACAAAATCTATTATTAAAAACAGCTTTTTTTTTAGTACATTATATTATTAATACTGTATAAAAATATCATAAACAGTTTACAGACAATTGCAGACAAGAAACATTCAAAAAATGTTGTAAAAATAAAGTTGATAAAAAAGTGAAAAAAATGCCCTTCTGAAAAATTACATTTTTGGCCATGGTGTCTTTTACCTCCTGCGGGGTACACACACACACACACACACACACATATATATATATATATATATATATATTCTTTTGCACAAAAATTACTTTCAGAAAAAAATTTGACACATATTTGTATTAAAAAGCTGCTTTACTTATCTGTAATTTGAAAATTTTATTTACTGAACTATCCAATCTAAAATTAATTTAGAATACAGATTTTTTTTTTAATCATCATACTTAGCTTTTATAATACAATGGTACTTTCGTATGTTTTAATTAACTTCAAGAATGTAAAAATCTTTGAAAAGGAGATATGCCGCCAAAAACCTGCATAGGATTTTTTTTTTACTGTATTTCATACACACAATAGCCAATGAATTACAAACATCAGATTAATATTTAATTAGACTTCCTTTTGCACATTGGATATCCTTTTGTATGGATAACATCCTCAATTTGTGAGGGCATCGATTCTATAAACTTATATATTGCATTTATGCTCAGAGAATACAATGCATTGACAACACAGACTTTAAGGTCCTATAAATTGCACTGAAGTGGATATTGCTGTCTGATGTTTCTATGCAGTATGTCCCAAATATTTTAAGTTGGATGAAGATCGGGGCTTTGCGATGACTAGGCAAGATGTTCAAAATCAGTCTATTATTCACTGAACTAATCTCGAGCGATTCTGGTATGATGTATACAGTAACCGCCGCTTAATAAATTCATTGGTTAATAAAATCAGCCACTTAATCTGATCAAATTGCAAGGACCGGAATCAAATCAAAATGAACTGTTTTTAAAACCGCCTCTTAATAATATCAGCATCACCGGTTAATAAACTCAAAAATACCTCTACACAGCATAAAAATGTGATTTGTGCGCTAAACAAATTTTTATTTACACTGTGATTTTTTATTTTTGAAATAGAAAATAAAATAAAACACAGCAACTTTTCCGTTATTTCTACTCTTTGTCAAAAACTTTACATTTGCAGCATAGTTACAAATTAAGCAAGCCCCATCACGTGTCTTATTAACAATTTCAAGGAACATATTCTTTAAAGTGCAATAATAAATTGCAAATTTAATTTGATTCGCGAGATTTTTTTTTTCCAATTTTTAATGACTAAAAGACATTTTTAGTTCTTATTTTGGAAATAACTAAGAAGCAAAAGGTTTAAATGGAAATATTTTAAATTTAAAAGAAAAGCGCGAACTTTTGGCAAAATAATTATGATCTTTCTGAAAGGAATGCGCATCAGAACTTGGGATATGTGCTTAATTTATTTATTTTGAAGGAAGAATTAATTAATTATCGTCAAAAATCAATTAATATTCTTTAGTAATACCATTACATTTTGAAATTTTTTTCCAAATTCAGCGATGTAATACCTTTTTTTTTTTTTTTTTTTTTTGAGTGCAGGATCCTTTGCCGTATATAAAATTCTAAAATTCATCCGCTAAATAAAATCACTTTGTATCATAACGAATGTGATTTTAATAAGCGTCGGATACTCTAGTTATATTATCGTCTATGAAGTATCCGTCTCTTTCGAGCAAACATGTAGCAGTTGTTCATGTATTCATGACTTTTTGCTTACTCTAAAGTGATACCAGGAAACCACTTCCACACTGTACCAGCGGAACATTCTCCACGTGATAAAAGGTTTTGCATATTTAGGCTGCCAGCGAGCATTTATAGAAACTCTTACAGATTTCTAATTCATTGCCCAGTGTGGGTAGATTTTACAATAAAACAAAAAATAACAATAAAAATGTTATACCGCGTCAAATGTTTTGCAAAATTCAAATTTTTATTTCATTTTGCTTAAAAACATGAAATATGGTGTCCTATTGTTGATTATGATAACAATATTCACTAATATGTCTTACTTTAAAACAATATTTATAGGAGTTACTGTAAAAAACAATACAATATGGAAAGTATGAGGGAACACTGTAAGGGTAAAAGTAAAAGTGTGTTCAGAGGTGGACAAAAAAAAAAAAAAAAAAAAAAAAAGATGTTAGTGGCAAAACGAGTGAACACATGAACAATTATTATATGGATAAAGGCGGTGTTTGTTTAATTCTGAGAAAGAATATGCTAGTTCAACGTAATAAAATTTGCATTTTATTTATTTATTAATATAGCATCTATTATTTTACAAATAAATAAATAACTGAAATAAATAATTATATAATGGGAATAAATGGAGGTCTTTTTTTATTATTATTATTAAGCACACACCTGCCAACATCCTCATTAATATTCCTTAGTATTGTGAGACCCGCCCTTTTTTTCACACCAGTAAATTTTTAGGGTAATATTCTCCAAAGGCAATTACGATTCACTAAGAAGAAAAATACTCTAAAATAATACTGGTGTGAAAAATGACGGGGGTACCAATACTACGGAATATTAATTAAGATGTTAGCAGGTATGTTAAACATATACGAAAACATAAATTTTACCAAAAAATTTCATGCCGCTGAAAAAGAAAAAAATTAAGAACTTTGTAATTACTTCTTGCTATAATTAAAATAATACTAACGTTTGTATTCGCTTTATACCTTTGGCTCACAGACATAAATATATTTCATTTCAATAAAAAGTTTACCTTTTAAAATGATAATTGGAATAAATTGTGTGACTATTTTTAAAACAGTGAGGAATATTTTTAAAGTTTATATATATATATATATACAAAAATACAAAAATATATAATTTTTTAAGTTAAAGCAGAGAAAAAGTTTAATCAGAGTTGAAACTGTTATTAAATGTTTCATAAACATAATTTTATTTTTTCAGAATGTGTCAGAAGTCATTGATCCATTGATTAATTTATTTATTGATTCGTTGTTGTATATATAGATACAAACATTTATTTGTAAACTGTGTGAATTAAAGTGAGCAATCGTAACAAATCTGGTGCATAAATAAAATTATTAAATGTATGCGTATATACATATATGCTAATTTTTTAAAGTAAAATACTTTCAGAATTAAGAATATATATATTATCTATTATTTTTTGTAATATTCCTAAAGAGGGAAAAAATAAATTTTATACTGGAGTAAAATACTTTAAACTTTTGTGGATTAAATAAGGAAAATAAAATAAGCGTTATATTTCCTGCCTGAGAAATGAGCAACTTGGGAGAAATAAAACTTTTACTTTGAATCGAAGGTATCATAAAAATAAAATGAATTATTTTTTTTTTTCTTTTTATTCATTTTTCTACTATAAAATCATTTAAAGTTCTCTAAATTTTCTTATTTAAAAGGTTAGATGAGCAATAGAAGTATTTCAGTTTTATTTTCTTGGTATATAAAGATTTTTTTACAAAAAATATATATGCATGTTTTTGTCAGAAAGCTGCATTCAATTTCTGTTTTATTACTTTTATATACTGTAAACTATTGAAATGCATATTAAAATTAATTGATACTTATTTGTCACTGGCTTAAAAACGTTACAAGATTTTGAAAAAAAAAAAAAAAAAATCTGCTGTTTTTATTCACTAAATTAAAAGTAATGCTCTACGTAATTTAATGCCGCTTTTTGTAATTTATTGTATCTTTCTACCCGGATATTAAGGGTTTAAGGGGTTAAAAAAAATTATATATACGTAAATGTGTGTGTGTGTTAAATAAGAATTTCTGAACATTGCGATGATACATTTATGATTCTACGAATTTTGATTAAAGTTCTGAGCAAAATTGCAATATTGCCTTCAAAATTTTAACACTTATTTCCTAAAAAGTTTTTTTTTTGGTCAACTGTGCGTGAAATACAGGATGATTATAACTAAAGTTACGATTTCTAAACGCTATAATTTTAAAACTACCCATCAGAGCGATTTAGTATTTTACCATAGCAATTGTTAGGCAACGAAATTTCGTTTGTGGGAGGGAAAAAGTAGTTCCAAAATGTGCCGTTAATTATCCGTAAAGTATTTGTTTCATGAAACTAATCCTTTTCTGTTTTCACTATGACTGTTTCCGCTGTAAACACGTATTCTTTTCTTTTTGCTAAAAATTTGTTGTAGTAAACCCTTGAAGTATATTATTTCTTTCTGTTTCATTGTGTTGCTAAAACATTCCTGTGTTTAATGAGTCCATATAGGCGTTTCACCTGACATTACCCTGACAGCGCCATCTATAGGAACACATGTTGGAACTACTTTTTTCCTCCCCCAAACAAAATTTCATTGCCTCACGATTGCTCTGGTAAAATATCAAATCTCTCTGATGGGTAGATTTAAAAGTATAACGTTTAAAGTCGTAACTTTAATTATAATCACCTTGTATTTTATCGTGAAGATAACCTATTGGTTTTTTTAAGGCCTTAAAATGATTTCCAAAACTTATTTCATAAAATGAAATAAGGATTTAAATTCTTTTCAAAATTTGTTGTTTTTTAAATTATGCATAACTTATAGAAAAAAACCATTTTTTTTTTTTTTTCAAAAATTTCAAAAAATTTTCAGCCAAATAGATTTTTTTTTTTTTTTTTACTAAATGTTAACTCATTCTATAAACATCTTTTATAGAAATGTGTGTGTGTGCATTGCTTTAAGACAAAATAGATAAGAAATTTTTTGAAAAACTTGCGGATAGTGGCAAAAAAGCAGTTTTGAAAAAATAAACGATGAAGTTCGGAAATGAAATTAGTTCGGTTTTGAAATCCTTTAAACAAATTTACTCATAACTTTTGAACAAATATACGTAGAATCATAAATGAAATATTAAAACGTTCAAAACTGTCCAACAGTATTTTTCTTTCAAAAAGTCGATTTTTTTTTTTTTTTTTTTTTTTTTTTTTTTTTTTAATAATTAAAGTTCTCCAGATCCTTTATTTTATATTCTAAAGTATAATGTTTATATTTTAAAATGAGATTCCAGCTAAAATAATGACCATTTACACACACACATAAAAGGGAGAAAGACAGAGAAACGGGAAAAGAAGGAGGAGATGGTTGAAATATTACTATATTTTGCATCCTTAACAATCTTTCCTCTAATTTTTGTAGAGACTGTAAATTATAAAATATTTTAAAACATTACATGTGAATTTAGATGGTAGGTACAGGTTATCCTCCCTTGTAAAATAATGCAAGTAATAAAAAAAAAAAAAAAAAAGAAAAAGACATTAAATATAAGTATTATGCAATACGTTATTTATGCTAAATTAAATGGTCATGTCACCCTCTTGTAAAATTCACGAAAGCATTTACTTCCGTATCAAATTAGTAAAAACGCAATTGAGCGCAGCTGTTCTGTTTCACTGAAGTTCATGACTTTTTATTTTTATTTATTTGTAGTAGCTGAATTGATATTTTTCACTTAATATAAAAGAAAACAGACATTTTATTTTTATTTTTCAGTATTATATCAAGATACTTTCGACTGTTGAAATATGCTGAAAATGTTATTGAGTGAAGATATCCAGAACTAGTTAGTTTTTCTGGTTAAGCCACCTCATCATTCAAGCTTAACACTATTGCAACTGAATTATTAGAAAAAACAATTATTAATTTGTTATTGTTAAAATTATGACAAATTATTTAGTACACTTTGAAAAAAGACACTTGGTTTGTGTCACTGTATGTAAGTGAACTATGGCCCAAATTTCATTAAAAAAAAAAAAAAAAAAAAAAAAGTTTCATCAAATATTACCCGTTCTTTAAATTTTGATTCTGTGCTCTAAGACACTCAGCATATATTTTTGAAATAGTTAATTTTTGCACATCTCAATAATGTATAAACTCTTAGCAATTTCAGGTACTTTGTGGAAATAATTAATTACAATAGATTAAAAAATGTAATAATAAGCAAAGCATGCGTTTCTTTAAAAATCATACACTATATTATGATTTTATTACACATGATGTTTTATATAATATGAATTATACATTGCATTAATATGAGACTACAACCAATTCATTATTTTTAATGTATTATATAGCAGTAGCTGAGCTACACTGTAAAGCAATTTTGGAATTTTTCTATTTTTTCGGACAATTAGATCCATATTATTTACCAGAAATGTTACTGTAATACATCAGTAACCCATCATTAAAAATACTAAATTTGTAAAATCAGGAACGTTTAATAGATAAAAACCTGTTATTCTTAGGAAACATTCCAGACTTACAAAAACTAGGAAAGTTTCTAATATATAATAATAACATTACCTAACGTTTTTAAAGTCCGTTTATAAAGGAAATAACTAAGATTAGGATTTTCAAATTTACTTGTAGAAAACACCTGTATTTGACACAACAAATATCGTTATAAAATAAGTTTGATTTTTTTTTTTTTTTTTTTTAGGACTGAGGGCCTATTAGTCTCAATCTGGGATTTTTGCGTTGTCGATTTCGATAGTTGGACATTTGTCGAAATCTAAAATTTATCGAAAATATAATTGAATAATTTCAAAGCGATGTTATAATTTGACAAAAAGGAAAAAAAAACAAAAACTAATAGTCCTCCGTCCTAAACTGAATTCTGCTTTTGCCAGAATTTTATCAAAATCTTTTTTTTGAATTATTATTATTGAAATAAAAAGAAAAGAAAATTAATAATAATCAGTATCGTTACAAGCGATATCGAAAAAGTTTTTTTTTTTTTAATTTTGAATTAGGAAATAAAAAGTGCGCGTGAAATAATATGAAATAAAAATAAGTAAAAAAATGAATTTAATGATTTAATGTTTTTGTTTTTCGGGGGCTGCTCATGCATATAAAATACGCGTATTAAAACGAGTCGAAGAAGGAAGCGAAATAAGTATTGAGTTATATTACGATAAATACGATATATAATATGATACGATATATTAGACCTATCGTCCATAGGGTTAGTAGGCATTTTCGTTGAAAGAAATAGTTTGTTCGTTCGGTGCAACTTGCACATTAGTCCCGTGAGGTACAACTTTCACATTAGTTCCTTGAGGTACAACTTTCACTTTAGTCCCGTCAGGTACAACTTGCACATTAGTCCCCTTTAAATATTTTACTTTTTTTTTATAGGGACAAAAAAAAAGTCTTTATCGTTGTGGCTTATGGGCTCAAATTATTATTATTTTTTTTTTTTTTTTTAATCTCGATTTGAAAACTATTATTATGTTTAGCAAAGGTGATGCAATGCATTATTGTTAATGTAAATAACTGTAGAAATACTTGTTTAACCTGCTCGGCGATTTTTATCTTATATGGGTTAAGACAACCAAAGAAATATAAAAAGATAAGATAAACAGGTTATTATTATCAGATCAAACTTTTGAGTTTTTATGTAATTGTATTATTAATGCGCTAAACTAATTTGATAATTTAATGTAGATAATTTCGATAAAGACAAGTATAAAATGTAAATTAGAGTAATGCTATTTTTTTTCGGATTAAATTTCAAAATCTGAAAGAAAATAATCAAAGAAATAAACAGACATTCAAATATGAACAAACATTTCATTGAAACTAATGGCATAATATATTCCTTCTAGCAAAAATAAATAAATACACTCCACAGCAAAAATTTGGGAACATGGCATTATCAAATAAATCTTATACAATAAATATTTGATTTAAATAATATGATTTTTCTTGAATAATAATATGATTAATAATATGATATTAAATAATATGATTTTTCTTCTCTTTTAGAATATTTTTCTTGAGTTGTAATGTTTTTTCTGGCAAAGCTATTAATTATTCACAACAAAATGATAGAGGCAATAACTTCGCTGGCGATGAAAGATGTTAATTCATTAGAATTCTAAACTCAGGTACTCATTTTTTGCATAAATGAAATTGTTATGACAAAAATGCTTGGTCTGACTTTTTTAAGAAATCAGGCATGAAGAAAGGGGCGCGATAAATGTTTGATCGCAGCTAAGCAAAGAAAAATTACGTTTTGCGTAACGAAGGTTTAACCTGTTGAGATATTGCTTTAAAAATAAGTCGAAGCATCTATATTATATGTAATTTATAAAACATAATAAAAATTAAGGGAAAAAAGATGCCTCCAATATGATTAATTACCTTCCAGATTGTTTTAAAAATCAGTCGAAGCATCTATATTATATGAACTTTATAAAAAAAAAAAAAAAAAAAAAATTATGAGAAAAAGGAAATCTCCTATTTGACCTTCCATAATGAACGCATGTACAAAAAGTGTTACTTTCAGTATTAAGAAATCTGCGCTGCCTTCACAAGGGGCTAATACGAATATGCGAAATGTTCAAAGATTTTTAATGAGGTTTCCAACCGTTGTATATCTATATTAATAAAACCAGACTTTTGTCTGTAAATTTGTCGTAATCAAAAATTTTTGCGATATCTTCATGTTTCACACACCATGAAAGCCGAAAATGACTTCAGAAAATTTTGCCTGTGTGTGTGTCTGTGCGCGTGTCATCGTGTTTGTATGTCGCCAATTCTGTCCGGGCATCACTTGAGAACGGCTGAACGGAATTCAACAGCGCTTGGCAGAAATTTAGGTCTTCACCTAACTTAAAATTATATCTATAGAAATTTTAAAAATTTTTGATTAGTTTTCGAATTGTTTGGAAAAAAGCCTGCGCATGCGCCATAAAGATTTTGGCAGTAAAACGCTTTGAATGGAAAAATAAATTACAAAAATAAATTTTTAAGTTAATGACTTTTTTTATTCGCGTGATTTGCACTACAAATTATGAAAAGATTAAAATGAAGTGTTTCCATCTAAATTTCATACTTTAGTTAATTTTAAAAAATCTAATTGTCGTACGAAAAACTGTTTGCACCCCAGGATTCAGAAAAATCACCCCTTTCATTTGGTACTAAATTTGTAATGATAGGTCTGACATTTCTAATTTATTTTTCCCTTTTTCTGTTTTCCGTTGCCACCAAAAATTTCATACTTTAGTTAATTAAAAAAAATCTAATTGTCGCGTCGAAAACCTGTTTGCACACCAGGATTCAGAAAAATTGCCCCTTTCATTTGGTACCAAATTTGTAAAGATGGATTTGATATTTCTAATTTATTTTCCCCTTTATCCGTTTTTAACCCTGATTCGGCGGAAGGTTTATGACACAGAAGGTAAGCTAAAAAAGAAGTCTTTAAATAATTAAAATAAATAAATGAGGAAATGAGGAAATTAAATACGCATTTGTTTTCCAGAAATAAAATGAAATATTTTTAATTTCGCGTGAATAATAAAAATTAGAGAGAAAAATAAATAGTTGCCCTACAAAAGTTGGTGATTTTTTTTTTTTTTTTTTTTTTTTTAAATCAGGAATTTGCATGTGGATAAATATTTTCATATATATATTTGGCATTAGTTTAATATTTTTATTTAATTAAGTAGTACTTTTCTTTTCTGCAAAACAAAATTTTTCGTTGTTATTGTGTTCCTTATGGGGTTCTTTTATGTTCTCTCCTTAATTGTAAATGATTATATCTTGGATTTTATTAAGTTTTATTTATTTATTTATTTATTTATTTTTGTAAACATCATAAAAGAGTTTTTATTTTATTTTATTTTATTTTATTTATTTTTTGTATGGAACAGCTTTAGTATCGGATTCCTTTGGCAAAATTTGAAAATTGGCACCGAAGTAACTCGGACGTTTCTTGCCAAGATCTTTAGTTGCACAATTGAGATAGCCATTTCAATTCATCGCAAAAATGGCTTAAAATATTTAAAGTCACCAAAGGGGTCCCATACTAAAGCTGTGATTTTTGTATTTATTTATTTATAATATTTTCTATTAAAGACTTCCGAAAATGTTCCATACATTTCTCTTTTACACCTTTGTTCAGTTCTTTAATTGATTTTAAAATTTTATAAACACATCTTCAACCTGGACAGCACCGGGTGAACCTGCTAGTAAGAAAATAAAAAATAAGATCCCTTTAACTAAATTGCACAAGAAAGCCAAATTAAATTTTATGAGAAAACATATGTGTTCGACAAAGAATGGAAAAGGATTATTTCCTCTAATGAGAAAATGTTTAACATGGATGGACCAAGTGTTTTGGTTTATTATTATCACGGATTGCGTGAAAAGGAATGTATTTTTTCATGGCGACAAATGGCTGATGACTCTGTCATAATCTGGGCAGTAATTTGTATTGACTGGTAACTGATATAATTGGCTTTCTGAACAAAATAAACGCAAAACACGTCTAAATCTTTTATTAGTAAATTTCCCATTTATACCTCCCCGAAATTTTATTTTTCAATAGGAAAACGATGTTATTCAATACAATAAAAGCATGGTTTGCTAATAAAAAATTTTTAAAATTGAAACTTTTCACTTCCCAGCTAGATCTCCTGATCTAAAGATCAGGGAAAATCTTACAAGTCACCTCGCACAAGACAAGTCTTTAAAAAACATCGGCAATTTTCTACTACAGCAAAATTTAAGCAAAGCATTATCGCACATGAAAGCATTATCGCGAGAGAAAATTCCTCGAAATTATTTTAAAATAATTTTTTCAAAATTTATCTGATAGAATATTTGGGGTTATCCAGGGCATGGAATGCAACCATTTTTAATTTATCGAATTTAAGATTAATTAGAATTCGATTTTGAAAAACCCATGATGGGTAGGGTTTATTTATTTATAACATAAGAATTGTTGTCATATATTCTATAAGTATTTAGTTCGTTTTTAATAACAATAAAGTATCATGAAATTTTAGATAATGTTATTTTATGAGAAAAAAAATAATAATAATAACTTCGCTCCTATCATTTTGTCTCAGAATGTATATCAGAAGATGTTTAACTGTGAAGTTTATTCATTAATAAATATGTAAACAATTTATGACTTCTTGAACTATAAAACCTCTTTTCTCTGCGATTAATTAAAACTTGGTCGAAATTACCATGCCTATTCAGTACAGAATTAATATATATATATATATATATATATATATATATATATATATATACATATACATATATATATATATATTTTTTTTTTTTTTTTTTGGGGGGGGGGGGTGTATATTTTTTTCAGCTCCAAAGTGTAAAATGTATTTCAGAACCATTAATTAGCGTAGAATCTGAAATCTGTGATATCGTTATACCTACCCCTTGTCAAACTTATTACGGATATAAGAATCATAAATTGTAAAAAAGAGTCTGCGTCATTACGTTTTTTACCGCTTATTTATTTAATTGCTATATAATAAATACTAGCTGACCCGTCCGGCTTCGCACTGATGAACAAATTTTAGTTAAAGATGGATTTGATATGTAAAAAATCAAGAAATATATCAGTTTATATGTTATAGTCAGGCAATATTATTAACTGGAAAGTCAAAATATAATTTTACAATTATTTTTTTTAATTAGTTGTTAAATGTTGGCAATTTTTACTTAATGCTATTTATTTATTTATTTATTTATTTCATAAAAAGAAACATTTCTTTACTCATGAATAAAAAATATTGAAAAATAAACCTATGACATGAAAATGTTTTTGATAAAATTGACGTCATAATAGCTTTAATTATTATTTATTTTTTCATTTCGCAAATATATTTAATTTTTTCCATAATTGATTATTATTTTAATAATGTATATTAAAGGAGAAATCAATAATATGAAACAATATTCGTACAATATATACTATTACAGAATATGGTGTGAAACAACCACACGACTTCCATTACCCACTATTACACGTAATATATACAATTTTTTGGAGATATTACTTGCATTTTTTTAGATATTCGAGTAAGAGAAACTTGATACACGTATAAAGACACATACAACAGAGTTTGCATAGCGAGTTAAAAAATAAGGGGAAAAAAATAGATAGTTATTTTTTTAAACACGAATTTCCGAGATCTAAAACTGAACTACCTAATCAGGATGACCGTTAATATTCCTGTAATAAGCACGTAATACTTGAGAAAGGTTATCTAAATTGGATTAAAGAAAAAAATTTCAAGAATACGTTAGAGCCGTTTTTGAGATACCAACTTTTACCAAAACTTAACATACTCAATTATTGACCTAAAAACAATAATTACATACAAAAGGATATTTAATAGGAAGTTAACATGGCGAGTTTGAAAAAAATCCGTACAGGCGTTTTTAAAGGAACGCACTTGCGAAGTCTGAAATTGAGCTGTTTATAGAGGACGTCTATCAATTTTCCTGAACTAAGCAACTTTTCATTCGAAAGGGCATCTAATATATTATTTATATAGCAACTTTGAAGAAAATCATTAGAGGTGTTTTTGAATATGGGCTTAGGGTCCCATTTCTGGTTTTCGATGACCCAATTCCGGTTTTTCAATTTTCACGAAAATTTGGAAAATTTATCTGTACACCAGACCCGAATCACTTGTGAAGTTTAGTAGTTCTATTTTTATTAGTTTTGGAGATATGACAGCCAGAAGATTACACACACACGTGCACATATACACACACACTGACCAATTGCCAAAACCTATACAATACTTCCACTACCTACGGTAGTAGGGTAATTGAAGTAAACACATACATCTCGTATTTACTACGATAATATACAGATTTTCGTATTACGTTTTCGATCGCCAAATACAAAAATCGCCAATGACGATAGATATCAAATCTATGCTTTGTTTTCAATTAAAATATTGAAAATTTTAATTAAAAATTTATTTTACCAAAATTTATTATAGCTTCTAGCACTTAGAGAGAGACAGTGTAACTTTTGATTATTGAAAGAAAAAAAAGAAAAAAAAAGCAATCGGCTTTTTAGTTCTAGCGTTCGTTCTCTACATATCCATATAAACCTTTCTTTTTTTTATATTAGTATAGCTATAGAGCATAGGTATATTAAATAGGTTTCCAGTCAACATAATGTAACTCAAATAATTAAATGCTATTTACATTTCAGTAATGGCTGTATGCGCTATGTATATTGAGCTACTTCCCATAACTGTTAGTTGCTAAAAATAGTCGCCAAATAAATTTAAACATCTCAATACGCAAGCGAAGTATGACATCACTGACCGCCCGTGGATGCAAGAAAAGATTTTCCATGTTAATCGCTCATTGGATTTTTTTTTTTTTTTTTAAATTCTAGAAGAATTATTTCCCGATTTTAATCCTCATATTTGGGTATAGATATGTATTAGTTATTGTATGCATGCGTTAGATTGAGTTATTTTGCTGTCAAATTGACAAAATTTTAATTTTAAATTTCAAAACTGTCACCCTTGGCGTTTTTTGTATTTGGCGATCAAAAACGTAATACGAAAATATACATGCCAGATGTATATTTTCGTAATATGTATTGTACGAAATATTGTTTCATATTATTCGTTACACTCTCAATGTAAGTTTTTAAAATAACCATGATTTTTGAAAGGAATTAAATTATATTCGCCAGATAATTTGGCGATATTTTTTTTTTCTGCCAAGGATGACGGATATCAAATCTATTCCGCTGCAACATATTAGTATATTATATCAGATACTTTATTTAGACATTTGAAAACAAATTTGACTTCAAATTATGATAGAATATTTATCCTTTCCCTTTTAATTAGTTTATTAGTTGGATTTTTATTGTGTAAATATCATCCTTTGAAATGAAATGTTTATGTTTTCAATCGAATATGGAAATTTGCCATTTTTTTTTCTAGAGTTTTGAAATTTAAAATTCCAATTTTATCAATTTTACAACAAAAACAATTTAATCTAACGGATGCACATGATAACTAATACATATCTATATCCAAATATGGGGATTAAAATGGGGAAATAATTTTCCTCGATCTTTATTATTTTTTTACAAAAAATCCAGTTCACTTTTTATATTATTGTTCGCGTGAAAATATATTTTATTATATGTTTTAAAATAAATTAATTCGTAAATCTTTTTGGCAACAATTATAAATTAAAATAAATAATATTATAAAATAGAATTTCTTATTTTATTTTATTTTATTTATTTATTTATTTTTAAATTCCAATTTCGTTTACACACATCAGTTTAAACCACGGAGTAATAAAGACTCCGTGGTTTAAACATTGATGCTTAGATATTATATCATATCATATCAAATTAAATTATTAGAAAAATAAACACTTTTAATTCTATAATGACGTCAGATTTAACGTGTAAGTTTAACAATTAAAAAAGCTTTATATGAATTTCAATTTAATGCACGTGCAAATATATTTCTTTTCTTTTCACGTCAAGATATTTAAAAAACGAAATGAATATGTAAATGTTTCTTTTATGTTGGCAGCAGCTAATTTTTTTAATATTTCATTATTTCCATTTCTATTACGGCTTCTATGGGGATTTTAATTAAAATGCTCAGATTTTAAACTAAAACTTATTTTATCAAAATTAAATATAGCCTATAACAATATGGCATACTGTAGCTTTCGGTCAGTGAAAGAAGTTTTTAAATCGGTTCAGTAGTTTCAGAGATTACCCTCCACAAACAAACAATTTTTTGCGCTTTATATAATGATATAGATTAGAAAATTGGATCTTAGGAGTTCTAATAAACATTTAAGCAATTTTACTTATTTTTTACCGATAATTGGTTTAATATCTTCTATCGATAATACATAAAATATTTTATAAGATAACACGTCTTATATTACTTTTGAAACTTTATTTCGCGATTTCCTTTAACGTCAAAATTTATCTTTTTAAACATAAAGAAAATGCTTTTTTAACGATTGAAAACTTTAAGAAAATGCATATATATGTATATATAACATAAGAATATTTAATCCTCTACAAGGAATGCGGAAATGCTCATTTTCATAAATATGTTATGGTAGCTTATTTTTATAGGAATAGTTTATATAAACTTTGCTTGACTGATTTTGTACGCATAAAATTTTATTTATGTATTTTCCAGGTCAAATATCTGAAACTTTTTTTCTTATTTTGGAATCTTGTAAGAGAAAAATGCCACATAATTTTTTAGATAGAAAAATATTTTCCTTATATTATCAAATTGTTAAAAAGTAATATTTTGGGCAAAATTGGTGGTATTTTATCAAAGATTATTTGTCTTGTTTTCCGAAGAATTCTTATAGTAAACTTTTTGTGAAATTGTACTCGTACGTTTTCCAATAAAATGAGTTACATTTTTTTGTCTGATTTTGTACAAATAACATTTTATTTATGCATTTCCAGTTTAAATAACCGAAGCTTTCATTTTTATTTTAAAATGTTGAAAGGGAAAAATTATATATATATATATATATTAGATAGGAAAATATACATCTTATATTATCAAATTGTTAAAAAGTATTATTTTGTGCAAATTTTATTGTGTTTTATCAAATATTATATTTCTTGTTTTTTTTATAAGCTTTCATGGTAAAATTTTAGTGAAATTATACTTTTACAATTTCCAACAGTGAAATTTTATCATATTTTACTAGCTTACTGTATTACATATGTAACTATTTTTTTTTATATATAATACCATTATAAAAATTGTCTACTATAATTACCATATCGTTTAATATTCTTTGCGTACTATATTTAGACAAGAGAAAATATTAGAATAATCATGAGTTTTAAAATCTTAGGTTTTTCCTTTTTATACAATCTATAATTGAAAATATATATATATATTTCATTTGTTGATGTAATTTATCTGGCGTGCTATAAAAATAACTTGAAAGATAAATTAATTATTAACACTTTCTAAAAAAAAAAAAAAAAATAGAATAGTTTGTCACTTCAATTCATCTGTCAGTCTGTTGGCATTTTTGGATCTGTAAATTGTTTTAGTATTTTAGATAACATTTCTTGAATATATTTTCCACGTGGATTTACTATATCATTAATACTTTTCAAAATCTTTAGAGATTATTCAAAATCCATAACACAACTAAAATTACACATTCATTAATATCCTCAAAGGAATCTTAATACTTTTGTCAAAATTACATTATTTTCTGTAGTAAACATCATTTCTTTCTCCGAAACTATGTAGTTTGATTTGGTATATTTAACGACAAAAAAAAAAAAAAAAAAAAAAAAAGAAAGAAAGAAAGAAAGAAAAAGAGAAAAAGAAAAGAAAGGAAGGAAGGAAGAAAAATAAGATGTTGAAATTTTCTTATAAATGCGTGCGTCTCATAAACTTATGTGTCTTAATTATTTTATGAGTCCATGTGTACAAACCATTTACGCCACATGTATGACATTTAACTGTATGTATCCTAAGGTATATCTTAAAATCCTGAATAATATATATTGGTTTTGTGGTATTATTTATGGTTATAAAAACGCCACAGACTGTCAGAGGAACCGAACTCATAAATGTTACTAATTTCTTTAAAAAAGCGTTCAAATTAGCCAAATTATTTTTAAGACAATGAAGAAAACTCACGTCAAAAAAAAATTATTTCCGTTAATTAGAGTGCATAAAAGATACGAAAACGAAACTTCGAAATTCCCAATTATTCTGTTAATTTTCACACGCTTGTATTTTAAAAATCACATTTTAGCTCAAAACTGAAACTGAGGACGTCTTTGCTAATGAAAGAGGACGGAGCTAATGCATATTTTAAAACAGTGAGCTTAAATCAGGGATAGAACCGCTAGAAATGAGTAATAAAACAGCAGTAATTTCTATCAAACCCAATATAATTACAGATAAATTGACAAACCAACCAACAGAACAATTCAGTTAAAGATTTTAAAACGTATTGTTAGCGAGATGAATCGAAAGAAATTCATGTGCATACTTTTAATAACTATAGTTTTAAAATGCAAAAAAACTAGTTTCGAATGACGAAGAAAAAATTATTGAAACAAACATCATAAACTATACTAATTATTTCCATGCAAAAAAAACGTTTCCGTTATGCTTTAACGCTGTCCATATTTTTGTCATGATAAAGGTCTGTACTTAATTATTTCAACTCGAAAAAACGGAGTGAAGAAGAATGAGATTAATCTTGTACTATTGTGCTACACATTGGTTTATTTAAATAATTATTGTGTGTTTTTACGATTTATAAAGTTCCAGGTTACCTCGCAGTACACAATGATAGAAAATTAACAATTTTGTAAAGTTTTATATTTGACTAGTAGGCTTTGCCCGCTTCGCTGGTCATTAAATTGAAATGATTTCTCAAAATACCATTTCAAAATAATAATTAAAAAAAAAAAAAAAAAAAAAAAAAATGAAATCAGTCAAAATTTAAGTTAAAGTTCTTGCTACCTTCGGTAGCGGTTTTCCCACACGCCACACTTCAAGTCTGTAGAAACAATGCCTTCGGTAGCGCCTTGCCTGCATTTTTCTCCCTCTTCCTCGTGGGTAAAGTGGTAAGATTTGCAAAATCACACCAAAGTGAATATTAAGTATATTTAATCAAAACCCACACACCAAAATTTACCATTCAAAGGTAATTTGGAGCCCATTTAAGCCAGAAAACTTGTATTTTTTGCCCCGCCTACCCCTAAGAGGGGGGTAGGAGTAATTTCACAAAATCCTTTTATAGTTCATGTTGCATACACGTATATAACCGAGACATTAAAAAATTGAGATCCTGAGATTATTTGAGGCAGAGTTATGTTTCAAAACATGTTTTTTTAGCCTCATTCTTAAAAGAAAGAAGGGGGAGGAAATTTTGCAAAATCACCTTATATTATCAGTTAGGTACATGTAACTGACCAACACATCAAAAAGGTCCTTTCTAAGATAATTTACTGCAGAGTTACGTATGTTTGCCCCCTCGCCCTCTAATTTCACAAAATCACTTTGTAGTGAGTGTGAATAGGTATAAGCACATCAAAAATTGCCATTCTATGATAATTTTGAACAAAATTACGTGTGGAAACATGTTTTTTAGTCACAGTCCTCAAAAGAAGGGGAGGGGGTGATAACACGGAATTTCAAATAATCACTTTGTAGATTGTGTGTGTTGAGTACGCATAACCAATCGACATATCAAAAGATCGCTTTCCTGAGATAATTTGGAGCAGAGTTACTTTTTAAAACGTGTTTTTGCCCCCCCCCTCCCACGCCTTTAAAGGGACGAAAGAGGAAATTTCACGAAATCCCTTTATAATGCGTGTTGGGAAAGCATAACCAGCCCGCCCATAAAAAATCGCCCAAGATAGTTCAGAGCAGAATTGTGCATGGAAAAATGATTTTCCCCACCCCACCCCCAAGGGGGATATGGTGGAATTTTAAAAAATCCGTTTTGAATACGCATATCCAATCTCCAGACATAAAAAATCACTATCTTAAGATAATTTGGAGCACAGTAACTCTTATAAGCGTGTGTTTGCCCCCCTCCCCCCCCTTAAAGGGGGAAAGGGAGAAATTTCGTGAAATCCCTTTATAGGGCGTGTTGGGAACGCATAAAGAACCCTCACATAAAATTTAATCTTACAAAGATAATTTGAAGCAAAGTTATGATTGGAAACGTGTTTATTACCCCCTCCCTGCCCTTAAAGGGGGGGAGGGAAAATTTTTGTAAAATCCCTTCATAGTGTGTGTTGGGAACGCATAAACAACTCACACATACAATTTAATCTTAATGAGATAATTTGAAGCAAAGTTATGCTTCGAAACATGTTTATTCCCTCCTCTACCCCCAAGGGGGGAAAGGGAGGCTTTCGCAAATCCCGTTACAATGGCTGTTGGACACACGTAAATAAGCCACACACTAAAATTTGTGACCTTAGCTCCTAAAGATTTCCATGGACGAATTTAGCGCTAAAACAGGGGGTCGAATTTGCCCCCTCGTAACTCCCCCCCAATATCCAAAATCGGAAAAAATCAAAAGTAAGTTTTTGGAAATATTCTCAAGAAGACTCTTGGCGATTTTCTATACATTTGGGCTATTATTGGTAGAGTTTTACTCGAAAACCCGTATTTTGCTAAATTTGCCTCCGAAAATAGTTCCCCCCCCCCTTAAAAATCCAAAACTCAAATCGCAGAAAATACTTTTTTTGCCTTTTTTTGCACTCAAGTCTAGTCTTTCTCTCTGCAATTTCTTCACCGTGATAATATTTGGAGCCGAATTATGCTTATAAGGGGGTTTTTGCCTGCTTTTCTCCCCCAAGGGGAGCGGGGTATTTCGGAAAATCCCGCCTTAATGGGCGTCAGAGACTTAAAACCAACGTGCTTACCAAAATTTGCAAGTCTATCTCACATAGAATCGCCACGGCTGTGTTAAGTCACTGAATCAGTGATTTCACTTTTTTATTCCCCACCCCTCCCCCAAAAGGGTAAAGGGGAGAGGCGTTCACAAAATCGCGTTACAATGCGTGTTGGACACACGTAAATAAGCCACACACTAAAATTTGTGACCTCAGCTCCGATAGATTTTCACGGACGAATTTAGCGCAAAAAGGAAGGGGTCGAGTTTGCTCCCTCGTAACTCCCCCCCCCTCCCCCCCCAAAAAAAACTCGAAAATCGGGAAAAATCAAAAATGAGTTTTACATATACCTTCAAGAAGATGTTTGGTGTTTTTATTTATTTATTTATTTTATGTATATATCTTTGAGCTATTACTGCTAGAATTTAGCTCGAAAATCCATACATTGCTAAATTTCCCCCAAAAAATACTTTTTACCCCCTCCCCCCCCTTAAATTCCAAAATTACAAAATCACAGAAAATGATTTTTTTGTACTTAAGTCTAGTCTCCCCATCTGCAATTTTTTCATCGTGAAGTAATTTGGAGCCGAATTATGCTTATGAAGGTGTTTTTGCTTCCTGCGCCACCGAAAATCATTTTCAACCCCTTCCCCCCTTAAAAATCCAAACTTCCAAAATCGCAGAAAATGCTTTTTTCGTATTTAAGTCTGGTCTCCCCATCTGCAATTTCTTCACTGTGAAGTAATTTGGAGCCGAGTTATACTTATAAATGTGTTTTTGCTCTAGTCACCTCCGAAAATCTCATTTTTACCCCCTACCCCCCGTTAAAAATCTAAAATTCAAAAATCGCAGAAAATGATTTTTTTTTTTTTTTATTCAAGTCTAGTCTCCCTATCTGCAATTTCTTCACTATGAAGTAATTTGGAGCCGAGTTATGCTTATAAAGGGGATTTTTGGTTCCTGCCCCCCGGGGGGGAGAGGGTATTTCGTAAAATCCCGTCTTAGTGAGCGTCAGGGTCCTAAAATCAACCTGTTCACCAAAAAGTGTAACTCTATCTCCCATAGGATCGCCACAGCCGTGTTGAGTCAGTGAATCAGTGAGTGAATCAGTGAGTGAATCAGTGGGTTTACTCTTTTATATATATATAGATTCTTAATATGGATTTATATATGTAAAATTTTATTGTTTACTTTTTTTTATCTGTAAATTACCGAACACGTGTAATCATTAACCGGATACAAAAGTATAAGACTCACCTCAGTATCGAGAAAAAGACCAAAGAGCCAAGTTTTGGATTTCGTGACTGACTTTCGGATACAGAAAAAAAAAATTACAGTTGTGTCCAATTTTCAAAAATCATTAGCTTATGTGAAAAATGTAATATCAAAATGAAAATAATCAAATAATCAAAATATTCTTACTTTGCTTACTCCATAAGATTATTCAGCCGGGCACCTGACCATCCTCAAGAAGCTCTTGTCGTGTGTATTCTGCCAGGTTTCCCTTTCTTTTCAACATAAAGCGCCACCTTCGGTCTGTGAGTTGACTGTCTTGTTTGCTATTACATGCGCAGCCGTTGGCCAAAATTATGATGTTTTATCGCAAGGTAGCATACTTCAAAATAGCCTTACTTTGTTTATTCCTTAAGCTCATTCAGCCGGGTCCCTGGTCATCTCCAGAAAGCTCGAATATGGCACTTTATGTTGAAAAGAAAAGGGGAAATCTGGCAATGTGCACGACAAGAATTTCCTGAGGATGGGCGGGCGCCAGGCTAAATGAGATTAAGGAGTAAGCAAAGTAAGGCTATTTTGATTATTTTATTTTATATAATGCCGTCTCCAAGTTAATTGTGAACTCCAAAGGAAAATATCTGAGGGAGAAGCCACTGAAAAACAAAATATTGTTCTTTTGTCTGTTTACATTTGAGCTAAATTTTTTATTATTATTTTTTTTTTTTTTCCAATTTATTGCTCACATATGAAGTACCAACCATAAGAGAGAAAATTATTTTTATCGTATATTTAAAACTAAAATAGCCCCATGTTTTTTATTAAAGTTAGAGACCACCAAAAATTTTAAATATAGAAATTATTGTGATTATTATAAAAGAAACTCACATATTAACTTAATAGTTCCCTTATCCATTATAATTTTCCTTTTACTCTTACTTTCAGTACAAGAGGACTATTTCTTTATAACAGGACAGACCAAATAAATATGATTTTTATGCTTTCTCCGTTGGCATAAATTATAATAAGCAATTCATAATCAATTACAAAAAAAAAAAAAAAAAAAAAAAAAAAAAACTTATGCAATGCACTCTAAATTTTTATGTTTACATTCATCTTTTAAACAAGATGATAATGTCATATAAAAATGAAGTTTTCCTCATGTTGACATAATGACAGAGAATACTTTTGTCATGAGTATTTTTAGTTACATTTATGTATAATATAATAATAATAAAAAAAAAAGTGGCAAATTCTATCAATTTCAAAGTAGCACAAAGTAGCTTGTTTGTTATTACATGCGCAGTCGTTGGCCAAAATTACGATGTTTTATCGCAAGGTAGCATACTTCAAAATAGCCTTACTTTGTTTATTCCTGAAGCTCATTCAGCCGGGTCCCTGGTCATCTCCAGAAAGCTCGAATATGGCACTTTATGTTGAAAAGAAAGGGGGAAATCTGGCAATGTGCACGACAAGAATTTCCTGAGGATGGGCGGGCGCCAGGCTAAATGAGATTAAGGAGTAAGCAAAGTAAGGCTATTTTGATTATTTTATTTTATATAATGCCGTCTCCAAGTTAATTGTGAACTCCAAAGGAAAATATCTCAGGGAGAAGCCACTGAAAAACAAAATATTGTTCTTTTGTCTGTTTACATTTGAGCCAAATTTTTTATTATTTATTTTTTTTTCAATTTATTGCTCACATATGAAGTACCAACCATAAGAGAGAAAATTCTTTTTATCGTATATTTAAAACTAAAATAGCCCAAATTTTTTATGAAAGTAAGAGACCACCAAAAATTTTAAATATATAAATTATTGTGATTATTATAAAAGAAACTCACATATTAACTTAATAGTTCCCTTATCCATTATAATTTTCCTTTTGCTCTTACTTTCAGTACAAGAGGACTATTTCTTTATAACAGGACAGACCAAATAAATATGATTTTTATGCTTTCTCCGTTGGCATAAATTATAATAAGCAATTCATAATCAATTACAAAAAGAAAAACTTATGCAATGCACTCTAAATTTTTATATTTACATTCATCTTTTAAACAAGATGATAATGTCATATAAAAATTAAGTTTTCCTCATGTTGACATAATGACAGAGAATACTTTTGTCATAAGTATTTTTAGTTACATTTATGTATAATATAATAATTGAAAAAAAAAAAAAAAAAAAAAAAAAAAAAGTGGCAAATTCTATCAATTTCAAAGTAGCACCTAGATGTCTTATTATTATTCAAGTAAAATATATGGAATACATAAATGTAACACAGTACATAAATGAACACTAATTTACAGCCTTTATGGAAGAAGTTTATAAATATTCCAGCATAAACTGTTGATTTTTTAATCAAGAAATTTAAAAAGACTGAAATATATGAGCTTTTTCGCCTCCCATAGCAAATATAGAAGCTTCTTGGCACTAAATCAAAATCTGTAAAATATAAATCCTTTAGGACGAGAGGACTGCACCTTCCAAACAGAAAAGAGCGTCGTCACCATTTTGCGGTAGCCCTGAAAAAAGAAGAACTTCCATCAATATAAACCTTAAAAACAAATAAATAAATAAAATAAATAACAGACCTCTTGTCCAAGATTAAATTTTGTTTGTAAATAATTTTATTTATGAAATGCGTTAAAGCAGAAAATTTGAAATGCTTTGGCCCAGTAGCACTATCTTTGGGCCTCGTCGTTTGTGTGAGTCTCCAAAACGGTGGTGTTCAAACAGAAAAGTACATTTTCTCTGATAAATAATTTGTTTATTGCATTGATCTCTTCTGATAAAGCCCGATTTCCGAATTTTTGATCAGTTTTTTTTTTATTAACTGAAATACAAAATTAATAGCCTTATAATAGCTTTAAAATTAGTCATTGAAATATTAGCCTTAAATTTAACTGTTTCAAAAAAAATTACGAATTCCTTTTTCTTTGACTTAAAAAGAAATATATTTTCACGCGAATAATAAAATATATCAGAAGTTAATATTGTTTATGCTTATGACAAAATTACGTCAGTATAACATTAAAAATTAAATAATAATAATATACTTATCCTGAGCATTTTTTTTTTTTTTTTTTTTTTTTTTTTTTTTTTTTTTTTTTTGAAGCTGAAGTACACCGGACATTTTTCGCCAAGGACTCTACTTTCGCAACAGACAGTTTAATATAACTAACGCAACAAAAATATAAATATATTATAATACATTGAAATAAATATATTGAAGAAAGGAAGAAAGAAACAGAAACAATAATCGTATAAATCATCTATTTTTGTCTCACAATATCACTTTATAGAAAAATCCAAAATGGCGACAAGAATTCAAAAGTCGCCAAGAGGAACTATAATAAAGGATCAAGTTTGCATATTTATTTTTCTGTGTACCAACAACTATTAAATAACCATAAAATATTAAAAATGGAAAATATGTATAACCACAAAAAATTAGATGTCTCACACGGTAGACGTAGCAATCATAGCATATGACCCGAGCAATTTCAGTAGATTTTCTTTTAATTTTTTGTTTATAAAGCGATATAAAAAAGAGTGATTTTGTTTTTAATTCCTTTAAATATAGTGAAAGCGATGCGGGCAAAGTCCGCTAGTTATTGAATAATTCTTTACCGGCTTTCAAACTTATATAAAAATTCAGTTTGAAGGAAGCATTTCTTATACTGCGCGGACACTATATTTTATGTACGTCAGAACTTATTGACTGAAGATTCTTATTATTTATCATCTATGTCGAAAAATATTAACATTAAAACATTAATAATAATTCTGTTCTTTGTTATTAAACTGAATAATGAAAGAGAAAACAAACGTAAAACTTCAGAGACAAAATGTTATTCTTCCTAATTAAGGAAAAATCTTCGAATAAACTTTTATAAGACCTAGCTATATGAAAAGAATTATTAAGTACAATCAACAAAGAAGTTCTTCTTTGGAACTAATTAAATTGATTCAAGCTTCAAAAATTATAGCAACGTGGAAAACGCAATAATTGAGGGACATGTATTAAAAAAAAAAAAAAAAAAATCTTATAAGAAGAAATATTTCTGCTTACTCGAATTGTTTTTTCACGAAAATCATATCAAAGCCTAATCTTATATTGTTTTTGTGAGGGGAAAATGTTATTTTTTCCTGCATTCGTCCGATTTTAAACTTTATTTACGGTTACAACTGTTTTGTATCTTTCATTTAATTTAAATAAATTTAAATGGTATCATATATTTTTATATTTTACCTTCAATTTCACTATGTCAAATTAAGAATATTTTAATTAGCTTTTCCCACGCAGAACAACTTTGTGATAATACCTACATGCCTAATATGATTTTCAGAAAATTATCAGAAATAAAATTATTGGAAATTTTCAGATTTTTCCACTAATTCATTCATTCATTTATTTATTTTTTTAATAAAAGAAATTTGATATTTGCATTATTTCAATTTTAGAAAATATTTTTTCACTGATAAATAAATAAAAGAAACAAATTAATATTAATCAAGGTTCGTACGGGCTTTATTTTTTCCCTCAGTCTCACACCAGTATTCTGAAACAATAAAATTCAACTTAATAGAATAGACTTATTTTAAAGCTTAAATCGTTCTACAAAATTACCGGTATAAGAGTCAGGGAAAAATTAAGGCTCGTACGAACCCTGTTAATTCTATTTATATAATTAATATTAATTCTTAGTATTAATTCTATTTATAATGAATGAAATATTCAAAAAATATGTATATAAATTCTGACTTTCCAAAACCTATTTAGATTCACATTTTAAAAATGTATTTTACCATGATAATTTCGATTTCGTACAATAGATGACGATGATCATCTTGCCGAATATCTAACCAAAATGCTAACTGGATTTAAATTTTTCCAAATATACATCTAAATATCGGATTTTGATCATATGTTTTAATACAAAAATTTATTACTATTATTATTATTAATATTCAATTTCTTTAAGAAAATATGCATTTTAAATGTATTAGATTAAAATTTGTAGCCGAAACCTCTTACTATCAGCTGAATTTATGCTTCGATTTTGATCAATCGAAACAGGGTTGATCAAGCAAATAACAGCTACGTCACTATCGTCTCGTTTCGACAAAATGTAATTGTAATAGGTCCACATTAGAAAATGTTATATATTGGATCGTCCGAAAAGTTCGTGAGGAGTTTCATTAGGTAGCATAAAAACAAGTCTGAATATATCACAATGATTGAAACAAATGAGATGCGAAAATATTCTTAAAGTCGGCACTTCAGGCATATTTAGAAGAAAAATTTGGATATGATACTTTGTTGTTGTCAGTTTTATACTTCTTTGAATATAAAAGCAAACAAAGTGCATTATAGGCATTTAATGCTTTTCTTTTACCGGAAAGGCAAAAATTCCACACAAGCGGCAAACAAAATATTCACAGTTTACGGCGAAGGTGCTGAAAGAACTATGCAGAAGTGGTTTGCTAGGTTTAAAACTAGTGATTTCAGCCTTCAAAATCAAGAACGCCCGTGTAGACCCTGCACCACAGATGAAGATTAGATTAAAACACTGGTGAAAATAACCCACACCATACCACACCATAATTAGCAAAAATGTTAAAAATATCAAAATCCACTATCCACCAGCATTTAAGTGTGTTGCGTTTAAATTTTAATTCAAAATCGGCGCGGACTTTCTGGAAACCCAATAGATAGTATTGCGTTAAAAAAGCATGCGTGAATACAAACGATATACAAATATATAATATATTACATTAAAAGTTTTTTTTTTTTTTTTTTTTTTTTTTTTTTAATAATATCTATATTATAAATAAAAAGAGCTCACTTTTCCTTCAAAACTTGAATTATTTTGTTTCAGAGAATCTAATATAAATATATTTAATATAAAAATATATTATTAAAAAAAAATTAACAATAATAATAATAACAATTTTTCTCGAAAATAGAAATTTAATTATTACAACATAGCTCTGGTTATACAAAATTCAACATTTCCATTATTTTCATATTTTTACAACTCTCCTAAATCAGAAAAAGAAAGTTCTATTTATTTGAGCCATTTGAGCCATTTTTCACTCATTCGTTGTAATGAATGGCAAATTTTCGTGCTGAGTAAATTCTACTCAAACCATTTAACTGCTGTGAACACTTTTAATTTGAGTTATTTGAGACAATTCATTCTAGTGCAAAATTGAACCAGATTTGAGGGAAACTGTTTGATGTTCAAAAAATACATTTTTCTTTCGCCGGAACAAGACTCAAATTGTCTCAGAGATAGGTCAATACGTTACCACTATGCTAGGTTTTTGTATTTAAAACAGTTAGACTGCCGTTTATAATAATTCTTTAACGAAAACAATGATACTATTTATCGATTTTTGCTTCTTTCATTCACAAAATAAATTATGGGAACCTAAAGAACATTCTTAAAATATCGATATTGATATAAATTTAGGAAAAATCTTTTAAACACATCTGTTACAAGCAGATAATTAGTAGCTCACAAAAGAATTCTATATAAGTTCACACGTTAAGATACAATAATTAAAGTATTAAAAGCCAGAGAATTTCTTAAAAAACTATGAGTTAAAAAAATCAGAATGTAATTCGTTTGTCTAGACTAGGAGTATTATTCTCGATATTGATTGCAATCTATGTAAATGTGTATGAAGTAATACGAAGTATACGTGTGTGTTTCTGTGAATCTGTCTGTGTGTCTGTCTGTCTGTGCTTTGGTGCAGTGCTACAAGCTTAGTAGTGGAGTAGCTTGGACCCTGCAGGTGTGCATCTCATCAAGATCTTTTCAAATTTCGAATTTAAATTTTTTAAATTAATTTTTCCCTATTTTAAATATTGGCTTCTAAGTTTAATTTTTCTTAAATTTGTTCTTTCATTTCAATCGTCTGCGTATATTTGCAATGGCTATTACACTATTTATCTTTTATTAATTTAATTCATTCATTTGAAGACGAAATCTTTTTTTTTTTTTTTTTTTTTTTTTTTTTGTTGTTGTTGTTGTTGTTGTTATTATACTTATAGAAAATAAAATGGTAATGCAGTAGAAAAAAAATTAGTATAAAAAATTTTAATTTAAAAACTTTTTTATAACAGTTGTGTTCCTGTATAGTTTTTATAGTACTTTTCATTTTTCATTTTTTTTTAAATGAATTCCTTTGAAAGAATTATATATATATATATATATATATATATATATATATTATTTTTCGGGAAAAAATTTTGTAGTATATAGTAGAAAGGATTAAACTGATTAAAATTTAAGTTTAATTAAAATTTATTTATTTATTATTTATTTAATTCCTTTTAAAAGAAAATTTACTTTATTATTATTATTATTATTATTATTATTATATTGGTCGGAATCCTATGGTAATATAGTGTAAAGAGCGAGGGCCATAAAATGCATGGTTCAAATATAAAAATATTTAATAGAAGTTCAGATATAGTCCTCTTCAAAAACATAGTTCTTAAATAATAGCAAATCCACCTGTCGTCGATAAGTACCCAAACAGCGGGTACCCGCAATGAGTTTTAGTGCGACTTCAATGTTTATTTGTTTTAGTTTTTTATAATGTGATATAAAAAATAAAAGTGATTCATTTGATTTTTTTTGTAATATATATAGTGACCAGCGTGGCGAGAGTAGCCTGCTATTTATAAATGAAACATAACTAACTTGTTTAAGCTTAACATGTGGTTTAATAAAATTGTTTTACAAATATTATAAAAGTATTCGATAACTTTAGACTTAAATAAATTTATAAGATTAATAAATTTTCTTTATATGTCATATATTACTTTAGAAAGCTATTCTTTAACACTCTTTCACTATTATATTATTCGTTTTTCATTATTGGCATTAATGCTTGTGTTTTGAAAACTATTTTGTCGGTTGTATCTATAACATTTGTTATATTGCTCAAAATAATTTTTACCTTTTCCATATTACATTTCCAATCATCAAAAGTCTTCAATAATCTATATCAAACTATATATATAGTTTAATATGTTTTTTACATAATCAGGGGCGTAGCGAGCGGAGGTCAAGGGGGGCAGCCCCCCCCCCCCCAATGTTGAAGATAGATAATCTAGTCGGCCTAGAGGCAGATGTACAGATTGAAGTTTTTTTTTTTTTTTCAGTCGGCATTTATTTCTAAGGAAATTTTTCAAGCGGAAAGTATATCGATAAAAAGTATTTGACCGTCAGATAAATATCTTTTAGAATATAGCTCTAACACTCACGACAAACCTTCCAGTCAACTTTTCAACAGATAATCCGATTGATCGTTTTCAAATTAGCTTTTATTTCAAGTTCATTTTGTAAACTTCGTACAAGCCGAATTTTCTAGTCTATTCCAGGTTGGAAACTCGATGAAATTTGTTTTGCTTTCGGCTTCGAAGTTCAATAAAAGTACTCCAGTCGGCCTGTTGGCAGATAACTCGACGAAATTCAATAAAATATTTTAGTCGGCCAGTTGTTCACAGATGACCCGATTAAAGTGTTTTTACTGTCAGCTTCGAAGTTCAATAAAAAAATTCCAGTCGGCCTATTGACAGATAATTCGATTAAATTGGTTTGCTTTCGACTTCGAAGTTCAATAAAATTATTTTAGTTCGCCTGCTCACAGATGACCCGATTAAAGTGTTTTGCTTTCGGCTTCAAAGTTCAATAAAAGTATTCCATTCGGCCTATTGACAGATAATCCGATTAAATTGCTTTGCTTTCGATGCCAAAGTTCAGTAAAAATATTCAGTTGGCCTACTGACAGATAACTCGATTAAATTGGTTTGCTTTTGGCTTCGAAGTTCAATAAATATATTCCAATCGGCCTACTGATTAAAATCTCGATTAAATTGGTTTGTTTTCGATTTCGAAGTTCAATAAAAGTGTTCCAATCGGCCCAATGACAGAGAACCCTATTAAATTGTTTAGCTTTTGGCTCCGAAGTTCAATAAAAGTATTCCAGTCGGTATGTTGATAGGTAGCCAGATTAAATTGTAATCAGATTGCTTTTATACTCCAAAAAAAATTTTTTTTCCGAAATGGCGCTTGTTTATCACGAAATTTTAAAATGAAAAAGCCGACTTTTATTCTTAGTCGGTATTTTCGTCGTCGAAAAAACCTCTTTAGGACTTTGGCAGAAGCACATCGGCCTATTGACAAGTAATCCGATTATTATTAATTGTATTATATTATTTTACAGATGATCTTTATTTATCACAAGAATTTTCAGACAAAATACGCCGAATGAAAAAGTATTTTTTCTTTTAATAAATCTTTTATGCTCCAAAGCTCAATAAAATTTACTCTAGTCGTTCTATTAACAAATAATTTGATTGACATTTTTTCACATAGCCTTTATTTTGAGGTCGGATAAATCTCTTTTATTTCGGCTCTGAATTTTATTTAAAACAGTCCTATCGGCTAAATGACTGATAAACCGATTCATTTGTTAGTCTTTACCTTTTACTTTAGATAAAAAATTTGAAACCAGGAAAAGATTCGTTGAAAAAGTATTCAGTCGTTGAAGAAATATCTTTTTTCACTTAGTCACAGAGCTTTTCAGTAACAATCAACTGGGTTTAGAATCTGATAAAGCCAAAATAGAGAACAGAACCAATTCAATCTCTCCCCTATGTACAGTCAGAAGAAATAAATTGTTGACACGTTAAAATACATCCCAGGTCGCGCTCGTTAACCTAGCCATTCGGAGTTTTCAGTGGTTTTCTTCGAAACATGCGTAAATATGAGCTAGGAATCCTTAGAAAGACCCCCACGGGGGCACTCCCCCTCAGGTCTAGGACCTACAGCAGTCAGTCGGTCTTATTCCCAAACCCAATCCATTCCACGTTAAAATACATTTTATGAACATATAAATCAATATTTGTTGCAGGTATTATTCACTGGATGCTATTTAATATCATCGGAAAATATTTTCCTGATTGTATTTATTACTATAGTAAAAAAAAAAGTTATATTTGAAATGAGATATTACAGCGTACATATTCCTTTTTGTAAGGCCTCGTCAATATCCGAGACATTTTGCTGTCAGACGAGAGGTGCAAATTTACAGTTTTAGTCGCGCTCGTCGGTATAGCCGTTCAGAGTTTTCTCGTGGCTTTCTCTTAAAATCGCATAAATACGAACTAAGACTCATTAGAAAGACCCCCCCACGGAAGACATATCACCCTAGTTCTAGGTCCCTCGTATAGTCAATCTGACTTACTTTCAAACATACCTCATTTTTGTGGGTATGGCACATTTTTTTGTAGTTTTGTGATGGACAAAACATACTAGTTTACGTAAATTTATTTGGACAAAAAGGCTTTTTAACGTATTTTGCATAATTTCATTTGTTAAAATACGTTTTACATAATCAGATTTTGATTTGTTTCAAAATGACAGAGAATTTCTTGAAACAATTACGGTCTTTCAGGAAAACAGCTTTTTCTTCCCAATTATTGAAAATGCATTTTTTTTTTTTTTTTTTTACATACCTGAGAACATTAATCTGAGGATTGCAGTGTTTTTCCACCAAACATTCTTTTATAAATTCGCATGCTAAGTGGTTCTGGACGTTTTCCATCTATCCATGATTTTAAAAATGTATCTAAGAGCAGGAAAAAAAAAAAGAAGAAACACTAAGCCTGTTTTTATTTTCTAAGTAATAGATTTAAAATTATCCACAAAACAGAATTTTATTTAGTGCAGCAGGACTTATTTTAATCTAGTCTTGCATGTAAAGGCATGCAGTAACTGTGTTTCATTCTCTAGAATCGGTTACTATATTAATCGTTACGATGTCTTTGGTATAGCTTATCATAGGAACTCGTTGGCAGCTTTTAATGTTTTGTTGTCATTTTAGCGCTGGATTAAAATTGTTGTCGCAATTGCGTAAGTAAAGATCTTGTCGAGAAACGTCCGAGCTACTTTGATGTCCAAATTTCAAAAGGCACAATTTAGACGACATACAGGGCTACATAATAACAATCTTTATAACGCTCTCTCTTTAGAAATAAAGCTTTAAAAAAATATTTTGTGAAATTCTTTACTGCAGAGCTAAAAGAAAACGTACCTCTGTAGGTTTGTTATTTTGCGACAATGTACTACAAAGTCAATCACTATTCAAAGTGAGAGCTACACAAAAGAAATCTGTTAATATGT
Source organism: Salticus scenicus (assembly GCA_963930645.1). Lineage (NCBI taxonomy): Eukaryota > Metazoa > Arthropoda > Arachnida > Araneae > Salticidae > Salticus > Salticus scenicus. Next base: position 159,231,668 of record OZ005653.1, read on the forward strand.
TTTTTAAAAGAAAGAAATAGGTATAAGAATATTTTTTGTGTAATTTTTTCTTTTTATCTAAAAACAAATTTTTTTAGTGCATCATCATTCAAGTAATATATATATATGTATATAGTGGGTAAATACAGATGAATTTTTTTTTTTCTAATCAATGCAAACTGCATTATTTTTCATTCATGTTCAGTGGGATCATGTTTGAGTCGGCTAATTTTATATTTTGCACCGCCAATATTTATTGTTCGCTACGGCCTTGTACATAATATATATAAAAAATAAATATATATACAGTAATGAGTTATATTGCATAAAAAAATAATTTGCATGTGTCATTCTAAATATGGCCAACAGGTGGCGCCTTAATCATGCATTTTTCTTAGCAGCGAATGATGAGGGCTAGAAATTCGTTCAGAATATCAGAATTGAGTTCATTGTAAAACATTCATTTTAATTGAAATGAAACATAACTAACTTGTTTAAGCTTAACATGTACTTTAATAAAATTGTTTTAACAAATATTATAAAAGTATTCGATAACTTTAGACTTAAATAAATTTATAAGATTAATAAACTTTCTTTATATATCATATATTTCTTTAGAAAGCTATTCTTTAACACTCTTTCACTATTATATTATTCGTTTTTCATTAGTGGCATGAATGCTTGTGTTTTGAAAACTATTTTGTCGGTTGCATCTATAACATCTGTCATATTGCTCAAAATAATTTTTATCTTTGCCATATTACATTTCTAATCATCAAAAGTCTTCAGTAATATATATCAAACTATATATATAGTTTAATATGTTTATATACATAATACATATAATATATATATATACAGTAATGAGTTATATTGCATAAAAAAATAATTTTCATATGTCATTCTAAATATGACCAACAGGTGGCGCCGTAATCATGCATTTTTCTTAGCAGCTAATGGTGAGGGCACGGACTTAGATAACACGTCCATGGATGACGGCTAGAAATTCGTTCAAAATATCAGAATTGAGTTCATTGTAAAACATTCATTTTAATTGAAAGTAGAAAAGATCGATTATTCTCAGAAGTAATTTATTTCGAGAAATTTCACTCAAATTGTGTCTAAAAATATTGTGTCCGTTGAGCAAACAAATACACCTACACATATTTAGAGAGAATGAGAAAATTCTTGCTATCTTGATATCATTTAGTATAAACTCGTTTAAATAAAAAGCTTATGATTCTTATATTATACTCTAGGCTTTCATGAAAAATGTTTTTAAACATCTAAAAATATTATTTTATTTATTTATGTATCTACTTATGGCATCCAGTATTTTGCAGAATGATAATGACTTCTTTAAATTTTCTATTTTGGAACATTTTAGTCTTAAACACTTTAATGTAAATAAATCTTTTTATTATTATTACTATTTAAAAACATGGAATAGGTTGGAATAAGAAAAATTTGTTTTTTGACACATTTTATTTTGAGAATTATATATATATATATATATATATTATAAACAAAATAAAAAATAATAATAACAAGTTTTATTGGAAATATAAATTTAGTTATTACAATGTAACGCTGGTTATAAAAAAATTCATAATACTTATTACTGTAATATTTTTCCTAATGCTGTTAAAACAGAAAAGAAAAATTCAATCTATTTGAGCTATTTTTCACTCATTCGTGGTATTGAATGCCAACTTCTCATGCTGAAGCAGATTCTACTCAGATCAACTGAGCTGTTGTGAACAGTTTTATTTGAGTTATTCGAAACGATTTTTTTAATGCAGAATCGAACCAAATTTGAGTGAAACTGTTTGATGCTCAAAAAATACATTTTACCTCCGTTGGAACATAACTCAGATTATCTCTGAGGTAGGTCAATGCGTTACCACTATGCTACGTTTTCTTATTAAAACTATTAGACTGTCAATCATAACAATTCTCAAACGGAAAAAAAAAAATCATATTATCTATCGATTTTTACTTCTTTCATACACAAAATAAATTATGGGAATCTAAAGAACATTCTTAAACTGTCAATATTCATATAAATTTAGGAAAAGTGAACGTAATCCTTTATGATAAACAGATAGTTAGTAGCTTACAAAAGAGTTATATATAAGAATTTTACTATTCTTAACCCTAATTCACTTTGTATTCATCACCAATTTTGAATGTGGATGTAATAATATAACCAAGATTGCAGAACCTTGAGTACATAGTTTTACCTCAGAAAATATTACTTCGTCGTGTTAATAAGTTGCAATTTCTATCTTTTGTAACATTTATAGCATATTAAAATATAAATGAAAAAGAATTTGCTTCACTTGATTTTCATAATGTATCAGGCAAATATCTAACAAATGTTGTAGTGAATTATATCTGAAACTAAGACTAAATCAATTTACAGTCAGCAAAAGAAAAAAATGACACCCCCGACTAATTTTGCTTTAAATTATCGCATGAATATGCGGTAGATTCCGATCGATTTGTATCGTCCAGTTATTAATTCTATAGTTAAATTTTGATTAGAGGTTCGTACGTATTTTAAAATTTGATATCAACATCATTTTTGCAAATGGCAGCACCAATATTTTACTCCATATTCGAATTTCAGAGATCAACAAAATTTGAAAAAAGGTTTAGTTCATATATATTTAATTAATTCTTTATATAATTTCAAAGGGAAATGTATTAAGAGTTCATCCACACGCTTAAAAAAAAAAAAATTAAAATCGCTCAAAGAAAAGTATTATGTTCATTCAGATAACTAACAGGAAAAAAGATGACAATTTTAAATATAAAATAAAATAAATTGATGTTAATTAAGAAATTATTTATGTATTTAAACATATTTCAAAATTTATCTTAATTCTTGCGTATGCAGGTTTATAGAGGACACAAATGATAACGTGGCAGCCCTCTGACGGGAATAAGAAATGAAATTTTAAAATAACTCGAAAAATAATCATTGGAATGAGTTGTAAATATGAAAATCCGTATTATTTTATGATACCTCTTCTATTCGTGTAAAAATTAATATGGGTCATGATTTATATATATATATATATATGAATAATTAATAATTTTCATAATTAAAAATATGTTTTTAATCAAAATTATGAAAGGAATATGTTTAAGTCACTTTATTCTAAAGTCTCTAAAAATGAAATTTGAATTTAATAATATTTCTGAAGAAATGAATTAATGTATGTTAGATTCATTTAACATTAGAATCCTTAAACTTTGACAACTTATAACACTTATGAAAATTTATGAGAAACATATAAACTATATCATTTTCCGGGCTGATTTAATACAAATTACCCTCAACAAATTGTCTAAAAAGAATATTGCTGTTTGAAAGTATGAAGCTGGTGCAGGTTTTATTCTGTAGACGACCCCTCCCCCCCTTAATCGAAATCTACTGTTGGCAGCAAAATTATTGAAGCGCTAGTAATAATTTGCATTTAAAAGATGTTCACCTGGTACTGTTTAGTTAAGTGAATATTTGTCGAGTCATGATCTTACTCTTTATGCTGTTGTAAGTTGATGATAAAAAGTAGCGATCACAAAAAAAAATTATATGAAAAATGTGGATGTATGCTTCAATAATTTTGTTACCGATTATAAGTATACCATTATAAACTAGAGTTTATTACTGATCGACCGGCATCAGGTGAAGCCCGCCTAGCGTTCTACATTTCCACATGTATTTCCGAATTTATTTCTCATTGTCAGCTCAAATTACTAAAACATAATTAAAATGATATTTAAAACAAATTACTTCGTCTTTTACATCATGATATTTATATATTTTGAAGTCCAAACGTCTCCAAGAAAAAAATAATTGCATCGTAATCTTTTAATTTAAATTCTATAACCATATGTCTACTTATTACCATGTTTTTATTAACTTCGATTCTTGTTTGTTTGTGTGTTTGTCAGGGACAAATCTTGCAATCGATTTTTAACTAACTTCCCGACTAGCTAGATATTTCAAATTTTCAGGACAGCTCACAACACTGTAACAATACATTTTTCTAATAATTTTAGTCAACTATTTCAAGTCCCGCTGCCTTCGGCAGCGCTTATATGATTCGCCAGAAAATTTATTTAACTAACTTCCCGACTAGCTAGACATTTGAAACTTTCAGAATAGTTCAGAACACGGTGAAAATGCATTTTCTTAATACCTTTAGCCAACTGTTTCGGGTTTCTGCTGCTTTCGGCAGCGTTATCAGTACAAAACTTGCAATCGATTTTTCACTAACTTTCCGACAAGCTAGACATTTGAAACTTTCAGGACAGCTCACAACACGGTGACAATACATTTTTCTAATAATTTTAGTCAACTATTTCAGGTCCCGTTTCCTTCGGCAGCGCTTATATAATTCGACAGAACATTTATTTAACTAACTTCCCGAGTAGCTAGACATTTGAAATTTTCAGAATAGTTCAGAACACGGTGAAAATGCATTTTTTTAATACCTTTAGCCAACTGTTTCAGGCTCCTGCTTGCAATCGATTTTTCACTAACTTTCCGACTATCTGGACATTTGAAAGTTTGAGGACAGTTCATAACACGGTGACAATACATTTTTCTAATAATTTTAGTCAACTATTCCAGGTCCCACTGCCTTCGGCAGCGCTTATATTATTCGACAGAAAATTTATCTAAGTAACTTCCCGACTAGCTAGACATTTGAAACTTTCAGAATAGTTCAGAATACGATGAAAAGGCATTTTTTAAATACCTTTATCCAACTGTTTCGGGTTCCTACTGCCTTCGGCAGCGTTACCAGTACAAAGCTTGCAATCGATTTTTCACTAACTTCTCGACTATCTAGATATTTGAAACTTTCAGGATAGCTCAGAACACGGTGGCAATACATTTTTTAAATACTTTTAGTCAACTGTTTCACGTCCCTACTGCCTTCGGCAGTGTTCATATGAATCAACAGAAAATTTATTTAACTAACTTCCCGACTAGCTAGACGTTTGAAACTTTCGGAATAGTTCAGAATACGGTGAAAATGCTTTTTTAAAATATTTTTACCCAATTGCTTAGGGACCCTGGTGCATTCGGCAGCGTTTCCAGTACAAAGCTTGCAATCAACTTTTAACTAACTTCCCGGCTACATAGCCATTTGAAACTTTTAAATAGCTCAAAAGACTATAGCAAAGAATTGCTTTTAATACTTTTATCCAATTGCTGGGGTTCCGGCTGCCTTAAGTAGCGTTTATATGATTCAACAGAAAATTTAAAAACATGATTTATAAAAAATTTTTTATCTTATATTTATTTATTAATTTATATTGCTACTTTCTGGTTATGTGTTTGAATTCTATGTATTTAATTGATAATTATTATTTTCACATAAGGTATTAAAATTCTGAAAAAAAAAAAAAAAAATCTAAAACAAAACAAACCATAAATAAAATTTTATTGTTTAGTTCTCAATACCTTGTTCAGATTGTGATGTGATTTTTTTCCCATTGAACAATCATTTTCGTTATTTTACTCAATTTAAATGCAAGCATGGGAAACCAAGGATAAAATTTTATTTACTTATTCCATTGCGTTGTTTCAGCTATGACATCATTTTAGCGTTAGTTTTAGATAAATTGTATTTTTATCATAAGACAGTCCGTCTGTGGCCACATCGAACTCGAATTTTACACATGTATTTCAAGATTCATTTCTCACTTCAGTTCCTCCTTAGGGATGAGTCCCAAACCATCGTCAATCGTCTATAGTATAGCACTCGTGTGACGTAGAACTTGCTCAACCTCAACTTCAGCCTTGCCAGGTATAACATAGGTTTACATGATAGTTACATAAAACAATTCCTTTCATTTTTTACATCCTTATATTTATATCTTTAGAAGTTCAAATGTGTCCAAGCAATTAAAAATGGCGTCGTGTATCTTCAGTATAAATTTTATAACCACCTATCTATTATTTATTCATAAAATTAATTTCTTGTGTCGTAATTGAATTCCACATATTTATTTTATTATTGTTTTTTTCCCTAAAGTTCTTTTTTTCCACTAAAGCTCCACAAATAAAATTCCAGAAACATGCTACCCATAGATTTTTTTTTTTTTTTTTAAGCTTAATACATTATGGGGATCGTGATATAAATTTTTCCTATTAAATTATCATTTTCCATTATTTTATTTCTATACATGCATGGAAACCACGGACAGAATTTTACTTTCTTCATTTCAATGCATTGTTTTAGATATTACAGCATTTTCAGTATTAGTTTTGAAAAACTTGGGCCATTATTATTAAGAAGATAATAAGCAAAAAATTCAAGGTTATTCTGTACATCCTATATTAAACTTATTTGATTAAACTGCACTCCTTCTCATATTTATAAGGACACTTTATGTTTGAAATAACTAATGTAAAAATAATTGTGAACAAGAATACACTAAGTGCACTTAATATACCTAGTATTCAAAAAACCAAAACTGTTATAATTTTTTTAATTTGAAACAAAATTAATAATAAATAGTGCAAATTATTTTGTTTCTCCACGTTTTTAGATGTTCATAATTATAGGGACAATCAAGATTTTTTCGTTTTATTTCACTTACTAGAGGATAAATTACAGTTAACATGCGAATTTCTTAACAACTGGGCTAGATTAATTCATATATAAGCCTTCAATTTTTCTTTAACGGACATTACTGATAATTCCTCTTAAAAAAAGAACGTTCATGTAGTGAAATATGATAAATGTATTTTTTTAATGGAGGGATAATTTCAATCCGTCATATTTCTAATGAAATTCAAAGATCTAAAATTGTTGAAGGAAATGTGATCAAATGTTGAATTGCTGGTTCGATAAGAGAAAGATCTGATGCAAAGTCAAAGTTGTTTTACAGAGATCGAAGACTCATAATTCCTCTTACTGTTCTACTCATAATGACTGCTGCTGAATTTGCTCGTAATTTTTAACGAAAGGTTGGAGTCATCATTTATGCATGTTTAAAATAATTAATAATATGTTTTAATGAATAAAACATCTGTAATAATTAATAAGCATTTAATGGAGGAAAGAACGCCTGTGTTAAAGTTGAATAAAGACAATATCAAATGGTAAAATGTTGCATTTTCGGACGAAAAACATTTTATTCTTGATTAACCAAATGGTTTTAACAGTTACTGGCACGATCTGAAGATTGCGAAAGACAGAGCAAATTTTTTAAAAGCAGATATGAATTTTGCATTTTAAAGGTGCTCTGGGTAGCTGTTTCTACTGAAGGCAGAATGAATTTAGTAAATTTTTCTATTATTATGAACATCAAGAGAATATCCGCAAATTTTAAACTTGGAATTCTCAGAATTTTGCTATATTTTAGTGAGGGGTGGATGGGGGGGGAGGGGGGGGAGGGGAGGTTAATAATATTTTTTTTTTTTTCCAAAAAGACTTACATTTCTGCTCTACTTTTAGAGTAATAGATAATAGTTTCAAGAAAGAAACTTCCGTATTATTGCCTTTCTCGTGGCCTAAAAGTTAGAAAAACATTAACTTATCATATTAGAAAAGTGCATGCAAGTGGAAAGCAATTTTAAATAGTTTAAATGTATTCAGAATATCATCTATATGCTGTATGAAATGGTACTGAAACTGAATATTAATATATATATATATATATATATATATATATATATCAGTGTTTCCGCTACAGTAGCATTTTTTGCGAAATGCTAAAAGACTTATTCAAAATGCGAAAATGAAATAACATGTTTTCACTTTTTTGCTAAAGCATCTTACTAAAGACAAATTGAAAAAAAAAAAAAAAATCTTCGAAAATATTATAACGAATCTTTCATGGGAAAAAAATTGCAACATTGATCAAGAAAAATTCATCTTTTCATGCATATAAGGAAAATCAAATGCTGAACTATGCATAACAATCGCATACAGGAAATAAATTTGTAAATAAGCATGAGGCATTTGTAAAGTGATCTAATATGAAAGAAAGAAAAATTATAAATTGTAAACCAAAAAGCTTTCAATAGTAATAAACAAATTTCACTTATATTACTTTTATTTTTGTAAGTTATGTTTTCATTTTCAGATACAGTTTAAGCTTAATGTAGTTTTACGTGCCATAGTGATAATTATATCTCCAGAAAAATAATATAATTCGTATATAAGATGTTCATATTGCTTTAAAAAAGTTTATAAAATAAAGTAATAATCTAAAAAGTTTTATATTTTTCATGTCTGCCAATAAATGTGTTAAAATATATGCTTGTACTATATTCGAATTGATCTGGTTACAGTGGTAAGTTTAATTATTAATTACTTTTTTGTTTTTTATTTCAAATTAAAAAAAAAAAAAATTATCTTCTGTGTATAACCTGAATAAAAACTTTTAAGTTTAATTTACAAATGAAAATCAAACATGTCGAGGCGTTTAGAATAATGTGTAAACTGATATTCATCTTTTTCTACTGCTTCTGGCACTTTCGCATTTTGCTAAAGCTTTTTTTCTGATTTTAGCTTTTTTGCTAAAGAAAATTTTTACTCAGCTTAAACCCTGATATATATATATATATATATATATATATATACCAGAGAGAATGCCTGATTATTTCACCCTAAAAAGAGACCCCATACAATATTAATTTAAAGAATAACTGAAAAAAAAATTACTAAGATTCGAGCTGTCCTTATAATTGTGAACACCTGAAAAATCCTTTTTTGGACCGTATTTAAAGTTTTTTAAGATAGAAAAACGATAAAACTTTTTAAATATCGTCTATTAATGAAATTCAAATTAATAAAAAATATATTTGTTTAAATAATAGTGTTCAGCGTTTAGTTAATATAGAAAAATGGGTGTCCTTATAATTATGAGAACGTGTGTGTATTTATACAACTTATTGACTAATGCAAGATTCAGCAGTTTAAAAAACTTTATTTATTCATTTGTACATTTATTTTTACCATTTTAAATATTGTACCGATATTTACTTTGATAAATAATTTTAATTTTTAATACAGAAATTTGGTTGATTTATATAATAATTTATGCAATTCTTTTTTCATTTAATCCCAGGTCTTTATTTATTAACGCATCTTTATGTCACTTTCAGTCTTTATAAAAAATTTGTAATTTTTTCTCATGTAATTCAGGCTAATTCAGAAAGAGCCCTCTTCACTCACCGCCGCCGGAAGCCGAAACTAATTTTATTCTATGGGAAAATTTTCTTTACAAATAACTTATTAACTGATACATATTTTTAAATTCTGTTTTCACATCCTGAAAATTCCCAGCTGTTAAATTGACGGACCTTTTTTAAAAAATTATTCTTTTAGTTTTTTATATTTTATTTTGAAGCTGCAAAATACGAATTTTCAATATGTGAAATTTTTTCATTTTGCAATTTAAAAATAAAATATTAAAAATTTAAAAAATACATTTTTACAAAAGGTCCGTCAATTTTACAGTTGGAAATTTTCTGAATATGAAAACAGAATTTAAAAATATGTATTAGTTAATAAGTTATTTGTAAAGAAAATTTCCCCATAGAGTAACATTGGCTCGGGCTTCCGACGACGGTAAGTGAAAAGGGCCATTAAGTAATTTTTACTTTCCGAACACTATAGTGAGGAAAGTATTGTAATCATGTCAAAAATCCGAATTCGAGATTTTGATGTTTCTATACGTTTCGAGGTCCAACGAGTCCGTTTTCACTATTTTTACGATGATGTATGTATGTGTGTGTGTATGTATGTGTGTGTGTATGTGTGTATGTATGTGTGTATGTGTGTGTGTATGTATGTGTGTATGTCTGTGAGTGAACACGCTAGCGTCTAAACGCTTTGTTCGAATAAGCTGAAAGTTGGTACGTATATTGTAAGTCACCATAGTACGAACCCTATAGATTTTGGTGAATCTAGCACTTATAGTTTTTTTACAGGGACACAAAGAAAAATTCTCTATCATTATGGCCAAGGGACCAAAATCTTAAAAGTGCGATAGCATCTAAACGCCTTATTCAATTGAGCAAAAACTTTATACACATATTATAGGTCACAGATACTCAATCTGTATAGATTTTGGAGAATCTAGCACTTATAGTTTTTTTACAGGGACACAAAGAAAAATTCTTTGCCAAATTTTTAAAAGTGTGATAGCGTCTAAACGCCTTATTAATCTGAGCAAAGAATTTGTACACATGTTATAGGTCACATTTGAACCAACTGTATAGATTTTGGTGAATCTAGCACTTACAGTTTTTTTACAGGGACACAAAGAAAAATTCTTTATCATTATGGCCTATGAGACCAAATTTTTAAAAGTGCAATAGCATCTAAACGCCTTATTCAATTGAGCTGAAAATTTGTATGGATATTATAAATCACTGTTGCACTAACTATAAGCATTTTGGTGAATTGTGGCCACCACGAGACTTTCTTCTATATTTTCCTATACAAATTCACTCAGTAACAATAATTAAAAAAAAAAAAAAAAGTGGGACTTTGACAAAATTGTGGGTAAAATGTGAAAATTTGTTTAAGTTTGTCAGAATTTATAGATTTTTACAGGGACACAACGAAAAATTCTTTATCATTTTGATCTAAGGGCTCAAAGTTCAGTAGCGTTAAATAAAACCTCGTGTGATATATGGAGAAAAATACTGAAACACTCTGTTATGGTTTTCTCTCTTTTGTTTGTTTAGCAACTCCTCTTTCTTTATTTTATCTACACTGCAAATAAAGGTGTCTTAAAGTAAGACAAACAAATGTCTGAAAATACATTTCAGACACGTAAATGTCTTAATATGAAGTGCAGACATAATATATATCTTAATTCAAGACACTTTTGTGTCTTAATAAAGTGGTGGGACAAAAGTGTCTTAAAGTAAGACATTTAAAATAAATCATTTCACATTTCATCGTTAATTATTAGTAGTGGCGCCATCTATCAATGAAAATCAAAATCGTTTTCTTACTCGTTTTTTTTTTTTTTTTTTTCATATCAAGACACTATTTTAAAACAATGATGATTACTTAGCAGCGGATTTTTATTTATTTATTTTTTTTTTTTTAATTGAAATTATAATGCAAATATCAAAAAATTAAATCTCTCTGTCTCTCTTTTTTTTTTATAATAAATAAATAAAAATTTTTAATAAGTATTTTTATTTGTGAGATTTTTCCGAAAATCATGTCAAATGAGAAAGGCTAATCCCTCTGATTTTACTTCTAGTTTGAGTTTTTTTCAATTCCCTTAAATAAAATAATTTCAATGTATCAAATTTCAATAAATAATACATAAAAATACTTATTTTAATTACTTTTATTTAATTAAATATGCTATCTACTTTTATATATATATATATATATATATATATATATATATAAAACTTAAAATAATAAAATAAATTACAAAATTCGCGTTATTTAAAATGTTTATTTGTGAAATTTAAATAAGCTTATTAGAAAAGTTTTATATTTAACAAAACAAATTTGCATAAATGGTAAATGTCGTTATCTTATTTGCGTGGAATTATGCTTGAAATACTTAATAAAAAACATTTTTCGGAGCAAAAATAATTTGGTTACAAAATAAATAAATATGTAAATAAAAAATGTTACTTTTTATTTAAAGCTCGTTCATTTAATTGAATGAAAAAACAGTAAGATGAACTTGTAGCGAAGAATAACTTATTGCTTAAGAATAACTTGTAGCTAAGAAAGTTAATTTCAAACTAATCTTACGCAATTTGTAAATAGCTGCTTTTTTTAAATCTTTTTCGATTTAAAACTCTTTTTTTTTTTTTTTTTTTTTTACCTGTACCTGGAAGTAAAACAAAACTTTTCTGTTTTTTTCATAATCATATACATTTATTTTTTTTCTTTCAAATAGCAGTTTATAAAAGGAAATCGTTTTCAAAACACCACAGTCTGAGGTTTTGATATATTATTCGTTTATATTTTACGAAATTCTAAACTTCTACACATAAAATTCAATAGAATTAATATATATTGAGCTTTAGATTTAATCTCGATAGTTTTAAGAAAAACATACTGATTATATTCTAACACTATAATTTATTTCGCGAATATTAAAGTGTATATTATCCAAGCTTTCTGACTGATGTCGTGGCGTGATTGGCAAGTACGCTGCTCTGTGGTACCGAAGATAGTGAGTTCAACTCCAATGACTGGTGTATTTTTTTTTTTTTTTTTTTTTTAATAGTAATTATTATATTTTATTAATGCTGAAGATAATTCTAAAATATATTTTAAACAGAAAAGCAGAATCATACGCCACCTTTATTTATTTATTTATTTATTAAAAAGGCTTTAAAAATGGCAGATTTTTTAAGCCTAACATGGCGGTGTTTTTAAACCTAAAAAAGATGGCGGTGTTTTAAGACATTTGCAGTGTCTTAATTTCAGATGCAGAAAGTTGTCTTAAAAAATAAGACACATTTTTTTCGCTTAAAAAATGACCATCCGTTTAAGACACTTTATTAACTGAATTTAAGACGTTTTCATTTACAGTGTACAAAACTGTTAGTTACTCAATGTTCGGAAAGTCGAGTGGAGTCACTCCAGATTTTTTTTTTTTCCAAGCAATTATGTTAAGCCATGTAAAACTGTTAAAACAAACTAATTTATTAAAGTAGATCAAAAATAGTCAGGATAATTTTTAATAAATTGTGAAGCTGAGAAACTTATAAAGTTTAAAATGTTAATCATTAAATTAAGATTATAACAACGCCCATCATTATATTTAAATTTATGTGCATATTTTAAAAAGTCACGCGTAATAAATGAAAATAGTTTTCATGCATTTTTAGAAAAATATAAGGAAGACAGTTTCTTGTAACTACAGCTTATTTTCATTACAGTTATTTTCTATTAAATTTAATTACACATGCCAAGAAATGCATACAAATTCAAGTATATGAGAAGAAACTGAAATCTTCTTAGTTTTTTTCTTTATCTCTCGATTTTTCCTTGTGCGTAGCTATATTCAACGTAGTTACTTTAAGTTATAGAAATAAAACTTTATGAAATTCGTAGAAAACACTTAGAGTATTTGCTTTCATTTGTCTGTTGCAAAAACATTAGCATAATTTCGCCGTAAAGTGAAAAGTTTTTTCTGCAGTTAAAGAAGAAAATGGAAGCCATATGTGTATGCCATTGAACATAAAAGAATGAATTCCAAGAAGTCAATTAAGGTACATACAATTTTTTTAAACTTTAGTTGGTACATTTCAGCTGACGTAAATATATTTCTAAGAAGTTTTATTTCAGCATGCAAAAAGAATTTATGTTTATTAAAATAATTTTTATTTTCACTCTTGTTTAAATAAAAAAAAAATTATATTTTTTGTTTTTATTTATTTTCATTTATATATATATATATATATATATATATATATATTTTTTTAATTCCAGTTTATTTTGTAACTGATATCATAGGTATGTTAGGGAAAAACAACTTAAAATTTCTGAAAAATATACTAATAAATTTAAAAAAAAAAACTATTTATATATATAATAGTACCACTGAACTTCCCTAATAAACAAATTTGTTAAACATATAAGCATGCTTTCTTTTAAGTTTTATATTAAAAAAAAAAAAAAAAAAAAAAAAAAAAAATACATGAAATATAATTCAACTAAAAAAAATCTTCAAAATAATTCTGGAATAGATTTAACGTAAAAGTTTGACATTTATTTTTCATAATGAGTAAAAATTTAAGGTTGTAACAATAGTACATTATAATTATAATACACCTCTACTGTGCATACAAATTACAAGTTTCGTTCACATGTTTGAAACAAGGAATATAGCAATTTATGGATCGCATTTAAAGGAACTGTGTGTTGAATACAGATTTTTATACAGAAGGCTGATTTTTACCGACATATGTGAAAAATGCATAGGTGAAAAATAATCCGCTTTACTCGCGGATGCTCTAAACCACTGAATTACCCTGGCTGATAACCAGCTCGGCACTTCTCACATAATATATGTTGGCAAGGGTCACCGAGTCTGCATTAGAGCAGCTATATCAAATGACAAATTTTGAACATGGCACGACTCCAATAGGCCACGAAATTCTAATTCAGAAATTTCAAACATCAATCCTGAAACTCACTTCTTCGTGTTTTAGAGCATCCGCGCGTTAAGCGAAAGGCCCGGGATCGATTTCCGGCTCTGGTATTTTTCACATATGTTGGTAAAAATCAACCTTTCCACACCAATTATCAGAAGTGAGTTTCAGGGTTGATGTTTGAAATTTCTAAATTAGAATTTCGTGGCCTATTGGAGTTGTGCCATGCTGAAAATTTGTCACTTGATAAAGTTGCTCTAATGCAAACTCGGTGACCCTCTTCAACGTATATTATGTGAGAAGTGCCGAGCTGGTTATCAGACAGGGAACCTCAGTGGTTTAGAGTATCCACGCATTAAGCGGAAGTCCCAGGTTCGATTCCCGGCTCTGATATTTTTCACATTTGTTGGTAAAAATCAGCCTTTCCACTCCAATTATCAGAAGTAACATGGACTTAGACTGCCTGTTCAATTAGGTGAACTATCTCTTAAATACAAAATCAAACTGAAGAATATAAGTTCGGGTGGCAGGGGAATAGATAAAGTTTAATAATAGACTTGCATAAAATTAAATGCTATAATTAAATATCATTCTTTAAAACTCGTCTAAATTTCTTAATTAAAATATTGCTTTAATGGTTTTATATAATTTTTTTTTTACTTTTGTGTATTACGTGCTGTGTGTACTATAATGAGATAAATGTTGTTTGTATATCAATAACAAATAATATGTTGCTTGTATTACGTTGCTTAATTTTGAGGCAAACTTAAACATTACACTGTATTGCTGACATAAGAACTTGCAGTTACATTGTGGTGTTTTATGAACCATGATAACAACAGTTGAATCGTAAATCATAATATAAACTAATAGTTGAGAAGACAGTAGAGTAGATGAAATCTTGCATAAAATTAATTTGTTATTGAATTTATTTACAGTTTATTTTGAAAATTTAATTAAGATTTTACTCGATAGAAATTAGATTAATAACACTGACACTGCAAAACATTTGATTTAATAATTTGATTGCTGACATAATTGGCTATTATTCAAAACAAATTCATGTTATTTATAATATCAACACCAGATTCGTAAAATAAAATTGTGCGCTTAATGTATATTCAAGTAATCGAAAACAATGAATAATAAAAAAGAAAAAAAAAAAAAAAAATCGCAAGAAATGGAGTTATTGTAATTGAATACCTCAAACTTTCAATTCAATATCATTTTTTTACTTTTGTATCCAAGTTGAAATTAAACAAAAAAAATATTTTTTATATCCATATTGTTTTACAATTGCCATACTTGTTCATGTTCCGCAAAATTGTAATCCCTGCAATATTAGCGAGAAATATTTTAATTTTCTAACATTTTAAAAACGTTAATAACTGAACTAAGTCTGGAATTTTAAGTTATGTTTCACATTTACTGCTAGTGAGTTTGCTAACATAAGAATATTTTTAAGTTAAGTAATTTTTTTTTTTTTTTAATCTTACAGTGAACGATAAAGTTTAAAAAATGTTACGATTTTCCATATTAGTGCTCATTTAATATTAATTTTTTTAAATTTCTATTACAAACAATTTGTTTTCTTAAAAAAAAAAAAAAAAAAAAAAAAAAAACTTGCAGTCAAGGATATATATGCCAATATTATAAATGATATTTTAGAAGAAGTCTGATATATTTACATTCAAAATATTTCTCATAATTCACACATATGCAAAATTTTCCCCTATTCTGACACGTTAAGAAAATCGTAAATGTCAAACAAATTATGAAGTTTTCAACGTAGAATATTCATAGTTAATGCTGCTCATGCATGTTATACAAATGATATTTTAAATGTATTCCGTTGTTTAGACGATGAAAATATTTTTCATTAGAGACATATATGTATATTTTTTGTTATTCTGCCACATTAAGAAAATCGCACATTTCGAATAGCATGCGAAGTTTAAAAAATAGATTGTTCATAATTAGTAATTATGAACGTTCATCTTCATGACGAATGTTTATCATGTTAGCATCATAAATGATAATTTAAAACTGGTGCGACATCACAAGATGTAAAATTGTATTAGAAGAATATTAAAAAATTGTTATTTCCTGTCATTTATATTGAGTGCAACTTGAAATAGAAAGGTAAAAATTTTTACTTAAATTATATGCTTAATGTACCTAACACTGCACGTCCATTAAAAAAAAAAAAAAAAAAAAATATTCCCTAACAGCATTTTTTGCTTGGACCACAACCATCTCTTTCAATATTTAATATTTTCCGGTCGGCAAACTATTGGGTTGTTCGATAAATAATGTCGTTTTTTTTTTTTTTTTATGTTTTTCAAAGTGAATTTATTTATATTAACAACAAACATTAATCAATGATATATTGACCATTTTGTTGGATGAACTTTTGTCATCTTTCAGCAAGTTGAAAAATTCCATGTTCGAAGAAGCCTTTGTTTTTAGAAGCGAAGGTTTTAAAAAACGACATTATTTATCGAACAACCCAATATTATACACTAGCATAATTTTCTTGCTTTGCTACTCACTATATTTAAAGGAATTTTAAAACATTAATCACTATATTTTAAATCACTTTATAAATGAAAACTAAAACAAGAATTCCATTGAACTCTTTTTAAACTTTACTTCGGATAATCGGTTTCAACCTTACTCTAATGAATTCATCAAGTAAAATTATTTCTGCTTAGTATAGTGTGATTATGTTTCCGAAGCTTAGCACAAAGGACGATTCTAAAGGCTTGGAATACTGCTAAATTGTTTTGGATTTGGTGAACATCCAGTTATTCCGTGTTCAATCATCACTTATTTGCTCTTGACCACAAGAATTATCGGCCCTAGTTTATCAGTGGACACATTTAGTCAGCGCATGAGACATCCATGGTCGCAAGAAACGTGGTTAACAATATTATAGTTACCTATAGCTATTCGAGTAGAATTAATGTAATGTTTTAAATCAATCACGAATGTAGGAATAGAGAGCTCATTTATATAAAAAAGATGGGGTAATTTATGCACAGTTTTACTTTGGTCGTACAAAATTTAATTATTCTCGTCTGACCCTCTACATTTTTCCCCTTTTTGTGTATGGCGGAATCTCACTGCCATCGATTTAGTTAATTTTCCTAAGGTACGGGTAGGACTGATATTTCCCCAAACAAAAGCATTTATTTTGCCCTGGATTTTATGGAGGATTCCTTGTTGGACTTGTTTTACATAACACCATTTTAATTTTTTAGGGGGGTTCATAAGAATTGTCGAATGAAAACCCTTACCCTGGTCTTGGCAGGAGGCTAAGGATGAAAACATTTTATCTTGGAAATTTCTTCGGCTTTTGAAAAAAAATAAGGAAATCCAAGCTGTAACATAGCTGTTTTATAGCTATGGCAACTGAACCCATACATAACTACACCAACTAGCCCCAATGGGACACCCAACAAAAGATGAATAGCACAGAATTCCATACATCAGAAATAAACAATTGTGGTGCATGCATATAACCACAGTTAATGTTTCTTTCGAAAATTACCATATGCAGGTTTTCAAGTTGATTTACAGGTTCACCAGATCAAAAAAAAAAAAAAAAAAAAAATATTATGAAAAAAATTTACTTACTTTTAAGGAAAATGTTGAAACATAATTTTTTTCTTCAAGACATTTCGAAGGAGACTGAATTTACGGTGGGTTCTGCTCACAAACATACACTCCTCCCTTGTAAAATAAAAGCGCTCTATTTCCACTGTGGCAGGACGTAGAAGCTGGATGCCAACAAGCCCCTTATTCCAGCAAATCTCGACTCCACTATTTAAATTCAAAAAGATTTAATATGGATACTTTAGAACTGATTAGAATTACAACTGAACGAATACTTAGTAGAAAGATTGAACTCAAATATGTAGTTATATTTTCTGACTCAATTTCGGCCGTTCAAGCAATTGCAGCTCATAACGTAGCAGATTCAAAAATTATTGAATCATGTAGACAGAATCTTCGACTCTTAAAAGGAATGAATGTCATTTACAATGGATTCCATCTCACATTGGAATCGCAGGAAATGAATGCGCCGACAAATTGGCAAAAATGGGAACAAAAATTTTACAATCAAATAACTGAGAAATATTATTTAAATCAATCAAAAGAATAATTAAAATTACTACAAAGAAAATTTACAGCATCACATTTCAAGAAAAAAAAAAAATCAGAAATGGAGGGAGACTATTTTGA